>CM067535.1:7647200-7679700 GCA_034509925.1 Hirudinaria manillensis | reverse complement strand
ATTTATTAAGTAATATTGGTCAATAATAAAGTACCTAACACAGCGCAACATATTTTCAACTCACTGGAAAAACGGCCACGCTCAGTGCTGGAACAATGGAGTTGGTCTTTTGGACAGTTTTTTACAGTTGAGATTTCAAAGATTTCAGAGGAATTTATCGTTGATTATTTGGCTTTTCTTCAGAAAAAAGTAGCTTTTTGTTTGCATTTTGCAAGTTTATTCGGAGGAAACTCGTCACGTTTGTTTTTTTTTTTTTTTTTTGCGTGGAGTCTCATCTTTTTGGCTTCTTCCAAGCTCCGAGTGGAAGTCTGATAAGATGCTGATGTCGTTGATGATGTTGATGTCGTTGATGTTGATGATGCTGATGTTGGTGATGTTGATGTTGTTGGTGTTGCTGATGAAGTTGCTGATATTGTTGTTGCTGATATTGATGTTGTTGATGATGTTGATTCTTCAGAGAATCATAAAAATGCACTTATATAAGTTCCAATTGCAGAATCTTTTCCACTTCCTGTGCATTTGTCATGAATGGACTCACGAACAGCTTTATATCTTCCTCAGTAAAAAAAAAAGAGTCCTGCCGGGAAATTTGAATTTTTAAAAATATATAAAAAACATTTTATTTTAAAAGAACTAAAAAGAATGAAAACAAAATCATAAAAAAGTGTGAATGTGTCGGACAGTTTTCATCTGCGGCCATATTTTTCTATTACGTATATTTATTTATTTTTTCTGATTTGTTGCGGTCCAATTAAAAATGGATCGCGCGACGCACTTGGCCCGCGGGCCGTAGTTTGGGCACACCTGGTTCGTCCATTCATCAGCGAGCCATTAATTCAGAACTCCAGTAGATTGGAAAAAAATTCAGATATTTCTTTTTTGCAAAAATATGTTTCAAATTATTTTTATTTGATTTCATTTTAAATTATTTTAAATTCTTTTTCATTTCATTTAATTTCATTTGTTCTTCACGAAATTAAATTCTATAGCATCGCTTCTTCATCTTCTTCTTCATCTTCCTCATCGTTGAAGGATTTCATAGTCATAATAAACAAGCAAATTTATCTGTTTGCCTGTGATTTCCTTGAGCATTTTCAAGTAATTTTCCAAAAATTAATCAAATCATTTCTTTGGAAAATCCGACTTTTAATTTTTATTTTCCAACAACAAAAAATTATTTTAATGTTTAAAAGTTAAATATTTAATTTTTAAATATTTAAAATAATTTAATTTTGCGTCAAAAAAAAGAATTGTTTTAAAATTAAATAAATGTGGTAATAATTCATTGATAATTCCCTCATTTCCTGCTAATCTCTCAGGAGATGAAAGTTTATTTAAATTTATTATTTAATATTATTTATTTAATAATTTATTAATTATATCAATTTGTTATTATTTATTTAATAATTTATTAATTATATCAATTTTGTTATTATTTATTTAATAATTTATTAATTATATCAATTTGTTATTATTTATTTATTTAATAATTTATTCATTATTTCAATTTAATTATTATGTATTTTAATTAAATCAATTATTTTATTAATTTTCGTTTTATTAATAAAATGAGCTGATAATTTATAATTGATTAATAAAATAAAAAAATTAATTATTTTTAATTTCCATAATTGTTGCTTAAGAGATTAAGAATAGGTTTTCAAACATTACGTAATACGAAGTATAACATTATATAATATTATTAATATAACACATTATAAATAAATATTTATATTTAAATTTAAGCTAAAAATTTCAACATACATAGGTCAAACATAAACAACAAACAACGAACAATAAATAAAAACGTATTACAAACAAAATACAATCAAAATACAATCAAAATACAAACAAAATACGCATTATAAATTACAAACATTACAAACAGGGGAGTATTACAGAGACATGACGACGTTGACCCCATCACAGGTCACCATTACAAGTTCATGACCCAAGGTTATCAGCAAATATGCAAATGAGGTCCTCCATGACTTCGGTCAAGGACGGTGTTATATTTGCAAATGGATTCTTTTTTTTTTAAAGGAAATATTTTTAAAAAATATTATATAATATTAAATAAATTATATTTAATAATATAAATATTAAAGAAATCAAATCGGATAATTATTAAATATCAAAGAAATAAAATCGGATGAATTAATTTCAGAAATATTTTTCGTCTCAAAGGATTTCGAGGTTATTGTTGCAAAGCCCAGTGCAAAATTAAATTTGAAATAATTTAATAATAACGAATCATATTAATAAAAAATATTCAATAATTAAATATTGCATTTATTAAGCGCTTATTAATTAATTAAATAATTTTATAATAAAATGAAAATAACCTTACTATGAAATTGAAAGCTAATTAAAATTATTTAATATAAAATAATAATAATAATATTAAAGAAATATTATATTTTACCAAATATATGAAAATTCATTAATTCTAACCATTACAATTACTTCTTAATCACAGACGTGATGACGACGATGATGATGATGATGACGTTGATGATGACGATGATGATGACGGTGATGATGACGATGATGATGACGGTGATGATGATGATGATGACGATGTCCCATTGGAAGCAGACGATTTATCACAGTGGCGGTAATTTATGCCCGTACTGAGCAAAAATAGTCGTTTGTTTTGCAGAAGTTAAAGGATTTAAATTTAAATTATGTCCCATTTTCGGGATTAAAATCTCTGGACATGGTCACCCATTTACCGTCCCACGATGATGGTGATGATGATGATGATGATAATAATAATAATAATTATTATTATCTTTATATTATTATATATCTCACATCAGCATCCTTCATTCTAAGGTCACAATGGAATTCAGACATAAAATAAATTCATTAAAAAAAAGTTGATTAATTATTAATTAATAATAATTAATAATAATTATTCTTCTTCTGTGTGCGTATCTGGAACTCCAGGTTTTCATTAGAAATCCTCATTGAACCTTGGAAGTTATGAAAAGCAATCAACAGTTATTTATAATTCATTTATGACAAACTCAGGGAATCGTAAAAGCGATGAACCGGTGGTAGTGGTAGTGGTGGTGGTGGTGGTGGTGGTGGTGGTGGTGGTGGTAGTGGTAGTGGTGGTGGTGGTGGTGGTGGTGGTGGTGGTGGTGGTGGGTATGACGATGATGATGATGAGGGTATGAAAATGATCTTTGAAATAAGACGGATCTACGGAAGAAACGATCAAATGCTCCGTAACTCGAGTGTTTTCAATTTACATCTTGTAAACAACCATGAGTAACATATTCCCATCATCATCGATCGTCATCCTATGCAACGTCTACTTCACTTTATTAAGTTCATGAATTATTTTTCCTACAAACCCAGGATTAAAATTATTAGTTTCAATTTTCAAAATTTGTCCACTCATAAATCATTTTAATAAATAATTTATTTAAAAAAAAAGCGAAAAAAGAAAAAAATTGAATCAACCTTGGAAGCGAAATGAAATCAAAAAAGTTGATACGCTGTCGTCGTTTTAAAATCGAATTCTTTTTTTTTTGAAGAATTATTTCATTATTTTTCGTTATTTTTCTTATTTTCTCGAGAATTATTATTAAATTCCATAAATTTCTACTCATTAATTGCTAATTCAAGCATCCATTTATTATAAGTACGAAAGGCTTAAATAATTTATAAAGTGCTGTTTGTTTAAATTATCTTAGACGATAAATAATGATATTTATTATATAAGACATTTGTTAATGTTATCATTTATTATTATTACTATTATTATTATTATTACTATTATTGTTATTATTGTTATTATTATTATTATTATTATTATTATTACTATTATTATTATTATTATTATTATTATTATTATTATTATTAAGCCTGTTATTAAGTCCTGATGATGATTTTTGTTTCAATCCATCAAGGAATTGAAGTAATTAAAACACGCAGACACGTTCAGATTCTCATTCAACAGTTCGGTTTTTTTTTCAAGTCATTATCATCATCATCATCATCACCATCATCATCATCATCATCATCATCATCATTATCATCATCGTCATCATCGTCGTCATCGTCGTCGTTGATGTTGTTGTTGTTGTTCATGTTAAGATGCTTTTATCATTACCATAACTATTGCCATTCGTGTAAACATCGATTGCATAACTTGTACACAGTTTTTATTCTTGCAAAACGAATATTAATTTTTCTTCTTCAAGCAATTAATTTAAAAATTCAGAAATTTATTTCTTTATTTAATTTTTAAATTACATTTAAAATTGACCGACCGATTGATTGATTGATGGCAATTACTCTGAAATGGAACAAAAAAAAAATAGTTTTTAGATTTTATAATATTTTTCTAAACGTTGACAACTTAATATCATCAAAGTTACTTCCTTCCGGAATTCTTTAAAATTTCCAAACAATTTCAGATTTTTCTTTTTTTAACGATTAAAATTGCAAAATAAAACATAAAAAGGTTGCGAAAATAAATCCTTATTATGAAACAGAATTTGTCTGAATTGACGTTCAATTGAAAATTTGAATATCCATGGATGCCGATAGCTTACGGCGTCCTGTATAAGCTAAATAAATGTT
Organism: Hirudinaria manillensis; assembly: GCA_034509925.1. Taxonomy (NCBI): domain Eukaryota; kingdom Metazoa; phylum Annelida; class Clitellata; order Hirudinida; family Hirudinidae; genus Hirudinaria; species Hirudinaria manillensis. The sequence continues at coordinate 7,675,101 of CM067535.1, read as the reverse complement.
AAAAATAGTTGCATTCATCGTCATCATCACCGTCATCGTCATCATCACCGTCATCATCAACGTCACCGTCACCGTCATCGTCACCGTCATCATCAACGTCACCGTCATCATCATCGTCACCGTCATCATCACCGTCATCATCACCGTCATCGTCACAGTCATCGTCACTGTCTTCGTCACCATAATCGTCATCGTCATCATCACCGTCATCATCACCGTCATCGTCACTGTCATCATCAACGTCACCGTCACCGTCACTGTCCTCGTCACCATCATCGTCATCATCATCATCACGTGGTCGTCATCGTCTTGATTCGATTGGTCGGAGCAGCTACCTAGGAAGTATTGAACACGAGATTGAAATTCGAACGTTCATCGGTTGTGACGTCATCGGTGGTGACGTCACAGGGCGAGGTCATCGAGTACTCAACGAGTTTCGAGGTTTTCCTGCAAGTCACGAATCAAATGTTCCTGGAAAATCTATCGCTAATTATTTTCATTTAAATGAAATAATGTGGCTTTAATGAGGTCACATTTGATGTTAATTATTTTATAAATTCATGATTTAATAGTTAAAAAACTATTATAATTTACAAGGAAATGCCGGGAATGCTTTGAAATTAATCCCAAGAAATATCAGAAGATGCACTAGTGCCGCGGATAATTTTATTAACCGCTGATGATGATGATGATGATGATAATAATAATAATAATAATAATAATAATGTGTGCGTTTATTATTTGAGTAAATATGAAAACATGAAATGCTGAGGAACATATTGATCCTTCAAAGGCGGGCAGAAGACTTGGTGTTGAAAAGGCACAAAGACTGGCAATAAATTATGCAAAGAGTGATAATAAATTATGCAAAGTATGATAACAAATTATGCATCTCGTGACCTCATTGTGAATGAATGTATTCACGCGTCCTTTGCAAGGACTTCATTCTCATTAATATTCATGACGTGATGTTTGAATATTAATTTTCCAGCTAATTTTTGCTGCTTATATTCGGTTACATCTTTCGAGGGGTCAGGTTTCCAAAAATAGACGTCTATAAATAGAAGGGAAGCAAATACCGCCAATTGTACTTGAGCAATCAATATGCATAAACAAATAGACAAATTCCTGGAACCAATGGATGAACGAACGAACGAATGGACGGATGAATAGATGGACGGACGGACGGAGGTATGGATGTATGGATGGAGTGGTGAATTGATGAATGGTGAATGGATAGACGGATGGATGGATGGATGGGTGGATAGACGGATGGATGGATGGTTAGAAATAAAGAGATCGAATGCCAAAGTGAGGTCAGTCCAATAAAATGGGATCCTTCCAGGTCATAACGATGCCAGATGGCTTCGAATGTTGTTGTTGTTGTTGTTCCTGTGTTGATGATGTTGTTGTTGTTGTTGCTGCTGTGTTGATGATGATAATGATAATTATTGGTGTTGTTGCTGTTAGTGATGCCATTAAGTAGTCGGACTTATGATAAATTTCATGAAATTAATAACATTAATTGTCGTAATATTTGAATAATTAAAATAGATAAATTCTATCCTCGTCTTCGGTCGAAATGACCTTATTGCTACTAGGAACGCAACGGGCTTTTAATGACGCGATGGAAAAATAATAAAAAATATTTTAATTTATTTAAATTTGTTGTTGTTGTTGTTGTTGTTTTGTTTACACTCGTGGCATGAGGAAAACAAAATGGACGATAATGGAGACGAGTCCCAGCAAAGCCCTCTGGCGACCTCAATTTCGATCATTCGAGTCAAATAATTGAAGACAGAATCGATGAACCATTAAATTCAAATCCAAATTAATTCGAAATTAAAGTTCATTTTAGAACAATTCTTGCAACTCATTCATTCAATCATTCATTCATTCATTCATTGGTTCGTTCGGTTTTCCTGCAAATAAAAGAAAAAGAAATATATTAAATTTGTAACAATAAATTTTAAAATAAATATAATAATATAATTAAGATATGAATATAATAACACAATTTAAAATCCTAAATACAATAATATAATTTATAATTCTAACATTTTAATTTAATAATTAAATAATCCTGCAAAATCCCAATCTCAACTTCTTCTTGACCTCGCGAAAGGAATTCATGTCTTATTTCATGACGTGTGTCAAGATTTGTAAACCACTGCGTTCAATGTGTATTTTTCGTGACTTTTATTTCATTTTTTTATTTATTTATTTATTCATTTATTTATTTATTTATTTATTTATTTATTTATTTATTTATTTATTCATTCATTCATTCATTCATTCATTTATTTATTTATTTATTTATTTATTTATTTATTTATTTATTTATTTATTTATTTATTTATTTATTTATTTATTTATTTATTTATTTATTTATTTATTTATTTATTTATTTATTTATTTATTTATTTATTTATTTATTTATTTATTTATTTATTTATTTATTTATTTATTTATTTATTTATTTATTTATTTATTTATTTATTTATTTTATTTATTTATGGCTTTTATTGTCATTTCTCTGAGTTGGTGTCAGTCGTGCAAACAGAATCTGAAAACTGATGTCGTGAATTTCGGGGCACTTGCTGTTGCTGCTGTTGTTGTTGTTGTTGTTGTTGGAAGAGGAGGAAGAGGAAGAGGAGGATAACAAAGTGCAATAATGCAATCAACCGTTTTAAGACATAATCTGTCCTTTGAATAAATTAGATAAAATAAATTTAAACAATTTAGATCCGGAGTCGCTGAAAGAATGCTTAGAAAACGAATGCGACGTAAATGTTTGACGGTCTAATGCTGTTGTTTCTGTTGTTCCTGTTGTTGCTGCTGTTGTTGATGCTGCTAATATCACTCACCACATCACATCATAATACCCTCAACCACCCACCAAACATCAACTCCTTGCAAATCCTTTCTTCTTTTCTTCATTCATTCATTCAAGTCACGTGAGGTGAGATGGAAAGAATAACATCAAAAAAGTTTCCAGCACCACCATCGACACGCCGACTTTGTAATCAAAAGCATCGTCATCATCACCGCTCTGCCCGTCGTTATCGCCAACCGTATCAACCACATCAACCATATCAACCACATCAACCAATATCAGCAATGCGGACATCATTATCATCACCGAAAGATGTTGACGTCGCAATCAATATTTCCGTATTACTTGTAACTTGATTTTTACTGAAGGGGTAATAGGTTTGATGGCGGCAAAGAAGAAGACGACGATGACGATGAGATGATGGTGATGATGACGATGACGATGGTGATAACATCGGTGTTGTTGGCTTAATGCAATTTAAGGATAACGAATTGTCGGCTCACAAGTGATTCATTGAGACGATGACGACGATGACGACGACAACTTCGAAGATTGATGGCTCTGGATTCAGTATCCACGAAGGAGCGCTGGAGACTTCAGTCGATGAGAACCGCAAGAAGGAAGAAGCAACGCTTCCACGTTCCACTTGAGGACGGATTTCCCTGGAAAAGTTTTTTTGATGACATCTCAACGAGCTACGAAGCTTCGTCCGTGCTTTTCCGTCGGATGGATTTCCACTTGATGTTGTTGTTGGCGTTGATGTTGTCGTTGATGTTGCTGTTGGTGTTGTTGTTGATGTTGATGTTGTCGTTGATGTTGTTGCTGTGCTTTTGTTCAACTTACGGAAGCATGTTCAATTTGACGGTTTAATTCTGTACAGCATTTAATAAAAAGACAATTGTAAACTATATTATTAAAATGCTATCGTGATTATTAAGAAAATTATTTTTACTGTTATTTATTGTTATTATTGTTATCACCAACATCTTCATTATTATTATTACTATTATTATTATTATTATTATTATTATTATTATTATTATTATTATTATTATTATTATTATTATTGTTATTATTATTATTATTATTATTATTATTATTATTAAATTATGGAAATGAATTTTTGAGCAGACGACCTCCCAGTGCCAAAGATGATCTGCGTCACGTGGTACAGTCTCGACGTCCTTTTCACCTCTTCCACCATTTGTCACCTGTGCATGATTTCAGTGGACAGGTACCTCACCTTGACCTTTCCTCTGAGGTTAGGCCTCAATGAGTCATGCGGTCAAAAAGCTTTAATGAATATTTATATTATTATTGTTTTATAGTTTTAAAGTATTATAGGTTTATAGTTTTATATACAATTATTATTATAGGTATGTATTAAATTAATTATAGATACATATTACAATAATTATAGGTACTTATTAAAATAATTATATAATAAATTATATATATTAAAAATAATAACGACGATACGAAATTGAAATCACGACCGCCACCACCACCATCACCACTACCATCACCACCACCGACCACCACCATTACCACCACCACCACAACCACCACCGACCACCACCACCATCACCACCACCATTACCACCACCACCACCACCATCACCACCACCGACCACCGTCGTCCAGGTACGGCCACTCGAAGAAGAAGCGACACACGTTGCTGAAGATCGCCGTCGTTTGGATCGTGTCCATCTGCATCGCTGGTCCCCTGTTCATCCTCACCATGTTGGACTCCGAAGACCACCAATTGACCTCATCGCCCGAGGACAACGTCCTACTCAAGGGCTGCGGACCCGAGACCCCTGCTTTCGTCATTTCCGCCACGGTCGGAATTCGCGAGTTAACGATGTTGATTATTAATTGTTATTATTATTATTATTATTAATAATATTATTATTATTAGTAGTAGTGGTAGTAGTTGTGATATTTATTTATTTATTTATTTATTTATTTATTTATTTTATTTATTTATTTATTTATTTATTTATTTATTTATTTATTTATTTATTTATTTGCTTATTTATTTAATAATTATTTATTTATTTATTTATTTATTTATTTGCTTATTTATTTAATAATTATTTATTTATTTATTTATTTATTTATTTATTTATTTATTTATTTATTTTGCAAGACGCCAGGCCTGAACCAGAGTCCAAGGGTAGCCAGATCTAAACAAATTATTATTTTTATTATCATTATTATTATTATTATCATTAATTCGTAAAAATTTTGCTTGTTCATCGTTTATTATTAACACGTTCTGCTCACCAACCTGACCAAAGAATAATTCTTTAAATTCCATTTTCATATTTACATTTCCCGGTGATACTTTATTATAATCACTTTCCAATGTCCATCGCAACATCATCATCACCATTGTCATCATCATCATCATCATCACCATTGTCATCATCGTAGTCATCATCTTCGCAAACACTTACAATTATTTCTTTTTTTCATCTCAATGCAGCTTGTCTGATTCCATTTTGTGCTGACTCGATGACGATGGTGATGATGATGATGATGATTATGATGATGATGATGACGACGACGACGATGAAGGCGGTGGTTGCGGTGGTGATGATGATTATGATGCCGGCTGCCCTTTTGTCGTCATGCGGAAGTTTCAGTTCATTTTTGTCTATATTTGATTTTTGATAATTTTGCAAATCGAATGGGTCTTCTATTGATGAATTTATTGATGAATATACCGAATAAATGTATTATATTTCTCTTTATGAACATTTATTTCGTTCAATTAGTGATTGATTAATTAAATAATGAAATTATTTTTTTAAATCTATTTTAATTTTTAAAACTAATTTCATGCATTTCATTGAGTCCCTTGTTTGTTCACAAACTCAAATTTCAATTAACTGAAACCACATTAATAATAAGAAGAAAAATAATTGATTATTCTTATTATTTAATAATTCTTTGTTATTCTTCAATAATAATAATTATTATTATTAATGTATGTTATTGTATTGATAATAACATTAAGAGTATATATGTAGTATATATTATATGTGTTATAAATATGCATTCCACGTACTTGAGAAGAAGCGCTACATAAATGGTGAAAATACAGAAAAAAACTCATACGTCGCTGTGCAACCGAAGCACATCTACAAATATGAACGAATTTTAATTGAATTAATAATATTATTAAATTATTATCAACTTATTTTAAAATCATTTCCAGGTGATATCGTTCTATCTGCCACTGTTAATCATGACCGTCATGTACGCTCTGACAGTCAGAGCTCTCCAGGTACAGCTGAAGGAGCGTCGAAGGATTGCAGTGACGGAGACGAACAACGTACGCAACTTCGGCAACGACTCTAAAAAGAGCAGTTTGTCCTCTGGATTCTACTTGTCACCCTCTTTGAGGAGGATTGTTTTCCCCGACAGACGAAAGACAAGCGCACCTGCTCTGCCCCTGGTGGTGATGAAGGACCAACAGAGGAAGCTTTCCACTATGATTCATGTTCGTGGAACACATATTATTTGCTTTATAATCTCAGTCGTCGTGATAATGAATGATGAAGAATTTTTATGATAATGAATTTTAAAATCTCTCATCGAAGAAATTATCCGTGTTTAAACGCAGTTTAAGTCAACACCGACCAAGTTAATGTACGAAATGACAGCTAAAAGCATATTTTGTAATAATATTAATTACTTATTAACCATTTAATTACTGATTAAATAAATATTACTGATTAAATAGTCAATCAAATGAATACTTTTTTTTAAATACTTGATGATATTCCAGCAAACAGCGAGTCCCTATCCATCTTTGTACAGCAAACGAAGTTTCCAAATTGGCAACGGAGAAGCATCGGGTTTGTCTCCGGAATCCAAGACTCATCAGAGCTTTCATTCATCTGCAGAAGCTGAATCGAGTAGAGCCTCGAAAAGATGGAAGAAAAACGTTTTCGACGACCGTAGATCTGCCACGAAATGCGACCGAAAATGTCGACCGCTCGAGATGACGTCGGATCAACTTTCCCCTCAAATGTCTCGGTACCTGGTGACCTCCATAAGTCCCGCGCACGAGTTCAGCACGACCATCGACGACGGAAGCCTATTCAGATCCGACAGTCTGAGCGCCGATCACTCTCTGTCCATGCTTCTTTCACCGCACGACACGAAATCGACCAGCTTCATCTGCCCGACCGGCGGCCATCCATCCACGTCGTCGAAGATGCCTCAATCCTCCTACTTCGACGGTTCCAAAACCCGACGCTTCAGGCTAGACTGCAAGAGTTTTTCATCCTCGTTCAGACGCAAGAGTAGCATCTCTTCGTCCACGAGCAGCAGCGTCAGAAGAGTCCACGGAGGACTCGACAGGGGAAGGAGAGCAGTCCAGGTTCTTGGACTATAATATTTCAATAAATTTACTTTTCGACTTGATTGTTAGCAATTACTTGCAAATAGGTTCTTGGAATTCTATTCGTGGTGTTCCTGTTGTGCTACCTGCCATTCTTTGCCATTTACGTCATCAGGGGCACCTGCTCCAGGTGCAGACCCTACCTGTCCACCGGCATCCTGACAGTCTTGGAATGGGTGGCGTACAGCGCTGCTCTCTTCAATCCCATTATCTACCATATTTTCAATCCGGACTTCAGACGGGCTTTTCAGCAGCTGCTTCGTTGCCACTGCTTCTACCAGGCAGACGACAGGTGCCGTGGCTACAAAGAAAGCGCCAAAATGGTTCCAAGGGAAGGATCGACCTCTTCGACGCCTCTGAGGAGCAGAAGGGTGGCAAACTACGGAGCCAACGAGGAATACGTCGATGGCCGTCACGGTTTCTGTCTGGGCAGAAAGCAAAAGGGCAGGCAAACACTCGAGTTGCCCACTTGCAAAATCGAAGCCGTTTGAGATGTTTTTCTCGTTTTAATCTGGAAAAAAAGAAGAAGAAAGAGTCCCATTTCTTGTCGTGCGACTGTCATTCTGTCACCAACGATCGTGCTTCGAAAATCCGGTCGCGACGGGCATTATTCCCGACGTTCATAATTTCTATCGTACTTTTTGTTCATTCGATCCATGCGAATTACTTCGTATTACTTCATATTACTTTAATACCTCATTTAAAGGTTGTCATTGGTTGTCATTAATATCGAATTTCAAAATCACTTTTATCGGTCGAGTCCTCAAAAAGCTGCAATTTTCAATTTATCCGCGGGGGAACAATTCTCTTCTTGCAAAACAGTATTATAAAATAATATTATAAAATAAATTCCATTATAATGAAACGCCAGTCAGCTCAAATCTTTTTTTTTAAGTTTCATTTATAGTTTGAATAAGTTGAAATGGATCTTATTAGATTTATATTAATTTATAATTAATTTATATTTGAATTTACCGTATTTATATTAAAATTACTTCGTGTCGGAAGAATTTAAAAATATTTCATTCGCAGACTAAAAAGTATTATTGAAATGTTACTAAAAGTATACTGCATTATTCTCTGGTTTCATCCCATTGAGGCCGAACTGATGAAGGGCAGAATCCAACTGGTGACATTTTGTCAGATCTCCGGGTCAGACTTCCAGGTCAAAGGTTGGTCGAAAGGATGTGGTGTTTGTGGGTGAGTTGGTCACTTGTGCTGTGTAAACCCAAATGGTACCTGGATAAGTGACAGGCAAACGACAACTCGCAGGCAGAAGTTTTACCGGTTTGCTTGAATTTCTAGTGTCAAGAGGTAACGTGGAGTTAAAGTAAGATTTGGGTGTGATTTGGGTAGATTTGGGGTGTGAGTGGTAAAAGACTGAGTGAGTACTAAAGAGCCCCTCATGTTTTGTGTCCGTCATTCAATCTCGATAGCCAGAAGTACGAGAGAAAGTCTCCCCAAACGAATATTTTCTTATTTCACAAAAACAAAATAGGTTCCCAAAAATGTCCCTTTTTTTTCGTCAAGAATGTAGAATCTACCCTGAGATTGGCTGGTTTAAAATTTGATTAACATTTTAATTTGTCTCCTTCCGCTCTATCTGCTTTGATCCTAAAACGTCAAACGATAGCGTAGGAATAATGACGGGATAAGGCCGGGTCCCAAAAGCAACATTTATCCCTAAAAAGACTCCAGGCATGTAATGGCTTAACGAAAAGACTCTTCTAAAGGCACGTCATCCGTTGTAGTGCAATACAAAATTGCAGAATATCTTGATCAAACTCAATATAATATTGGATTACATGCTCTAATAATTATCACATCGCGTTACTCGTGAGTACACCTCATCATGTAATGGTTATGGTAACAGTAATTGTAATGGCAGGTCTCACCTTAATCATTACCTTTTGCATATTTATAATTCAGAGGCGAAACTCCTCAAAGCTGATAACTCGCCAGATAAATGTTCGATAACATTAATTAATTCTCAAGTTATTATTAATTTATGTTTCATTACAAAACATTATTTAAGCATTTGAGTGTCATTCAAAATCCTTGGTGGGGATCCTTCTTTACGACAAAAAAACTATGAAAATGTCTCTGCTGGGAGGGACCGCAGTGGCCTGCCAAAGCATGCTTTGAAATTCTGATCTCAGAATAAGTTGAATTTACTGTATTTAAATTAAAATTACTTCGTAATTCACGTTCATTTGTCCAAAGCCACTACACTCTGTCAAAGAAGCTCAAAAGCATTCCATGCAAACGAGGGATGGCGAGACTCAAGCCTTCTATGCTTCTACGCCTCTATGCACAACTGAGAAGGAAAAACGTGAAACGAAAATTATTCATTAGTGGATCCAATCTGTATTTGTACAAACTTCATCTCTATAAAACCAAGGGAAAGAATTAGTAAGAGATGGAAATTAATGAGAAAATAAACGAAAAAAAAAAAATTAAAAATGAAAATTAATCCAATCTTTAGAAGCGACCTTCAGAAGGTCAAAAGGTCAAAAGGTCAAAAAAGAAAAGGTCAGAAGCGAGTCTCGTAGAGACCTCGTGGAAGAATCTTTCCTCGACATTTAAAAACCTGCGCACTTCGCAGCGAACCAGGAACGACCTCAAAAAATCGCATTTTAGAACGTCGATAAGGCAAGCTAGCGAGATATGCCTGTCAGTTAGATAAACTTCTAAATTAATTTTAATTAAACTGGTCCCCTTCAGCGAGGTTCAATAAGGTCAAAAAAAAAAAACTAAAATCCAACCCTCGAAAGATGAACAACGACAAGCGATATAATTAGGGACGAACGAATATCAATCAGAAATCACCAGTTCGTATACGATTCCGTCTCGTGCCCCAAAAAGAACTCTCCAGGCGAGTCTCGAGAAGGCACGCAGTCGGAAGTTCGATGACCTTCAAATATCAACGACAAAGGCACCGACGGGGTTACGAAGAATTACGAACGCTTTCTTTTAAGTCTCCTTCTTTCCTTCCTTCCTTCCTTCTTGCGCCAACATTTCAATTGAAATGCGCATCTCCGCGCATGGACAACGAAGTTTTATGAACGAAGTGAACGAGCGAAGCGTCGGTGAAAGAAACAAAAATTAAATTTCGATTCCTTCTGAAAAAGAAAAGCAACTTGAAACGACAACAAATACCATCATCATCGTCGTCGTCCTCATCATCATCATCATCAATGCGTTATCGTCATTACCAACGTTACGCAACAGTAACAACAGCAGCAGCGGCGGCAGCAGTCATCGTCGTCATCGATAGCGAATAGGGTTCAACGAGTGCAACGAACCAAACAACGACGACGACGACGACAGCAACAACAACCTGAGCAAAGTGTTAAAAATGTTCGACGTTGTGCGAACGTGAAAATCGAGTTGGAATGTAAAAGGAATATGTTGACCACCAATCACGTGGCAGGAACGAACTAATGCAGAATTAAAACATCGTAGCAACAAAGCATCACCAAAACAAATAGCAAACGCCCTATCGGAACTCTTCAATTTAGACGTTAGCACATCCATCATCATCATCATTATCATCATCATCATCGCTATCGATATAGGAACGTCGGGGTCTTCCGAGCACCGAACTTCAAAGAGAGAAAAATTCTCCAATTTCAAGCTAAGATTTGTCAGTTCAGTTCAATATGTCAAGTCAATGACACCAAGAGGTGAGTGAAATCTTAAAGAACAAAGAACCAGAGTCTAAGAAGAAGAAGAAGAAGAAGATGAATGTCATTCTTATAGTCTTTGAAAGAGATTTTAAACAAGGACTTTCGTATCATTCGGTCAGGTTGGATCGACAGAACCAAAAAAAAAGAGAGAAAAAGATCTTCGTTATATACACAAAGAGAGATAAAGATATATATATATATATAACGGTTTTGCTGCAATCAAGCAACGAATTATACACAAATATCATCATTTTATGAACAAATCGGACGACACGAGCACGTGAACGTAATTCTGGATCCAAAGTTTTTGTTACGCGAGGACGGAAACGACGGAAACTTTCGCCTTCGGAACTCGGTCTCTCGTGCGGAGGAGTAGGAGGACCTCCGTTAGAAGCACCAAACGTGTCGAAAACACGTAACGTTACAGTCGTAGTAAGCGAAACGTAAGTCTTGCGACGTCGAAACTTCGGAGTCCGACCGAAGGGGGCGACAGGCAAGCGCCCGGTCCGAGGCACCGCTGGAGGACGGAGAATTTATTTCCGAAAGAAGAAAAAGGAATGAAAAACTTTAGAACGAATCGTCTCTCGAGGAATGCAAAAACCAACAACTTCAAGATTAAAGTAACCACGGGCAAAAGGCACTTCCACGGGTAGACAAAAGGCACGCTGCATTTGGTCCCACTGTTGTCGTTTAGAAAAGAAAAAAATAGATGGCGCCTCGTCATAAAGAAGGGTCCCGGTTAAGGCAAAAGCGGTTCAAAATGTCGATGTTTGATTGTTGGTCATGGATCGATTGTAAGGTCATGAAGACAAAAACAACAACAAACAACAACAGGAAAAAATGGTTAAAGCAAAGTTAAACATTGGAAAGCCTATTGGTGACAAACAATACGTAAACAACTGCTCCTACGCTACCGTTGTTAGGATTCCGAACGGATCGACCAATCGCACGCAACCAGTTCTAAAACGTAATACGGCAGTCGTTCAGCAAGAAAATATCCTTTCGGCAGATTAAAAATTTAAATAAGAATGAGGTTATGCAAGACCTTTTCGTTCGATTAAAAGATGCTCGCGAGTTGCTCCAGAACTTGACGTTTTAAGCACGAGCGTTGCATTAAGAGCTACATAAATTATTGCTGTATTTAGATATACATGTTTCGACCACGACGCAAAACGATGCCCGTCATAAATACATGCTACAAACAAAAGAATGATCCCGATTAATATGAAATCGGAAACCACGTCTTTTCAACCCAAACGTCTCGTAACAGACTTCAAAAAAAAAAAAATATTCTTAGCAAGAAAAATCAGTAAATGAAAATTCATAAAAATCACATTTGAGAAACACAAACTTATACGTATACATATATATATATATATATATATATAAGTTCAAGTATTCTAGGGAATGGGCCAATCAAACAAAAAGGAATTTTCCGATCAAAATTTACGAACCAATCCTGAGCCATCACAGCCAGTCGAAAGAAAAGAATTAAAACCATTAAACATTAAACTTGGTCCCTTGGATTAAGGAATACAATTAAAATATTTGATGGTAGTAATAACCAGGATTTTATCGACAAAATCAAAAAAATAACTGCCGTCGTAAGCGGTCCTAGGAAGTCCTTGAGCAAGTCTACGATGTTTTCGGCAGACCGGGTTCCGCCTTCCGCGTCTCCGCCCGAAGTGCGCAACCGGGAGACGAGGGACCCGAGCCGGCATCCGACAGGAGATCAGAAATCGTTTTCGATGAAAAGATGAGCCGATCGTCGCAAAAAAATAAAACGCGCCCGGACGCGGCTCGACAAACTTTTAAGGCACCTTCGGCAGAGCGAGACATAAATAAACGAACGAACGAAGCCGTCGACGACAAAAAAACTGGAGAGTCCGACGGGGAGACGTCAAAGGCTAAGGCGTTCGATCATTCGCTGGAAGCATTTTCTGCGACCTCCATTCCTTCGAAGGACTGATTGTCGGCTCCGGCCTCTGCCAGAGACTGCGCGAGCAACGATCCGCCGACAAAATTCATCTGGCTTATTTGTCTCAACTGTTGCCTCATCTGCTGCTGCGCTTGGGGAAGAGGTTTGCCGTGGCTCTGGTGCATGTGAGTTTTGAGGGTCTCTCTTCGAGTGTAGGAGCAGGAGCAGTCCGGACAGATGAAAGGTCTCTCGCCGGTGTGCTGCCTCTTGTGGCGTTCCATGTTTCCCTTTTGGGAAAAGGTTTTGCCGCAGTGGAGGCAGGGAGTCCTTCGATGGGCGACCTTGCAGTGATCCTCGAAAGCCGTGCCGCCCAACACCTGAGCCTCGCACCGGTCGCACTTGTATTTTCGAGATCTTGCGGAATGCTGGGAGGCGGAGTCGGAGTTGTCTTCGCCCGAGCGAGAGAGCACGAGCCTTTCGACACTGGACTTGTCCTCGTCCTCTTCTTCCGAATTCTGATTCGACCGACCTCCTTGCGGCGTCTTCTCGCCTAAAAACTCTTTGTCCTGATAGAACGAACTCTGATTGCCCTCCAAGAAACTGCCTTTCAATCTGGAACCGTGGCTGAGATCGAGACCGCAGTCTACGTCTTCCACTTCCATCTTGATGGAACCGTCGAGGGATATGCTCTCGTTGCTCTTCATCTGCAGGGTGGCCTCTAGGATCGAATACTTGGACGCCAGAGGCGAGTTTCTCGCCGAGGAAGGCGTCAAGGAGGTAGCTTGGAGGATCCCTTTGCACTTGGGCAGGTGCTTCTTGAGAGCGTCTCTCCGCGTGAAGCTGGCATCGCAGGCGGAGCACGGAAAGGGCTTGCTCCCTGAATGTTTCTGGTACAAGTGCTTGTCCCTGTTTGCACGCTGGGGGAATGTGGAATGGCAAAAGTTGCAAATGTACAGCTTGTGGGCAGCGTAACAATGATCCTCGAGATGGGTGGAAGATTCGAATCCGTCCTTGCAGGTCGGACATTCGAACACGAGCATCTGCTGCCCGAAGTCCTCGGGACTGCTCAAATCGTCGCTAGGAACTCCTCTGTCGGACGTGTCCGCATCTGCAAAGTCGTTGTGATTTCGTTGGTTCAGGTCGTTATTGTTTTCGTTTATGATCAAATCCTCTTTGTAGGTATCTTGTGAATTCACATCTTCTTCCAAGTTATTCCACCCAGAAATGGCTTCTGGAAGACCTTCAACATTGTTTTCCTCCACCATGCCCTTCCTCGGTTTCATCTGTTTTCTCCTGTTTGTTGACGAAGATTTCAAATTGAAGACGTTGTTAGACTCTGCACTGTCGGTCTTTATGTCGTGTATGTTCTGCCTGTGGGTCGCACAGTCTACCTCCGACTCGAAGCCGATGCTGCAGATATCGCAAAAGTGGGTAATGGAAGAGGAGTGCACGTCACGAAAATGCTTCTCCAATTCTTTGTACGTGATGAACTTTTCCAGGCACATGCTGCATCCAAACTGCACTTCTGATGCCTTATTTGGAGTTGAGCTCATGGGAGATAGGCTGTTGCTGTTCAAATTCTGTCGAGCAATTTCCTTGAAGGTCGAGGACATCTTTCCTGCATAGGGTCTGGAATTTTGACCGAGCGTGTCTTTGTGGGAGGTGTTGAGATAATTTTTAGTACCGGCAACTTGATCTCTCGACAACAGAATGATTTTGTTCTTGTTGTTCACTTGGGATACAACGTATGGCGATTCAAATCTTGAATTGGATGCGTCGTTCATCTCTTCGTGAAACTTGGCAATAATTTCATCCGTATTACCCCCGGGAAGGGCCACCGTCACGCAAATTATGCCGTCGATGGTGCATTTGTACCCAAAATTTTCAGCACAAGCCTGGAGTATTAACTCACGAAGAGTAGATTGAAATCTTTCTTTTTTCTGGAAATCTAGAACCATCTTTCTGAGTCGAGTGTTTTAATGAGCAGTTGTGAATTGCAAATCTTTGGTGTCAAAAACTTATGCTTGAACCAATTGTGCTTTGAAATCACAGTTAATCCATTTTTACTAAAGCAATGTCTCAACTTCTTTTTTTTTTTTAGTTTCCAAGCTTTCCCAAAAAATCTTTCAAATACTGTAAACAAAATTTAAGAAATCATCATTTTTCTCAAGCATGTATTTAGAATAACAAATTTCATTAATACCCTCGGTTCATTAAAGACATCAATTTGATTATCCTACAAGATTTATGTAATGAACAAAAATTTCCCAAAAAACCTCATTAAATTCTTGTCACGAAACCCAAAAAGCACCTAAACGTATCCAGCACATTAATGATCAACTAGAAAGAAAACTGCCCTTCTCTCCTTAAAAAAATAGTCCAACGCCCATCAAGCCAGTTCTAACATAAACAAACTAACTCCAGCGTTGAAACATAGACCAGAAGCAGTTACACGCGAAATACGCCGCATAATATTATTCCGAATTGATGGTAAGTAAAATATAACAAAAGTATGGTAAATGTGCTAACGATTATGGAACCGTACGTTATGGAAGCCGTTGGTTGGCGTGCTACAAAAGTAATCATCGACGATGGCTTAATTTTCCAAGCAATACGTAAAACTCTTGCAGATGTAATATAAACTTTGATCGCTGAAGCCAGCTCTACCAGAAACTTTGAAATCCTAGCCTACGCCCTACGACTCGTAACAGGATATGTCATGGCAGACTGCCTCTAGGCTTTCCATCTCTCCACGTCACTTCAGGCTTTAATACCGCGATGTTGGAAATGTTTGAAAATTGTTCGACAAATAAAGTGAGTTATATGTTATGAAAAATCAATCCCAGTTTTTAATTAAATTCGAGAGGTTTAACAAACTCCGTCCTAGGCGGAACTTTAGTCCTGAAAACTCGGAAATCGAGCTCACCTTGCTTGGATATTGTCGCAGGCCAACGCACGGAAAACTCCTCTCAGCGATCAAAAGCGATAGGTACGGAATGCTGAGAAGTAATTTTAAGGAAAAATAAATATTTTCCAATTTTATTAAATATGTTCGAAAAAATTGTAAACATTCTAAATTTCGTTGGTCGAGATTTGTACTTTCAGCGTGAAATTTACAAAATGTTAAAATGCATTGAAGGCACATTTACAAAATTTTAAAAGCAATAATACATTTCTCTTGGCGTATTTTGAGTAATAAATGTTACGTTGTTAAAATTAAAACATCCCGCTCATTTAATATGAAGACAATTTCAATCGTGAACTACTTTTTGTATATTCATGCCTGGGATACCACCTCCCTTATAAAAAAAAACTCTTGCAAAAGTATTGTGAAAATAAAAGAACTTTGATTTTCTAATTTACATTGCAACATCGGCTAGAAAAAAAATGAATTGAAAGAATCCATGATAAATAGTAAAGCATAAACTTTCAAATATGTGATTATTATGTTGCATTTTCGTTTCAAAAATGTTCGCTTCATATTTATGAACTTTTAGGTATTGAGAAATTGCAAAGAAACCAAAATTTGTTGCCATTTTAACTCGTTTAGAGGCATATTCCTCTTGTCTATATTCTGTACAAGAACTTGGAGGCAATTCGTGCACATTGACTTAAATGCCAACATGCTGATGACAAGCAGGTCTGTAGTCACTGTAAACCAATGAGGATTTTACCTTGAGAATTTCTGGTTGTGAGCTGATAAGGAACACTTTGGGGGAGAATTTTGAACTTGGATAAATATTTGGCAGGGGGCATTGCAACTGCTGGAGGGGTAGAATTTTCACGAGAATTTAATTTAATGTAATGTAACATAATTCAATATAAAGATTAAATCCGCCACTTAATTTTTTAAACTTCACAGATATTCTATACTATGATATTCAAGATATTCATCATCTCAATGTTTCTTTGAGGCCATCAAAAGCAGTTCCACAATAGGGAATCGTGACTGTTTGTAGTGCTGTTATTCATAGGCTTAGGTGAGACCAAGTTGAGGTCGTATGTTGCATTATTAAATTCTATGGCTTAAAAAAACAATAAGTAAATTAATCTAGTAAACATATATTATATGGTCTTAACTCCACCTTTAAAAAATAGGACAGCTGCTTACACACCATAGGTTTCTTTTTTTAGTAAGGGTCAAGTGAACTATGACTTTGTTATTGTACTTAGAGATAAGTAAATATAATTAATTATTCTGTACAGTTTCAATTTAAATATTAATTGGAGTGTCTGAGAAGGCACAAGAGTTGCACGTTAAATTTACATAGATTTTTTCAAAATTGTTCTTTGCTACAAATCCATATTAACAATGAAATCAGCTAAATCGATGTTTTAGCAGTCGGCATTATTGGTAATTATAAGTAATACTTGTAAATAATGATTTTCGCCACTCAAATTCCACCCAAGTGGAATCAAATTGTCCAAAATGACACGAATTGTCAAACACAGATCGAACATAAAAAGACGAAGGTTATTATGTAATGTGTTTCACAAGTGAAACGAAAACTAATTAAATGTTTTAAAAATATTACAGAAAGAGATTTTAAAGCTTTTGTTATTAAAAACATTTCGCTTGTTTGTTCGCCTAGCAACAGCGTAACAAATCCCAGCGTCTGTAACAACCCTCTTAAGAGTGTAAGAGTGCACACTTTCTTGCCTTTAATATACACATCCACAATTGCATAATTTCATCTTATTACGTCATTACGAGGGCATTATTTCGCGCCAGCATCGATTACAACCAGCTATCTAGCCAAAGGTTTCACCTCTCCAAACCTCTTTCTCAAAAATGAGAAAACATAGCCTGTTTCCTCCACTTCTCATTCGCTGGAGCCACCATACCTTCACTTATAAAACAAGAATATTTATTTCGAATAAATATATAGACGCAGAAGAAAGGCATACCCACGCCCTGCTCCTCATCCTTGTATACCTGCACGACTCCCACTCCCCAGCAAACCCCAAAAACTGAGCCAGTTGCCCGTGCTTACCATCCACAAAATTCTAGTATTTCAAGTTTGGATGGCAAGCCTTACATGCACATACTTACATATACAAATGGCAATATATGTCAGTATAATAACAGTTTATCTCATTGATTTCTTGGAATATTTGCAGATTTAATTTCAAATACACCCCCCCAAAACCCCTCTCAAGAAGTCATTAGTGATAGTTTCTAAGGCCTCAAAACTTGTTCATCGAAACTCCAGCAATTTCTAATTTCCAACGAGATGAAAACAAAGATTCCGTTTGAACTGCAGCTTAATGATATGTCGTAATGTTTACAAAAGACGATGGTACTTCACAACGACTGCAGGCGGAGGCACGTTAATGAACAGAATATTAGCAAACTATAATCGATCAAATCCAAACCAAACCATTAAAACCAGGCAAAGCGATTAAACTAAAACACTTAACACACACACACACGCACATGCACATACACACACATTGCATTTATATGGTGCAAACAAAGTAAGCCATGGACAAGACAGAGGAGATTATTCGTTAACTCGGAGTCCGAACTGACGCGCGTCCGACTCGAACGAGGCACAAAAAACTGCTTGGATGAAACGTTATTAAATAACGAGAGAGCGACGCACGAACCATGATTCGCTTAAATTAACGTTGGAATGTTTTAACCACTTTAACTTTACATCAATCAATGCCTCCTATTTATCAGAAAATATTCTCAAATACTAAATCGTTGCCGAAACATCGGAGCTAGACGACACGCGAGGGTGTCGCTCCGTCGACGGGAACGCTGTCGAGTGGCGGAGGTGGAACCGTC
Source organism: Hirudinaria manillensis (assembly GCA_034509925.1). Lineage (NCBI taxonomy): Eukaryota > Metazoa > Annelida > Clitellata > Hirudinida > Hirudinidae > Hirudinaria > Hirudinaria manillensis. Next base: position 7,656,447 of record CM067535.1, on the reverse strand, counting down.
AAAAACAAGACGAAGACGAAGCCACTCGTTAGTAACTCCTTTGCAGTGAGTAATGAATGTAGTCAACAGAAGCATTCAAAATAAAAGATCTAAAAATAAAAAAATAAAAAAAAAACAATTGATAATATACAATGTAAAGCCCAAGATTGTAATTTTCATGAAATAATGAATGAGATTTTATGTTGAATGCATCTGCAGCTTGCAACAAATAAATAATAATATTGTAATTTAAAAAATAAATAAACAATATTGTTCGAGATGAAATTAAGCGACGAGACACAAAAGATACTTCGCGACGTCTTTGACGTGACTCTCGAAATGAATTTCTAGAAACGAACGACACGCATCGTCGCACACGAAAGACACGAAAGACGCGCGAACGAATGAAAGATCTCCTCGGGCTGAGACAGTCGACGTACTAAGTCGACGTTCGTACTGAGTCGACATTTCCGAAACGGAGCGGCCACCGGTCGAGCAGACGAGCACTTTCCTACTTGTGGCAACAGTTCTTAATGCAGTTTGTGTCGGAACATTGCTGGCGAGGAATTAAATTAATATAAACATATTTATTAATAAAGGAATATAAATTAAACGACATTCGAGAACTTCATTGCGGGCTTCAGCACTTAATTTGCAGAGAATTATTGCAAACACCGTTGCAGCTGCATTTACAAAGAAATCGAGAAGTGGGATTTGCACTGAAAACGATGTAATTATTCTAATTGTTAATTAATCACCTGAGATTTCCAGACTTGGAAGCTGGCAGCATACTCTTCGTAGCTTTTACACCATTTATTGAACTCCCTTCTCCAAGTGGCCTCGAATCCTCCTTCTAAGGTGCAATATCCTGCAAAGCATTTCGTTTAAAAAAAATTCCTAACTACCGGAATTCATAAACAAATCCGCTTCGACGGAGACGTTCCTCACTCGCGATGTCGACCGAGGTCGCGGCGATGACTTCTCCGCTCGCCACGTCCCTGCACTCGTATTTGCCCGAGAAGTCGTACGTGGAGTTGAGGAAGTAGAGCCTGAAGTCCCTGCTTCCGACCAGCCTCGCGCTCTTCTCGACCGCGTATTCTTCGTCGTCGCCGTCGTCGTCAGAAGTCAGAAACAGAGGCTTGCCGTCGTGGTACCAAACGGGACGAGACCCCTCGTCGGGCGCACAGAACGAGTCGCAGGCGATGACAACATTTGAGCCAGAGATGGCAAAAATCTTTGTGTTCCCGTCGGGGACTGGATGATGGTTTGTTTTTTTTTTAAGCATTTTATTCAACTTAAAAGATTTTTTTTTTTAAATTTCGTTTAAAAAAAAATTCAACAAAAAAGTATTTTACTGCAACTCGAAAGGCAAAGTTTCAGTGGCGAACTGACTCCTGGTTTGCTCAAGTAGTTCCTTCGAAATGGAATTTCACATCATTTTACATCTCGAGGATTTATTATGGGAAATTTAACACAGAATTTTCAACTTTAAAGCGACTTAAAAACAAATAGAATGATGGACGGGCACCAAATGCCCTCCACTAACTCAGCACTTTGACTCTTGGCCTCTGCCAGGGAGATGCATCTGCGTGCGGAGACGAGCCACGCGCAATGTGGATCAACAGCACACGAAGTGCACTTTTTGTGACCCGAGCACATCTCAGGGTTCAGCTGAACCACCGACTTCTCCATGACGGCGTAGATGACGAATTTCTGGACGGATTCATTTCCATAAACGGTTAACTCACTCATTACGACATCAACCAATATCTCAACAGATGGACACAAAGCAATTACTGAGCAACTATTTCTGAAGGCATGTTCTAAAAACATTGACTAAATGACTAAAAAAAAAAACATTCTTATATTTGAACATATTCGAACCAAAGCATGTTGAAAAATATCAGATGGAGCTCACCCCACTAGAGTTAACCATCTTGAGGTCGTGGAGTTCAGAGATTTGGTTCTTGCGCTTGAATAATTTAATTCTGGCGATCCTTCTCACGCTAGGTATGCCTTGCTGGTGCCAAACGAATATTTTCGTCAAGTATCCCACGTCGTTTGCTAAAACGGAATGATTTTTCTTTTAAATTTGAAAATAATTTAAATTTCTTTGTTTAAAAAAAAAGTAAGCTCATCTTGGAAGAGAAGTATCGTAAACATGGTTTATGGCTCATTCTTGATTTTTTTTATTGTCGTTTCAAAGAAGTAAATTGAAAGCAATTCACGTGAATACATCCAGTAAATGAAATTCTGAGATTCCAAGGGCTGAACGAGGAACTTCGTAAAGAAGACGTTGATGTCGGTGTCGCTGGAAATGTCGAGTGGCGTGCTGGCGAGGTCGTGATCCAAGCTGTACGTCAATTGACCGACCAGCGTGTTTATTCCGTAGGCGCACTGGGTATTCATGAAACATATGTGCGTGATATCGTATACATGATATATGTCATATATATCATATATAATATACATATTATGATATATGTCATATATAACATATACATTATACATATATGATCATAAACTCACAGTGGAGGGTTTTGGCTTATTGGGTGAGTTGGCAGTGATTTCAGTCCAACAACCTGCACCACCTTCCTGTCCTAATGATGATTAGAGGCAGTGATAAGAAAGTTCATTTTGGTGCATTTTTGATCATCATGTTTCTAACTTTATTGCTATTTTAATATCATTAAAACCATTTTTTATTATTTTAATATTTTTTAATAATCTTGCACAAAATCTTGAAATTCTCCATTAAAACATATTTTAAATAAAAATTGTCCAAATTAGGTATTATGACCATCTGCATGTGCTAACAACAATATTGATGATGACGAAGAAGACGACAACAACTCTTTGGAGTTGATAACAATGTACATGATAATGATAAGTGACAGCATCACAACAAACACCGTCACAATAACATATGTTCGATATGACTTGATTTTACCCAACAACGTAGATTCCGAAACGATCCTATCCACCGATCTTCTTTCGACCAAACAAACAGCAGACGCATCCCCCCTGTGAATTAATTTATATCAACTTCATTCTTTAATTTAAATTAAATCTGGACAGTTATTAAGAGATAATAATAATAATATTATTATTATTATTTTAATCATTATTTAATTAATTTTCATCAATTCAACTGAACTTTGGTCTAATAAATCTAAAGAGCAAAGGTCAAAGTAGATTGTTTGTTGGACAAATCCAACTCTGTAACAAGAGCAAACACGAGCAAAGAACTTATCAAAGTCCTCCATTTGATTTTACAAAGGTAAACATAAACACAAACATAAACAAAAACATAAACAAAAAGCTCACTGCAATGTTGAAGATAACATATGGAATTTATCTGCTGCCTCGTCATAGAAGACATCGTCTGTTATGAATGAAGTTAATTAATTTGGTTTCACTTGTTGTAAAGTAACTCCTACTTCAATCACAAATTAAGACCTAATTTTATTAATTATTATTATTTAATATTTATTATTTTTATTATTATTGAAAGCAGTTTGATGAGAAAACCAGCACTGCAATGTGATTAACACAGATCCACAACATGATTATAGCACACAACCATACAATGATCAACAGTGCACAGCAGACTCCAATTATCACATACTAATTATAAAGTTAAAGAATGCTTTAAAGTTTATATTTTAAGATAAACGAGCTTTTAATCGTTCACGAATAAACATGAAAGTCGAATTTAAAGTCGAAAATTCGAATTAAAAACAGTCACTGACTGACGACGTGATAGAACATTTCCTCATTCGCACTGCCCTTGCAAAAGACCCGAGCTTTGACGTAACTCGTTACGCGTCTGGGATCCAACAAGTTACCAGGTTCGTTCTAAAAGAATTAACATACAAATATAAATAAATGTAAAATATACTACTTAATATATATACTAAAATATAATGTACATAAACATGTATATTTAAGATGCTTCTTTGATTACTTCTGCTCTTTTGACAAATATATATCAAGATACATAGATAGGACATTGTATATTAAATGCACCTTGTCATCTTGCAGGTATTTTACCAATATATGGTAAGAAATAGTTTGCCTAAACTTTTAAAAGTTACATAAATAGGACATTTCCTTGTGAAGGAATTTTTAATTTAATGAAATGTAACTTATTATACTTTAATAAATCTTTGTAAAATTAATAAATTGATAAATTTAACGGCAAATAATAAACAAAATCGATCTCTCACTTTGCAAATCCTGCCAATCCTGGTGTAAAAGACTTTCTCTGCTCCGAAAAACAATTCTTCCTGAGGTACTTCGGCAAGGAAAACATAAACGAATCCTTCGACATCCACTGATGCAACATACCTGACCTCTGAATGAAACGATAATGAGTAGATGATAATAACAATAGTGATAATGACTATGATGATGGTAATAATAATAATAATAATAATGGTTATGTAATAATAATTAGATGATAATAACAACAATGCAAAGTAATAAATACCCGTTCATTAAATATTTCCTAAATGAAATAACAGCACAACACTCGGTTGTTAAAAATTATGAATAAACCTGTGACCAATTCATTGACCAAATAGTATTGCTACTACTACATAGTAATAATACTACTACATAGTAATAATACTACTACATAGTAATAATACTACTACATAGTAACAATACTACTACACAGTAATAATACTACTGCACAGTAATAATACTACTGCACAGTAATAATACTACTACATAGTAACAATACTACTACATAGTAACAATACTACTACATAGTAATAATACTACTACATAGTAATAATACTACTACATAGTAATAATACTACTACATAGTAATAATACTACTACAAAGTAATAATACTACTACATAGTAATAATACTACTACATAGTAATAATACTACTACATAGTAATAATACTACTACTTAGTAACAATACTACTACACAGTAATAATACTACTGCACAGTAATAATACTACTGCACAGTAATAATACTACTACATAGTAACAATACTACTACATAGTAACAATACTACTACATAGTAATAATACTACTACATAGTAATAATACTACTACATAGTAATAATACTACTACATAGTAATAATACTACTACATAGTAATGCTACTACTTTACATTCCAAGTAATAGTTATATTAAATAGTAATGTAATTTCTAATTAATTTCTGAATATTCATCATGTGAATAGGAGTACCTGTCTTGTGTGCCATCGATAGGATTTGATTTAAGATTTCCATTCCTCCACCAACAAAGTACTTTCCAAAGTGCCATTCGTAATTTTCGTTCATCGGCAAACCGCTGAATATGGCTTGAGCTTTTTCTAGAGAGAAGATCGAGTTTATTTTTTACTGACTCGTTATAATATAATATTTGTTCATCATTAATTACAAAATATTTTCAACGATTCACAATCGATCAAAATCAACAACGCGGTAATTGTCCGCGGTCGTTCTCATCGCCAGGATCGGTCGGGCAGCAGAAACGTGCACTTCCCGAAGACCGGACCTTAATTTATGAAGAATGGAGATAAGACTCTCCAGTGGTAAACTAGGAGGCAAATAAAGCATCTAGCACAAAGCTGGCAGAACAAAACAAAAAACAACAACAACCTGGTGTGCCCAGAATACCAGATGGAAACAAATTGTATTACGACCTCATAAAAGTTCCAGAGTCACTAATCGATAACATCATTCTTAGGACAAAGAAGTCACTCATGGATAAAGTTCTAGGGAGGAAAAGGAAGCAGCAACCAGGTGGAAATGTTGCCTTCCAAGTCAATGCTCAACAAAAATCCAGCTGCTTGTTTACCAAACTAGTGTCACAAAACCTGATTAACTGAAATACTCATATTTTCCTTAAGTGGTTGCTTCTCAAACATCATTACAGATTCTACAATTACATATTAAGCAATCTACGATGGGCACTTTTTCTTTATAAATATTATACATTTACAAAATATTTACGGAAATAAATATTCCTCCGTCTCGTCTTCCTTCATTGGTCATTCGATCGTCCAATGAAAATGCCTGCTCACTTGTCGTTATATAATCTTATAATCCCCGCCTTGGGCGATCGATCGATTGATTTTAAAACTAATTTCTGGAATAATCATATTTAGAATTTCTCGAGGGCCCAGAGGTAGACAATTAAGTTAGGCTTCATCCTCCGAGATAAATTCTCAGACAAATTGATAAAATCTCTTCTGACACCCTTCAATATCCACAGAAGCACATCACCTACACAAGTGGATACGACACGTATAAGACAGACACACTTCTTATGCATAACAGTCCAGGGTACCTGTTACCAATAGTCGTGTTGTTGTGCAACACCAATAGTCGTGTTGTTGTGCAAAAACCCGTCAACCGAGATTAGCGTCACGTCACTATTCACGAGTTATTTACAATTATGAAATAAAACCGAGCAGCATCCGAAGAATCCGATCATTCGTGACAGTCAACAATTTTGTTATGAATGAATTAATCTCCATTATATGGTTATACCAACAGGGGATTTTAACTTTTAAAGTAGCGTTCAATACACTATAATATTAATAATAATAATAATAATAATAATAATTCGATTATTAATTCTTTTATTGTAAAGACGGGAGCAACAAATCATATTTAAATATTCAAGTGAACATTTTCAAGCTAAAAACGCACCGACAAAGACCGAGGTGAAGCTCGAAAATGGAACTCCCGAACATTTTCCCATAGCATCTTTGGCTGCAGACATGTTAACTGTAAATCCAGTTCTTGAAGGCTGGAACGATTATGATGATGATGATGATGATGGAACTTGACGATGATAACGATCTTGACGGTGATGATGATGACGACGACTGTGATCTTGATAGTAGTTATGCTTGTCTTCAAAGATGAGTTCCTAGCTTTGATTAGCCTTACAATAGATTTCCACTAACCATCCTGCAAGACTTATATAAGCTTGGAAAACATCTCAAAACAGTCGAAGGTGCATTTAAGTACAACGCATGTTGTCGTTGTTGTTGTTGTTGTTGTTGTTGTTGTTGTTGCTTACATCGACGACGAATTCCCTCGGACTTCCGAATGCAGACGTGCAAATCCAAAGAAATGTTTCCGATGATCTCCAGTACACCATCTGGACGACATTTTTGCACATCCCCTCTGATCTCTACAAAATTATAGATTATGATGATGATGATAATGATGATGATAATGATGATAACGATTACGACGACATCGATATTGATAACCATCGGTGTCAAATAATAAGGACGACCAGCATTTTAACTATTTTCCAATAACTAATAAACCTTCTTAATGCAGCATTGTTTACGAAAATTTTTAAATTCCTTCCAATAAATTATTTTAATATTCGACAGATGGATTCCATTTCAAAGGACATTTAAGAGTCCTATTGGGAACCGACAGTCTCTGAGATTTCCCAATTCTTTGAAACGTGGGTGGAATAAAACTGAAAATGAAAAGAAAAAAAATTTCCAAAATATCAACCTTCAGCATCACGATTCTATCTCTCAAAGAACTCTTCAAAGATCGAATTAATTCGCTTGTTTTTCCAGCCAACGAGGCTAATTAAAACGAAACCGAGACCAAAAAATTACCAGGAAAGAATTTCAGTCACGCGGGAAAAACCATCGGCCGAGGCGGTCCGACCCAAAAAAAAAAGACACGTGACCAGAGTAGGCCCAAGCTGCTAAGAAAAATGATTTCAAAAGATTTTAATAATTTAATTTACTGGAGGTTATCACGTGACATGAGCACGACATTGCAAATGTACGTCGTCACTTATGACGAGCGAGAGAAACGATGTTCAGAATGAGTGGCAGGTTGTATTGAAACAACATACATTTGCAATGTCACAGGAAATACATTGTGAAATCCTCTGTTAAGAAAAACTGGTAAAGAGATATAGTTAGCTTATAATATTAATTCTAATATTATTATTTCTAATATTATTAATTCTAATATTATTAATTCTTATATTATTATTCTAATTTATTCTAATTAAATTATTATAATATTTTATGTTAGAATTTTCACAATGCATTCAAGTCAAACTACACTCGATGCAGATGCGAGTTTGTCTTGTTCAATTAGCACGAAACCAATACATACAGGGAGGAAAGCACAACAACAACAACACTCCATGCACTCCTACGAAGATGAGGTGGCAGTGATGATGATGGTGATGATGGTGATGATGATGATGATGGTGGTGGTGGTGGTGGTGGTGGTGGTGATAACGATTGCGATGATTTTTGATGTAAATATATTTTTAAGCACGACTTACTTTTTTCGTTTGAGTTTCACAAACAGAAAGCAAGTCGTTGGCTTCGAAATCTGGATGACTGGTCAGATTCCACCTCTTCAGCTGTACAGGAAACAACAACAACAATAACAATAACAATAAGAACAACCATTATTAACAAAATATTAATACGTAATTAATATAAAAAACAAATAATAAGCATCTATTATCAGTAATAATTGCTTTAATAATTTTATATTTAATAATTGATCGTGCAAATATTTAAACATTGCAAAAAATACACAACAGATGTAACAGGTTTTCCAGTTATCCTTTGTACCTAAGCTTGTACAATTTAGGCCACATCGTGCCTACGCGTTAGGCCATACCACGCTATGTATACTCAATGAACATCCAATTAGAAATCCACAACTTCTTGGGGCAAGGTCAAATCATTTTCGTGGGTTCTTCACAGAATTGAATCCTGACTCTCGCATTAGGCGAACCTGTGGTCTCTGATGTTGTACTTCAACGTACTTGAAGTCCTCCTAATGTTGTACTTCAACGTACTTGTGGTCCTAATGTTGTACTTCAACGTACTTGTTGTCCTAATGTTGTACTACAACTCAGCATGTGGTGCTACAGCTATGTTACACCTTACTAATCTGATGTTTTTTACGTATTGTTGAGCTACTCTATTGAGCAGTCGGTGAATTCTACAAGTGCGGTACAATAGGGAAGTGAAGCAATAAATAAATATTCAATTGTGATATAAATAAATATTCAATTGTGATATAAATAAATATTCAATTTATTTATCATCACCATCATCATCATCGTCATCATCATCATCATCATTGCCGCCGTCGTCGTCGTCATCGACACGATTCCGTCAATGCGGATGTCAGTAGGAGAAAAACATATAATCTGATTGGCTGATGGACCGATGACGTCATTATTATGCGACATAATTAGACAATTCTGATGAGTAATGAT
>CM067535.1:7639700-7644700 GCA_034509925.1 Hirudinaria manillensis | reverse complement strand
TCCATCCATCCATCCATCCATCCATCCATCCATCCATCCATCCATGCACCCATCCATGCATCCATCCATCCATCCATCCAATAGTCCATGCATCCATCCATATCTCCCTCCCTCCATCAACTCAACAGGCCACTAAAAAACCAGATAACGAGCAGAAACAATGGAGCTGGTACAGGGATACAGGAATCCAGGGAACTCTACTAAGATTTCTATTCAACCAATTATAAGCAGGCCTAATTAAAATTACTCAATAAACCTCTGCAACCATCAAGTGTGTAACGCATCATTATCATCACAAAACTAATTTATTCAATCTATGATAAGGTTCCCATTTCATTCATGGAGATGCATCCAAACCACCACCCATTTGCAATTAATTTGTATTTTTCCCGACTTTTAAGTTACATTTTTTTCCCAATAAGGCTAAATTAGTGCAACCTGAACCGAATAAATCAATCAACGAAGCTCCAGGTAACATCATCACCTTTCCATGCACTGATTTTTCAAAAGAACATCAGGGAAACAACAGATGTGTTTATGCTGATGAAACGGGTCAGTTCAACAACGCCTTGGGCAAAGAAGGTTTTCCACTAACATTCTGTTCTTGCATTGTCATTATTATTATTATTACTATTATTATTATCATTATTATGTTTGTGTTGTTGTGGTTATTATTATTATTATTACCACCACTACCATAACTAATTACACTATTATTAAGCAGGCATTACCAGTTTTTACCAGTATTTCTCTTATTTTAGAAATTGGACGATTTTATCAAATGTCTAAACCTAACAGTTAGGATAAGCAAAATATACTTACAATGGCTATCATAGCTACGACATTACTAAAGGTAAAATAATCATTATCAATATCATCATCAACATCATCATCATCAGAACTACTAACAATCCAGCAAGTAACAGCATGTTATTCGTCGGATTGAAGAAGATCTTATGGAAAAGGGGGTTTGGATGGTCAATCTGGTAGATGTTCATCGAGGGATCTGAAGAAAAATTGTAAATAAATATAAATTAATATTAAAGATGGATTTAAGTGGATAATAAACATTATTTTCTGCGATATTTGAGAATTTCCTTCTAAATATTCTCACGTCCTCATGTTTACTTCATGAAATAACATTCGAATGCATCAGAATGTCCGCACATTGTCACGTTAGCAGTGAGGTGTCAAATGTTTCCATTCCTATCAGAAGATGGCGTGAAACAAACAAGCTCGATGACGGGTGTCATGACGATGGATGACGTAAGACATTATTTATTCTATGAGTTTCACCGATGAACTTCATTTTGGAAGGAATTATTTGCCTTGACTCCACCTCCTTGTTTGTAATTACGTAGCAACAAATTTAGAATTTTTCTAATGAGAAGCAAATTCGTGCACTTACGACGTGTCCGATCATCGATATTAACGATTAAGTATTATTAAATAAAAATTATTAAATTAAATTAAATTATAATAAATCTTAAGATAATGGATAACAAGTACGGGTACGAGTAACACCTGCTATTATTTGGTCATGATTATAATTGAAATTTAATAATAATAACAATAATAACGATAATAATAATATTAATAATAATAATAAATTTACCTATTTATAATTATCGCGAGCACTCTCTGTGAAATTCCAACATAATAAATAGCATGGCTCGCCATAATAACACTGGCTTGCATTGTTCATGTTGTCATTAAGGGGACATAATCAACTATTAAGGAGACAAAGCTAAGCCAACACGAGAACATTTTTATGCCATCTGAAATTTGAGCGGATGCGAGGAATAAAAAAGATGGGTGGATGGATGGGTGTGTGGATGGATTGATGAATGGGTGGGTGGGTGGATGGATGGATGGAGGAAGGGAGAGTGGGTGGAGTGGTTGTAGTGGGTGGAAGGGCCGAGGCAAAAATGAGAGATCAGGAGGAAAGTGAGGGGATGCAAAGAAGATGGATGCTCGAAAGATGGTCCACCGAGGAAACTCCTTCAAACATTTCAGACTTCAAAGGAAAAATTCCGTCCAGAGGTCAAATTATGGATATGTGCAAAAACGTTACCTTGCCAATAACAATGACAACAATAACAACAACAATAATAATAATAATAATAATAATAATAACATATATGTATTATGACTTATAAACATTCAATTATTGTTATTGTTGTTGTTATTGTTAATTGACCACGACCAACGAAAATCACTGATAGCAACGATGCTAATAAATTCGTTTCTGTCTCAACGGTCAACCCAAGCCATCAATCAGTGACCCACAATTGTGCTTTGATTCCACCCAAGGAAGGGAGGGAGGGAGGGGGTTGCATGTGGATGTTCTGATTTAAAATTCATCTGGAAGGTCTTCGGGGCATTTGAGAAGTCTACGTGATCATTTTTCGAGGGGATTGATGATAATGATGACGCTTCTCAGAATGGTAGTAATGATGATGATGATGATGATGATGATCATGGTCGTGGTGAAGATGATAGCCTTAAATAAATTTTAATACAAGCCTTGTGGTTAACAAGAATGACAGCAGAGGTAAGAAGTAAGGCAACAATAGAAATAACATCTTTTAAGAGTAGTCTTAACAATGTCAGCTGTCAATGCTGGCAATCTGATTTATTATTCAAGTATTACTTGTCACTAAACAAGAAATAGTAGTAGTAGTAATAATAATAATAATAATAATCACAAGAAATGGCAACATTGTTATTGCAACATTGTTATTGCAGCATTAATAATAATATTAATAATAACAACAGTAATAACATTTTTTACAACTGCAATAATAACAGCAATAATACCAAGAGCGAAAGGGAATAGCTGCAAGGAGTACAAAGGAACGGTCATCAGAGAAGGAACGGTCGGAATGAGCGATAAAAGAAATGAATATGACAAGCAATGAGGAGCAGACAGAGGGATGATGTTGGATTAAGTTGCACTTTATTGTGCCCCTGTTCACTTGAACGTGAGTTCGTTATTGTGATGGAGGTCATGTCACCCCATGCATAACAGGCCATCGATTACAATCCATGGGTCGATGAGCCAACGGTTGGGTCCAAATGAGGATTGGATCCGTCGGTATTCCAATAATTGCTTCAATTTGTAAGTATTTACTTACTCCTCCAAAAAAATGTTGGAAAACATGAATAAAATACTTTGGGAAATGATGCAGAGAAGTTTAAGAGAATGAATGATGACCTCTTATTTTTTTTACTTTTAGAATGGAATCCATATCCATCCGAGCGATAACTAATACAAAAGGAACATTTCTTAGCAATAAACTGGAGAAAGCAGTCTCTTCTCCGTTGTCAAAACAAGAATTTAAACTAATTCAACTTGAAAAGGCTTTTCTAAACACGACATGAAAGGGACCAGTGTTGAAAGCTATTAAGCCGTGGCAGAGAATCTTCGATGCATTAGTCAATGTTATTATAAATGATTTCTAAAACGATTCCCATTTCACTGATATGGGGTCCGTAATTAAATGCAACTATGTAAAGTAATCTTTGCACTAAATGTACTCGTATGCCACTTCAAGTATAATTGCAAACATCGCTAGTGTTGCTTAGTGTTTTCACTTATTTCACAAGTTTCAGTTTCTCACCTATTATTCGGTTGAAATATCTGAAGGACGATTCGGCATCTTCATTTTGTGCCGACATGAAAAACTCGTGCGAGATGGACGCCATCGACAACATAACCACCAGCATCCATTCCGCCACAGTCATCGTTAGAAGTGATCCCGACCAGCCTGGATATCCAGCCATTTCTCGCTCATGAGCGGACGACAACTCTGAAAAATATTTATAAGTAGACAATGGAACCAACAAAAAAAAAATGTACAAAAAGTATAAAATAGCGAAAACTAAAGAATTAAATAATTCAACAATTGATGACCGATGCGTGATGCGACAATGACAGCGCAATTGTAGCGATTGTCCGACGCCAAAAATTGTTGAAGTAAATTCGTTATCGTCGTCAACGCGAAGCTGATGTTTCACATCGTGTTGTTCTGTTGGCAACGAGAGGCAAGAAGAATAAAATAAGAAAACAATGAATATCGACCGAACCACCGCAACTCCGTCCATATGCAAATGGAGTCGGGCCTTTGCCGCTCTCTGTTCTGATTGGTCCGTTCAATTTCTTGGGTTGATTTCTCGAAGACATTAAAGATCATTTTTTAATGATAATGCATGAACTTGTTTTTATGCGAGATTTTTTCTTGTTTTTTTTTTGTTTTAATAAACAATTATTTTTTATATTTTCTTAGCCTGAAAATATCGCTTGCCACCTTTTTCTAATAGTTTGTCTTTTTCCATTGCACATTGGTCATTGTCCCTCCGCAGAATTAAAGCGATTTTTTTTTTACAAATATTCATGTGGCTGTTGATTAAATTGTTCGTATCAATGGAAACCTTTGTTTGTAACCCTCAAGTCATTAAGAACTGACGAATGTGATTATGAAGTGAATTTCTCTTTCAACTTTTATGTCTTTATACCTTCCTCGTGAGAAATTTTCAATCCTTTTAGAATGATACGTGAGTTCGTCATTAGTATTTTTTTTTATTTCAATGATGATAATGGTAGTAATAATTATAGTTTTTTTGTAATTATTTATTTAAATGTTTATTTTTAATAACGTTGCCATTCCTTCATTAAGTTTTCAAAACCTGCGTGTGGATTGGCATTTGAAGTTTTGGGTTTGAAAATCGGGGGGGAATTTAGTAGGACAGGCATTGATATCATATTATAACATTGGGAAACATACTTTAATAGACTTTTTTTTATTGCTCAGAAACAATAACAACCTCGAATGAAACTATTGTCAAATTTCATGTAAACACTGAGAAATTGAAACTTTGAGGTTTGTTGTTTTGTTTTGGAATGAAAGAAATGATACGAAAGGACACATTTATACGATCCGAATTTAGGTTACTGGGTTCGACTCAACAATCCTGCTGTCATGATATAGAAAAGTTTG
>CM067535.1:7582200-7634700 GCA_034509925.1 Hirudinaria manillensis | reverse complement strand
AACCGAGCCGCTAATGTGCCGCAAGGATTAATTAAAATGAATAAAATGAATAAAACGAATAAAACGAATAAATAAATTTAATTGCAACTCATAATTTCAATTCATAATTTTATAATTTCAAGATGCCGACAGCGACGACCTTGGAGTTTGTAATGGTTTTACAAAAGCGACGCTGGCAATAAAATACTTTGTTTTAGAAGTCTCCAAGAGATCTTTCACTTCGAGCGGAGTCGTCGTCGTCATGGTAACTCCGTTTCCAAGGAGTCGTCGTCGTCATGGTAACTCCGTTTCCAAGGAGTCTTCGTCGTCATGGTAACTCCGTTTCCAAGGAGTCTTCGTCGTCATGGCAACTCCATGGTTTCCAAGGAGTCTTCGTCGTCATGGCAACTCCATGGTTTCCAAGGAGTCTTCGTCGTCATGGTAACTCCATGGTTTCCATGGCGTCTTTCCATTTCGTGTTTACAAGTGTCGATGGACACGGTGAACGATGTTTAAAGTTTTAGAAAGAAAAGAGAGTTGTACTCACTCTGCACATCTCCTGAACACACACGCACATGCGCACAAGCACATGCACATGCACACGTGTTTTATTGGATATTCATTCATTCATTTTTTTTCTACAATACGCCTTGAGAGAGAGAGACAGAGAGAGAGAGAGAGAGTGATTGCCAACAACATGGCGTCAACAGGGTGACAAATACTCTAATGAATATTAACTATGTCACGATAGTCATCATCACAGTCATCGTCATCATCGTCGTCGTCGTCATCATCATCGTGACACAATGACAAAGTTCAATAATGTCACCAAATAACAAAATTTTTGAATTCTTAACATTTTAGACTGACGCCTCTTTTAAGAAATAAATTGTTAAAGCAGTTGATTATAATCACTTTACAAAAAGACCATCATCGTCGTCGTCATCATCATCATCGTCGTCATCATCATCTTCTACTCATGCGTTAAAGGGGCTGTTAGAGTCCTTAATTTCAGATCGTTTCTGAACAGAGAGTCGTTCAATTGTTCTTAAATTGACGTTAATTCATTCTCCATTATGATCACCTGGCACTCTTCATCATCTTCGTCATCATCATCGTCATCATCTTCATCATCATCATCATCATCATCGTAACCTCATTGTGATGACATCGTCGTCGTCATCTTCGTCATCATCATCATCATCATCTTCGTCGTCATCACCATCGTAACCTCATCGTGATGACATCGTCGTCGTCATCTTCGTCATCATCATCATCAACATCATCGTCACTCTACTCCCACGTACCACGACGCCTCAAGACGTAAACATGTTTACGATGGGAATCTCAACGAAAGTTACACATTGGACAAAAGGCTTGTGAATAAATGGATGGATGGATATGTGGATGGATGGATGGATGGATGGGCGGGTGGATGGATGGATGGATGGATGGATGGATGGATGGATGGATGGATGGATGGATGGATGGGCGGGTGGGTGGATGAATGGATCGATGGATGGATCGATGGATGGACTGATTGATAACGTGAGATGTGACCTGCAGTTTAAAGCAGATGTTGTATCACTCGTGAATTTGTATGCAATTAAATTATTTTATAATATAATATAATTTAGTCATCAGTTGATGCTCACCTGTGCAGGTGGAAATGTGTTTGATGATCTACGACCATGCTGATGATGATCATCATCATTGATCATGATGATGACGACGAGGATGATGATGATGACGACGACGACGATGATGATGATGATGATGCTGATGATGATGATGAAGGAATTATAGAAATTGACAACAGAATAAAAATTATAATTGTTAAGCATTATTATAAAAATAAAATATATATTTATTAAATACAAAATTGAATGCGGAGAAACATTTGCTTTGCAAAATAAATGATTATCAGAGCATATTATAAATGGAAAATTATAATTACCATCAAATTATATCGAATGTTTTGAACATTATTATTATTATTATTATTATTATTATTATTATTTTTAAATCAATCAAGTTGTTGATTAAAAATTAATGATTGCATCTCAACAGAATCAACCAACCACCAACCCCTGTTTTCAATCAACGTTTTTGTTTTTGGCTCGCGTCCTTATTTCCTGATGACGATCACTATCGAAGGTCATCATTATCATCATTGCATCGACTAATACTATCGCCATTATGATCATCACTATCATCATCATCATCGTCCTCGTCGTCGTCGTCATCATTGGTATTTTATCCAGAATTAAAAAAAACTTTACAAAATTTTTATGAAAATTCTTGAAAACATTTCAAAGTATTTCAAAAAATCTCTGCTTAAATGAATGTTTGATAAAAAAAATTATTTGGATTTTAATAAACTTTAAACCCTAAAAAACAAATCCATCATTATTATTCGTTCGTTCGTCCGTCCGTCCGTCCGTCCATCCATCCATTACCAATCACTCAGTCCAATACCTGCGATATCTTCAAAGAAATAATTTCAATTTATGTTGCATTATCATCTTCATCGTCGTCATCATCATCATCATCGTCGTCATCATTATCATCATCATAATCATCATCATCACCATCCCTCCTTGTTTTCTTTCATCTGATTGGAGAATTCTGCTGGGTCCTCTTACTCATACGTCTGGATTCTTTGTCCACCAAAACAATAAAAATAATTCAAATTAATTATAAAAAATATAAATTAATAATAACATTAACGGACCTATTTCTCGCTTAATAGATCAAATCCGGTTTTAATTTATTTATTTTATTATATTATTAATATTAATAATAATTTAATTTAATTAAATTACTAATATCATTGTTGTCGATTTAATCTTAATAAATAAATAAATAAATAAATTTAATGCTGTCAATAACAAATGGTAATTGATTTAATTAAATTAAATATTATTTATAATATTAAAATAATTGCATGACTTTGACATCCAACTCAATTCTTTTGCATCGTTTCTTGTTTTCATCAGTAGGCACAAAAAAAAATGAACCTGTTGTTGTCAGTAAGTATAGGAATGAAGTGTGATGATGATGATGACGATGATGATGGGGATGATGATGATGACGACGATGATGAGAAAGTTGATGATGGCGATGATGACGATATAGATATTGGATGGATAGATAAATGGTTAATAAAATGGACGGACGGACGGATGGATGGATGGATGGATGGATGGATGGATGGATGGATGGATGGATGGATGGATGGATGGATGGATGGATGGATGGATGGATGGATGGATGGATGGATGGATGGATGGATGGATGGATGGATGGATGGATGGATGGATGGATGGATGGATGGATGGATGGATGGATGGATGGATGGATGGTTGGCTTTGAGCAGTTGTTCGTTTAGGTTGGAGCAGGTGACGGCGATTAGTTGTGTGACTGTTGTTGTTATTGTTGTTGTTGTCGTCCTTGTCGCTGTTGTTGTTGTTCTCGTCGTCGTCGCCGCCGCTTTTGTTTGTTATTTCACGATTATAATTGATAATAATCCATTGCTCTTCAGCACAATCATCGCCATCATCATCATCATTATCATCGCCTTCATTATCATTATCTTCTTCATCATTATTATCGTCTTCATCTTCATTACCATCGTCGTCGTCATCATCATCATCATCGTCGTCGTCGTCATCATCATAATCATTTAATTTAACCTCCACTTTGTAAGGAAGTTAATTGGAACTTGTGAAGAAGCCAAAAACAACTTTTCAGAAGTTCTTCATTAATTTAATTAATCATTTTTATTTTTTCATTAATTTTAATTTTTATATTTTAATTAATAATTTTAATTTTTATATTTTAATTAATAATTTTAATTTTTATATTTTAATTAATAATTTTTATTTTATATTCTAATTAATCATTTAATTTATAATTTTTATATTTTAATTAATCAATACAAAAACAATTTTTGTAATTAACTTTTGCCAACATTTTCTTTCCTCTTATCTGACCCCAGTAAGTTCAAGGGGTCAGAGGTCAACTCACCAATTCATTCGAAGCCGAATCGAATGAATTAAGCCAATGAATTGGTGAACATGTTCATTTATTTATTTAATTATTTATTTAATAATTATTTATTTAATAATTAATAATTAATTTATTATTAATTAATTTATTAAGGAACAAATAAATTAAATTTAAAACAATTAATTTCGATATTTAATTTGATTTAATTGAATTAAATCGTAAATTGTCGAATTTAACTTCAAAGAAAAAAATATTTTTTGATCCACAGCTACGGATACGTATGTTGTGTAAGATTAACACAATAACATCTAAGATAGTGATCATGATAATGATGATAATGACGACGGTGATGATGATGATGATGATGATGATGATGACATATTTTCTTTCCTAACGTGTTCAGTTATAATTATAATTCAGTTATTTATAATTGGATGGGATGCTTTAAATTTTTATTTCGTCATAAATTCAAAATTATTAATTTTTTAATAGAAATAATTGTTTTAATATGAACACAAAATCGTAATTTTAAAATAAAATAATAAAATAAAATAATCCTCGAGTTCGAAAAGACAAGAAACATACAATTCTTAATTAGCGTGGAAGATTCTTGTGATTACGATGAAAGGGATGATGACGAGGACGATAATAACGATGGTGATGATGACGATGATGGTGGTGGTGATGATGATGATGATGATGATGATGATTGTGGTGGTGGTGGTGATGGTGATGATGATGTATGAAGCTTTTTTAATGTTACTCACGTAACGTATAAACACTTTGTTGTTTGTACTAGACATGTCAGACGATGATGATGACGATGACGATGGTGGTGGTGATGATGATGATGATTATGATGGTGATGATGACGGTGGCGATGGTGATGATGATAAAAGGAAAGGATGCCAAGTCAATCGTATGAGATGATTATCAGGACGACGAGTATCGGTTGAAGCATCGTCAATGGAGAACATTCAATAAATTGCCGTTGGAGCTTCTTTTTTTTTTTAGCTCGAACGATGAAAACTTGTCGTCGTTATAGTCATCGTCTCCATCATCACCGTCGTCGTCGTCGTCGTCTTCGTCATCGTTATCATCACAATCGTGGCCATCGTCATCATAATCATCAATAGCAGCAATGCCATCGTCGTAGTCGTCATCATCATCATCGTCAGCAAGTAGCAACACCAACACTACCACCATCGTCGTCATCATCGTCATCAACGTCGTCGTCGTCGTCGTCATCGCTGTCGTCGCTGTCGTTATCCTCGACTTCATCAAACGTTTCCTATTCGGGGATAAACAAATCCAGACAGAATCTTATCGTCGGCAAAAACAACAGCAAAAAACAATAAAAATAATAATAATAATAATAGTAATAATAGCAATAATAGTAATAGTATTAAAAACAATAATAACAATAATAATAATAATAATTTATTATAATAACAATAGTAGTATTGATAATAATAATAATAACAATAATAATAATTATAATTTATTATAATAACAATAGTAGTAGTGAATAGTAATAATAATATTAGTAATAATAATAATAATAATAATAATGTTATTAATAATAATAATAATGTTATTAATAATAATAATAATGTTATTAATAATAACTTCAATAAAAGTAGTTGAGGCATGTTTCATGATCGTGTTCAACATGGAGTCTTTAAATGTTTTATCATTAACTATTATTTATTAATTGTTCTATAATTATAATGTTAATTATTATTATTATTATTATTATTATTATTATTATTATTATTATTATTATTATTATTATTATTATTATATAGTTATTATACGGAATAATAAATACGAAAATAATGAGGAACAAGGTTAATGTGATAGAAAAGGAGGTGATAATTACACGGTTCTCTTATCTCACTTTCTCAAGGATCTGATGATGATGATGATGACGATGATGATGATGATGATGATGGTGCTGGTGGTGGTGATGATGATGATGATGATCTATCCACCTAATGACGTCTACGGCCGCGGTACCGATAATGCAGTTGAATAGATTAAATGAGATTTTTAATTATCCATTTATTTCATATTTTATTTAATATTTGTACCTGCAGATAACAGCGCTTATAAACAAACAAACAAATAAATAAATAAATAAATAATTAAACATATAGACACATAAATATATGCGTTAATAATTAATTATTTCATTGGCAGCTATTTATAGCAATTACAGACCGATGTCATTTTCACAGAATAGCGTCGAGTGGTTTCACGAGAAGACTGAAATTATGAATGAATCATTGGCTATCATTATCATCACCACCAGCATCGAGATCATTATCATCATCTTCATCATCACCCCCAGCATCATTATCATTATCAGTAGCAGCAGCATCATCATCATCATCAGAATCGTCAGCAGCATCTACCTTGATACCCCAACGATCCAGGTATTTTAAATGTATCGTATAATTGGTTATTTTAAACATTTCAATCAATTAACATTTTCCAGTCATCAATCAAATTTTTAACGATATATTAATAATAATAATAGTAATAATAATAATAATAACAATAGTAACAGTAATAATAATAATATTATGCGTGCAAATTCAAATATGGATGAAATATGGATAAAATATATAAAAGGTAAATAATAATAATAATAATAATAATAATAATAATAATACTTACAATAATAATACAGATATTGATAAAATAATATTAATTATTATTATTATATATAAATATAATTATAATAATATTAAATTGATGATAATTATGCACTCAATCAATTAATTAATTACAGGGTGAACGAACGGGCAGGTGAGAACTTAAGAGCGAAGCATTCGTTTGTGGACCGTCACCATGACAACGCAACCTAATTGGATCCATCGTGTCTTAGCGGAGTATCGGAGGGTAGCCTCATTAATTAATATAATTAGGCAACCCCCGCTGATTGGGGGAGATCTGTGGTGGTGGGCGGAGTCCATGAGGTCATCGGCTGTCATTCAATAGCTCATCAATATTAATTAGCTGGTAATTGGAGTTTTCCTCGAGGAGGATTACCGAGTTAATAAGTTCAAGAAGGTGATGACGATTACGACGATGGCATTTGTTGTTTATTTACTTGGAATTTTATTATCCGAATAATAAGCATAATATTATTGTAATAATAATATTATTATCAGAATAATAAGCTTAATATTATCAGAATATTGTTAGAATAATAAGAATAATTGTATTTATATATTTTCGAAATAATATAAGCATTTTATATTTACAGAATAATCTATTAATGGATCTATTTACATTTAAATTATCAGAATAATTTAGAAAATCAATGAAAGAATTTCAATTATTCATTTATTTCTCTTAAAAATTTTAACGACCCCATTTTGCATGTTTATATGCATTGATTGGTTACATCATTCATCCATCCATCCATCTTTCTCTCCATCTTTCTCTCCATCCTTCTATCCATCCATTCTTTTCCATCCATCCATCCATCCATCCATCCATCCATCCATCCATCCATCCATCCATCCATCCATCCATCCATCCATCCATCCATCCATCCATCCATCCATCCATCCATCCATCCATCCATCCATCCATCCATCCATCCATCCATCCATCCATCCATCCATCCCGTCATCCATCCATCCGTCCTTCCATCCATCCATCCATCCATCCATCCATCCATCCATCCATCCATCCATCCATCCATCCATCCATCCATCCATCCATCCATCCATCCATGATCCATCCATCCGTCCGTCCATCCATCCGTCCATCTATCCGTCCATCTATCCGTCCATCCATCCATCCATCCATCCATCCATCCATCCATCCATCCATCCATCCATCCATCCATCCATCCATCCATCCATCCATCCATCCATCCATCCATCCATCCATCCATCCACCCATCCATCCATCCATCCATCCATCCATCCATCCATCCTTCTGACCACCCATCCATCTCTTGATGAGGATATCTTAATGAGAGATGTATGCCGGGAACGAGACTTTATACTTCGTCTCATTTGTTTTGCTTCACCTTTGACCCCACAGGAAGCTCATTATGCAGCCCTATGAATGGTTATGCATTATTAATATTAATGATGCCAATTGATCACACCCTCATAATCACTTGTTTACATCAGAAATTATTTTTGTAGACCAGTATGTCGATAGGGTTTGCAATATATTAAATTAATTCATCATCGAAGTCGTCATCATCTTCATCATCATCGTTATCGTCATCATGAGTCCTCTTACTTCAAGCTCCTTCCTCATAATCATCCTCATCATCAGCTGCATCATCGTTATCGTCATCATGAGTCCTCTTACTTCCAGCTCCTTCCTCATCATCATCATCATCATCACCATCATCATCATCATCACCATCATCATCATCATCATCAGCTCCACTAAATCATCTCATTAGCTTGAAGCTAAATTTTGTTGTCATCCAGACAAGTCCCAGTCATAAATTTAACACAAAAATAAGAAATTCTCCGCATATTTCTTCAAATTCATAAAAAAATGAATCAATTTTAATATCCAATTTGTCGCTAAAGTTATTATCATTATTATTATTATTAATATTATTGTTATTATTATTATTATCATCATTGTTGTTGTTGTTGTTGTCATTTTGTTTCTAAATATTCACAAATAATCAGAAACGAACTGAAAATGAAAACACGTTCAAACGACAAAACATGTCTCACCTTTGAAACAGGTGAGTAATAAACGAATCTCTTGATTCTTCAGCGGACGAATTCGAACAACAAATCGTGAATAACGTTTGTAAATGAATAAATAAACAAATAAATCAATCAATTAATTTATTTATTTATTAATTTATTATTTAATCAATCAATAAACAATTATTCAATCCGTTTCAATTCATTCGGTCTTTGAAATCAGACCGCTCAGCGAGACACGAGATTTCGAAGCGCTCCTCTCTAAGGCAAAGTTGCCAGCACAAAAAGGGATGTTTGTGCGTTCATTGAGACCATGACAGGTGAAACTGCTTTCTGAAAGCCAAAGACAAAACAGCGCCAACTCGAACCTCAAAACGTTATAAAACCACAGCGGAAAAACGCTTTCAAAGCCTCATCTCGTAACCAAACCGACCGATTCGTTGTTCGGCAGTTTCTTCCTTATAAAGTCCTTTATAAAGTTGTGGTGATGTGCCCTTCGTCATCATCGTCGTCGTCTTCTTCTTCATTTTCGTCCTCGTCGTTGTCGTCATCGTCAAGTGATTGATTTTCAACTTCTCGGAGTAAAGTTTCTATACTCATACGCAGCGTTGTTCATCTGTTGTTCATCTGATAAAAAAAAGAAGAGTTAATTATTTTTAAAAATTAATTAATTAATTTAATTTAAACCTCATTTCGTAACCGACTCGGTATTTATTTATTTATATATTTATTTATTTCTTAGTATTTATTTCTTCCACGATGTTCGAGAGACATTCGTTCGCAAGAAAAACCAAATGAGACTCGGAAGGGCTGTGTGAACTGAGGTTCACGTTGTTGTTGTTGTTGTTAAAGTTGTTAAAAACAAAACAGAAAAAAGATTTCCTTGGTTTGTTGAAAACACGCTTCAGTTGCGAAACTTTAACTTTTTACGACAATCTTTTATTTCATACGATGATTTAATTTAATTTAATTTAATTCTAAAAGAAAATATATAAAACCGTGTATAAAAATATTATTTTATTTATGGTTTACCATCCCTTAATTATGCATAGATTGGTATAGTTATGTACTATGATGTTATCATGTTATGGTCATCAATACTGGACTTGCTGGACGTACTAATATATATTAGTTATGTATATATTATATATTAATTATATGTTAATTATACGTTATATACAAATTGTATGTTAATACAAAAATAAATTATATATATATATATATATATATATATATATATATATATATATATATATATGAGAGTCATCGTTGTTGTCGTCGTCAATATCTTTTTTGAAATATTTAAATTTATTTATTTATTTATTTTTAGATAACCCTGAATAACCCAATGTTATTTTTACCATCTCGAGGAAACACAACAAGTCGAAAGTAACCGCAGCCAAGCATTCTTAAAGTCATAAAAGACGCCTCCACCTCCTTTCATCATCATCACCATCATCATCGTCGTCATCATTATCATCAAAATCATCATCACCACCACCATCATCGTGTTTGGAATTCAAAGCTTTTTCTTAACTATTGACCAGATCTCATCAATACCTGAGAACCAATTTTAGAAACCCAATGACACCCACGACGTTTAAAAAAAAAACTTGCAAAGAGTTCAACAACGGCTTTTCCAGTGGACTTTCTTTGAAATAAGTTCCGTTGAGGCAGGAAATTTGCGGACCCCAAGCGGAGTTCATTACAGGAAAGTGACGAAGGTTTGGATTCAAAACTGAAGTTTGTTGGATGTGGAAACCGTTCTTTGTGCCCTACGTTCGATGCTTAGGCATTCAAATTACTCGATTTGGATTTGGTGGAAGAATCGCTGATGAAATCTCTTAGGTGGAGTTTGCACTGCAGATGTAATTTAATGTTAGAACTTGTTAAATATCAGATAGATTGTTAATTAATAAATAAATTAATGAATTTCATTTGAAAATTATTAGATATTAAAAAATATTGGAAATTATAATAATAATAATTCAGTTCATTAAAATGGCATATGCCTGGTGGACCTCAAGGCCACTCTTATTAAGCATTGTAGATGGATTATCATTGCCAACAGAAGGATTTCGTACGCGATTCTGGATTGCAAAGGATTGAAAAATCTTGTGTTAAGAAGTTGAACTTGTTCGGTCTGGGATTAACAACTCGTAATAAGTGCAAAGCTAAACTTTTTTTTAACGAGGCCCTGTTTGAAGTATTTTTTTTTAACCAGCGTCTCCACAAATTCAGTCTAAAATCGTCTCAACTGCACCTAAGAAAGATGAAGACAGCTATTGTAGATTCACCGCTAAAAATATTTACATCATCATCTCCTAACATCCTAACATCGACAACAACGTTTTATAGCATTTATTTTACAAGCATAAAACGATTTTTACGATGTATAAGGTGTGTCTTTCTGTGACCTATTTTGTGGAAATTGGCCATAAAGCAGAATAATAACGACTGTTTACCTAAAAAAAAAACTAAATAAAAACTTAAAGTCAAAAAATAATATTGCCCGAAAGGCTGATATATTGTTTTCATTTTGACTCGAGTAAATCAAGGGTTGTGCGCTTTAAAACTGCTCGTCTGAGCAAGGTTGTTGCATATGTTCCTCTGCAGTTTCTATGTATAATGGTTTATAGTTTGTCTTTGGCCTTGGGAACACCGTCCTATATAAAGATTCCACATCAGACGGTATGTGGATAATTTCAGACCAGAATCTTCCATAAGATAATTCATTCAAGTTTCAAAAATTTTTTTTAATTTTTACTGTTAATTTCACTGAAAATGAAAGAAGAATGTGTGTTTTGTCTTTGTTGTGACTATGCCGACATTCTATGCATACCTTCTGTACATATTTTGTATAATATGTAATATTGGGTATTGGATAATGTCAGCTATCCGGTGCGATGCTTTGTAAAGACTGGAATAATAACTTCTCCGATAAATTTAGGAAAAATTGTTTTTTTGCATGAATTACGAGTTTGTTACAATAAATGTTTAATGATATTACTGATTGGAAATTATTTTTTAAGGTCTATCATCATTACATCCTTGTCTTGAAGGAAGATTCTGGAAAAGAGAAACTGTTACTTGTAATGGATAATGACGATAACTGATGTAGAAATACGATTTTAGTGGTATCTAACAACGGAACTTCAAAAAAAGAAAATATTTAAGTCAGAAACTGCGTTCTAGAATACATATGGAGCAAGTATGGAAGGAGATTCGTGTCCAAGGATCTAGGAGACTGAACCAGGTGGCTGAGATTCTAAACTTTAAGAAAGATTTTTTACCCATAAGATTCTTTCTATAGCATCCCCTAGGTGTCCACTGGGCGTGGATAGAAAAAAAAAACATATTTTTATGCCGGGCAGTAGGGGGAGGCAGATTTAATCCTTAATCGAATTATTTAAATATTTACACATTTCCACCTGACATGCCACTCCTAGGTCAAAGTGTTTTACATCCTACACAGGTAAAACCGCAATTCTACCTGCAACTTATTTACTTCTCCTATTAGGTGAATCAGCATTATGATACAAGTTAAATTTTATTATTATTTTAATCACAATAATGATAATAATAATTTAAATCTGTTAAAAGTTAAAATAGGAGCTGGTTAATAATTAATAAATATCAATAACATTTACTCATGTTATTCTAACGTGAAACCCTTCTTCTCATGAATATATAGTGTATTCTGAACCATGTCATCGGCCCAGCTTTAATTAAACTGGTTGCTGTTCAGGTTCTTTGGGGTACCCCACTTCATGTTATTGTGGAGTTTTGGGCCCACTTTAATGTGTTTGTATCACCAAAGCTTGGGGTAATTAAACTCGGTTTAACTGAATGAAACTGTGTTTTTATTTAAATTCCGCGGAGTCAGTGAATTCATTTTAATTTATCTTTTACGTTTAGATGAGGAGCTCCGTTGTATGACAAACAAAGACTGCTATTAAAATCTCATAAAACTTTCATAAAGAATAACTTTTGTTAAGTGTAAGTTGTTAGTGTTTTGAGTATGCTTTTGATTTATTCCTTCAGCTAATAATGTTATTTGCTTAGTGTTTTAAAAGAAAAATGCCTACTTCAAAGAATTATTGTTGGAGATCTGATTTACTGTTGGGATCTGGGGCTGTAGGAGAAGTTTACAAGGGCTTTCATTTAGTTAGTTTCTATTGCAACTTACAAAAAGATAATATTTCTTTATAAATATTATTCATATAAGTTGTTTATTTGTCTAAAATTTACATCCTGGTATGTCATTCTTGCTAATAAAAGTAAATAACAAATTTTGCAAGACTCTATTTAGTTAATTTCGGCATTATTAATATTCAAATTCAAACTGACATTGTATAGAAGTTATGTTGAATGCTTATGTCTGTATGAAATGCAGTTGTTTGGAAGTTATTGTGCAATTTTTGTTGAAGGACACGGGGGAATCGGTAGCCATAAAGGTGATGAAGAAGTTCAGTCTCAAGCAAATGGGTCACCTTCTTTCACTCCAGGAGCGAGAACTGGAAGTGCTCCGGAAGTTGGATCACCCCAACATCGTGAAGCTAATCGACGTTGAACCAGAGCCGGAAAAGGTCGGTGACGAGTCTAACCCTAAACCTAACCCTAAACCCTAATACATGGCGTGTTGTTGTCAACAATGCTATCATTCACTTGATTTTAAATGGTCAGTTACAAGCGATCAACAAAATTATTTCCTACTAAGTAAGTCCTTCCTTAGTGTAATTAATGATTAGCAAAATTGATCAATCAGCCAGGTGAGAGCAATCATGGGAGGAAGATCATTATCATGGAACTTTGCACAGGTGGAAGTCTTTACAACCTCCTCACGAGTCCCGAAAACGTCTTCGGACTCGACGACAAAGAATTCCTGAACGTCCTGAGAGGAATCGGTCGGTCGAGAATCATTAGCTGTTGTGCTATTAAAAATGTATTTGTTTACATGTCCGACCGGTTTGAAACGTCTGGGTTAGGGTTAGGGGTTGACATTGTTTGAAGGCAAATAAAGCATGTCGTCAGAATTTCTACGGTGAAATAAATTGTTTTTTGTATTTTAAATGCGAGTGGAAATGAGTGTAAAATTGAAAATAAAATCATTTCAGCATCGGGAATGGAGAAACTTCACAAGGAGAACATCGTCCACAGAGATATAAAACCGGGGAACATAATGAGGTTCATAGGAGAAGATGGAAGGTTAATTAAATTAAGCCCATGAAATTAGTTTTGATAATGTAGTAGTTAATTGATAACTTAAAAATATTAAAAATAAATTAAAAATATGAGGAATTATAAAACTTTATAAAATATGAATTGAATATGATGCTACTAACCTTTATAAATATTTTATTTCCAATATAAATTATAAATATCTATTTTTTTATAAACATTTATCAAAGTTATATAAAGCTACTTACAATGCATCTCAGGACCATCTACAAGTTAATAGACTTCGGAGCTGCCAGGGAACTCCACAGTGAGCAGGAATTTGAGTCAATATACGGGACAGAGGAGTACTTGGTAATTATATACTTCTATAATTAGTATTACATTTATAATTTATCTCAGTAATTATGACTATAACTAGACTTTTAATGCATCAGTTGTACCACATTTAGATTCATAGATGCCACTGGTTAGTTACATAATTTTTAAGAAATTAAAATAACATCCTGATAACAACAACAGCATCCAGGCATCTACGAGAAGGCTTTCATAGACGAAGGTGCAGAGCAGTCGTTCAAGCACTCGGTCGACCTCTGGAGTATCGGCGCGACCCTCTACCACGTCGCCGCCGGTCAGATTCCCTTCCAGTCGTACAACGGCAGAAAGGATAGGAGGACCATGTGAGTGGCTGATAAATTTAGATTTATTTAAATTCATTTAAATTGGTTATTAAGTATTGGTAGGTTTTTAGTTTTCCATCAATGATGGTGATTGCATTGCATAAACAATTTGGGGTGCTCTGAGATGTATATGTTGTTGAAATTCATATTAAAACGGCCATCCTTCATGCATAATGGTTTTGTATAGCCAGTTTTTATATTCCATGTGCTTTATTTTTTGCTTCTAAAGCAAAAGTAATTCTAACACAGCACTAATGATTAATTATTATTAATTAATTAATAATAAATAATGATTGTTTGTACAAGTTGAAATCGCTTCTGCCTTGCGTACGTAATAGGTACGACATCATCGCAAACAAGAAATCGGGAGACATTTCGGGAATTCAGGAGACGAGGCAAGGCAAAATCGTCTACAGTCAACACCTTCCTGAAGTGTGCATCATGAGTCTGTGGGTATAAATCTTCTGAAAACGTGAAATGAAATTTTAAAAAAGAAAAATTGTTTCACTTTAAATTCTGCACATAACAAGGAGGCCAAAGCTTGGAAGTGGCCAAATTGGTAGCTAGTGCAGTAGTAATATATTATAATATTATTATAATAATAATATATTATAATAATAATATATTATAATATTATATAATTATATAGTATAAATTAATTAATTATTGTTTAGTGGTCTGAGACCTCTGGTAGAAGATTTATTGGCAAGATTGCTGGAGACTGATGAAAACAAAGCGCTGTCGTTCGAGGAGTTTTTCAGAATTTCCGAGAACATCGTCAACAAAAAAGTCGTTTCCGTCTTTGACTGCAACAGTACGAAGGTTCTCAAAATATACATGGACCCTCAGTGCACGTTAGTATTACATTTTATTACGTTACGTTACAATTTTATAATTTTATTTATTACATTACGTTATGATTTTGTTTAGATTGTGTTGTTACAGATTAAGAGTGCGTGTTGGTATCACATTATGATTATAATTTTGTTTATTACATTATGATTTTGTTTAGATTATGTTATTGCAGATTAAGAGTGCGTGTTGGTATCACATTATGATTATAATTTTGTTTATTACATTATGATTTTGTTTAGATTGTGATATTGCAGGTTATGATAAACAGTTTTTAGGTCAGAACGTCTTTGCTTTCAGCTTCCAAGAGTTCCAGGAGCTTTTGAAATTGCAGACTGGAATCAATTCTGACCTTCAGATGTTGCTCTACGAAAACTTGGATTTTGTGGAACAATTTGGGGGCAATATGAAGGTCGTGACCTGTGGAGAGGTCGTCGACTCAAATCCTGTGTACCTCTTCAGTGAACCTATTCCAGCTAAGAATCTTGATGAAACAAAGTGTTAGTATATTTCTGCTATTTGGCTAAACAAATAAGTTAAATCAACTTAAATCAATTGGTTTCGTGGCAACTAATTCTAATTAAAGAACAAAAATAACATTTTATTTTATTGATGTTTCTCTGACATTTTCTTAAACACGATCTTCTCCGATCACATTCTTTAGGGTGTGGTAGCCATCTTTAAAGGTCGTTGCATGTTTCTATGTCGACGACTTCTTGTTGAAAGTGTGTTGTTGTTCAAACATTTTTTTATATTTGTCATGTTTGAACTTATGAGACATGATTGAACCTTTTATGTCATTTACATGACATAACTTAATGAGGAATGCTTCTTCACTGCGAAGAAATTACTAAGAAATAATTTTATGACCACAGACAACATCCCAGTAAAACCCACCTCGCTCAGCATACATGGCTACCTGAACTTCTCAAGATATTGCTGTGAATCTTTGAACTTCATCAGAAGGAACGTTGACACCTGCCTTCTCAGACAGAAGCTCATCAACAGCGGAGCCGTCATGCTAATGTGAACAACTCCTCGTTGTTTCATAAACCAATGTTTTCTAAACGTAAACAAAAGCAATTCCAATAAATCGCACGGACTTGTTAAATCGTATTAAATTTAACGAAAATCGAACGAAGAAATCCGTTAACAATTTCTAAAAACCTCTGCCGTCCATTTTTCCAGTCGGTTTCTGAGCAGACGATTCGACAAGTTTTCCAGCCAACTGCAGCACTTGGCTGACGTTTCGCAAATCATTCGACTCGGCCTAGAAAAGTTTGAACTTTTGACCTCGAATTTGCTCTCCTCCAATCAGAAGTTGTTGGGTGAGAAGGCCAGGAATTCACTTATCAGGCAGAGGGATTTGTTTTCTGAAGCAAGTATTGATTATTATTATTGTTATTATTATTTATTATTATTATTAGTGTTGTTGTTGTTGCTATTGTTATTGATTATTTGATAACATTTCGGTCATTCAGTTTAAATTATAAAATTTTTTATGGATTTGTCTAAATAATAATGTAGAAATTGGATTAAAGATTCAGAAACTGCAGCAGCAGTATTGATATGTATTATATAATTATATATTATATTATTTATTATATAATATTAATATATATTATTATATTGGTATTAGTACATTAGTAATTTACAATAACTTCAGGTAGCTAGTGAAATCACTTCAATCCACAAAAGTAGTACAGAATTTGAGTCAAAACTGCAGCTGGCCGTCAGCTTGTGGGTTGGCGAGAGACCTACGTGCAAAGAGAACGACTGCTGGTGAGATCTGCTGGTTTTAATTCGTTAGCCGATTAATTAATTACATTTTGAAGATACGTTTCGCCTCTAGTCTCTCGAGAATCGAAGTCGCCGTGAAGCAGGTGATGGACATTCATCAGGAGTTCAGCGCCACAACCGCGTCGAAGCCCGACGAAATAGCGCGCGTCAAGTGGTGAGTCGGTCGACCGCGAAGGTCGAAAGAAATGCTCCGTCGACATCGTCGTCGCTTTTCGACGTTTAAAATCTTTTGGACCGATTGTTTCGCTGCCGTTCTTTTGGATTCTCTTCTTAAATTACGTCTATTTGTCACCTAATCGATCGATTATTGAACTTGTTTTCGTGAATCGCTGACGTATTTTCAAGCGAACATCCTCGATTAGAGTTAATTAAATTGGTAGTTAGAGTTAGAGTTAATTTCACAGCAGGAAATTAACATTTTTAAAAACATTTTTAAAAACAGCCAGAAGTTGGAGAAGTACTGTGGCTCAGCAAAATCTTTGATCGAAGATCATTGCCAGGTCAATGCCAAGCAATTGGTCGAGATTTTCAAGAGCTTCATGAAGTATGCTTACATTGATTTCATGGCCAATGATTAATTTTTATTATTTAATTACTGATGTTCGCAGAAGCATTTGGCCACAAAAGGAAAACCTCAGGAATTTGGATGAATCACTGAAAGGTCAACAGCAAAGACAAAAATTGCTTCTTGAAAGCATGGAGGAGGTAATTCCTAATGAGTTTATAAGTAATGGTTATTATAATAATAATAATAATAATAATAAGTAAATAATTATTATTACTGATATTGTCATTAATGTTATTATTATTTTTATTATTACTATCACCATTATTAATATTGTTATTGTTGTTGTTGCTGCTATTATGTTATTATAACCATCATCATCATCATACTATTCGCCCTCATTCAGTCCTTCAAGCGACTGAAGCAGTCGATGCCCGCCTCGAAGGTCGAAAGTTCAACGAGGGACGTCGACAGGAGTTTGACGGTCGAAGAGGGGAAACTCATTTTGAGGAGGAGGGAAAGCGTCGAGAGGAAGTACGCAGCCCAGCTCTACTCCATCACGTGAGTGGTCATGATGACGATTGTCTTGGTGACCGTGACGACGATGATTTGTTTTTTCAACTTTGGATCGCCCAGGTTGAACATGAATGGTCATGATAATGATGGTCCTGACGATATTGATGATGATGGTGGTGGTGATGGTGATGATGATGATGATGATTTGTTTTTCAACTTTGGATCGCCCAGGTCAAACGTGAGCAATGCAAACCTGTCCTCGCAATTGGCTCCGTTGGTTGAAGAGAATAACAAGATTTTACAAGGAATCCTGTGAGTCAAAAATAAATGATAATAATAATAATAAATAATTAGTTAAATAATAAAGCCGTCGCATTACGATCGTGGGAATGCACCATTAACTAAGGTATTATTAATTAACGCAATTAACTACGTTGTTTAACTTTTAAACGAGCGTTGATTAACTACAAAGACTCGAAGTCTTGCTAACCATAGCGTCGTCAACAGAAACCTCGTGGAAAAGAACCTGAGCTCTTCGCCCGACGGGAAGGAAATGACGACCTTCCACGGGGGTCCGTCGGGTCCTCTCGTGGATCGGACGCTGACCTGAAGTCCGGACGAGTCCCCGACCGAAGCCTCTCGGTTGAAATGCTTTGCGCTGATGCGCGGACGCTTCCGATTCGTTCTCCGAGGATTTTATCGACGTCCGCCTCCTGGAAGGAATTCGGTTTTTTTAATAATCGGGTCGGAAATCACGGACTTCCTGAAACGACTTTGAATTTTTAACAAATTAAGCAAAAAAAAAAACGTTTTTAATCATCTTGACTCGAACTTCTTGAAGTTTTAGAGTTTTACTTTGCAAATATTTTTTCCTTGAGATTTATTATTATTATTATTATTATTAATATTGCCGCTGTTATTATTATTATTGTTGTTGTTGTTATGATTATTGCAAGTTCTGCTGAGCTTTTATTTGTTTGAGAGAGAGATCAGTTATCTTTTACAAGATTACATGGTGATGATGATGATAATAATATTAATAATAATAACTAATGATGTGATAGTCGTCTCATGCTTCTCAACATTTTAATTTAAGAATTCAATTGCATGGATCATCAACTCGTCGTCTGCAAATTCGGCGCCCATTGCTTTCCCTATTGGAAAATTATTTCTCGTCGAGTCCTATGGCAATGACCTTTGAACTTTAGAATTAAAAGTCTCTTCGTTGGTGGCCGACAACAATTGCATTGTTTACGTGCATTCGAAATGTTTATTATTTGAAACCATTCGATACTCGATACTTCTATTGACGGGGGCGTGGCATGCTATTATTATTATGTAATTGGGTCGTTTCTATGCAACGAGGTTTGTGATGATAGGATGCATTAACTTATAATAAACAAGATGTGCAACGTAAACATACTTCTGGATGCACAAGATACAAAAGCACGTGCAACAAACGAGAGACGAACTTTGTAATGTGGCAGTCCACGTTGAATGGATTTGGATTTGTTGTTTTTATCAAAGCACAAAGAAGACTTGATTTGAGTTTTAAGTCTTCCAGCAAATCATTCCCTCAAGTATTTATCCTATAAAAAAGAATAATAGTCGTTCAGAATCGACTGGTTGTTTCTGGCAATTGATTTATTAATGCAATTTATTAGTGCATTTTATTAATGCAATTTATTGATGCATTTTATTAATGCAATTTGTTAATGTTTGGTCTGCACATCCAATGTAATTCTTTAAGCCACCTTTGTTTGGTTATTTAAGCCTCTTTTTTCATTCCGCATTAATCACGCTTCTCCGGGCGCGTTGACACGGCCAATAAAGACCTCCGTCTGAGCGGCCATGTGGGGTTCAAAGTTCACGGAGAGGTCAAGATGACCTGACCCAGTTGCGTGGAAATGGTGACTTTCCATGGTAATTAATATTGCTTCACGACCTCGTGAAATAAATGACTTGCTCTAAATTTGCCAATAGGTTTTAATAATATCTGTAGAGGCGCTGTAGTGCCAATAATTTAACATCGCTTTTTTAATTCGTATTTAACAACAAATAAACAAACATAATTAAATTTAATTACCGACAAATTACGAATTATAGAATAAATTTCTCATCCGAAAACGAACAAAATTCTAATAGAAACGTGAGTTGTGAACCCAGGGAGTGGCGCGACCTCCAGCGAGGAGTTCAACGATGCGAGTCCTGAATTTCACGCTCGAATGAACATCGATGATTAATTCGAAGCGGATGTCTCAATAAGACGAGGGTCACTAATTGAGGAAAGCCAAGTGTCGTGTTTTTGGGGTCTTCGTCGGAAGATGTTGCGTTGGTCGGAAGGCTTGAATGGCCATCGACCGAGTGCATTAACCCAGTAGGAAAGTCATTGTCATGTCACGGTGACATGAGTCTTATGTGGAGTATATAGGTGATGGTGATGAAGATGATGATGATGGTGGTGATGGTGATGATGATGCGTACCGGTAATGATGATAAAGATTAGTTGATGGGGGCTGGCCAATAATAGCTTTTTAATCCGACAAGTCAAGCGAGTATCCTCAAATTTTCAATTTCGAAGTATTCTTTTTCATATTTTCCGCGAATGTTTTACTTATTCTCTCTCCGTCCATCTTTCTTCCATTCATCTGAGATTCATTCATCAATCAATCTATTCATCTCAATCCATCCATTCATCTGCCGATGAAGTTGATCTCTCTGACCCCACGATTTGATCTTTAAACCTGCATCTGGATCGTTGTGGCTCCTGTTGACTCTTCGTTGTCCCTGCCATTGTTCTTGTTGTTGCCCTTGTTTCTGTTATTCTGTTATTGCAATAATCAGCGGATTAATTTTCATTTTGATTGCTTTATAATAATAATAATAATAATCAGATTTTAATCTTTTCATAATCGATTTAAAATCTATGCAGTTTCAACAAATTTATTAAAAATTATAAATTATATCCGATAAATTACTCATAAATTCCATAATTAAATCTCCTTTTTCCTTAAGCACCAAAGACGCAGGACAGACAGCTTGGTATGATATGACGATGACCAAAAACGCCCAAGGTCGCTATGGTGACCGATGAGGGCACATGGCGGTCACGAGCTCTTGTGATGACGTGATGTTGTGGCGATGTGAATTTGGATATTCAAGTGAATGGACGTTAACAACATACTTTTGCAGTGGCCTGTAATTTTATATTTAAAAAAATAAAATTAAAATTAAATTATTTTTATTAATTAATTTTTGCCAATTATTTCGAGTTCAATGTGAAAGTCAATTAGCATGTATGCATAACTTGCGTACTCTGTCATTTGTGACGATGTCAAACCGATTGATCAAGATTATTATTCTGCCTGTAGTTATTCATACCAGTCCAATAAGGATATACTCGCGTATATTCATCACACATAGATTCCCAACCATTCGTTGGGGACTTCACCATCAAACTTACAGCGTACCTGCTACCCAAAGAACATAAATGGGCTGCCCTCTCAGTGCAAATATTCAGTTGGTGCCATCAAGGCGCCACCATGAGGCCCATGGTTTCTTGGGTCTTGCCACTCAACTATTGCCACGAAAGTATGTTGCTTTAAAATCTTCAATTGGTAATAAATATCTGGTATTGATATTGATACGCCAGGTTTTAGCTTTCAGTTTCTCCTTTGAGAACCAGAATTTCTTAACCAATCACAAAGGATTTTTCATGGATAAATTCATTGATAAGTAATTATTAAAAATTATTATTATTATTATCACGCTTTAACAATGCAAGTATATTTGTTTCATAAATTATCAATAATATTAGTAATAATAATAATCGGTCAATTAAGCACGTCACATAATTTTCAATTACCAGCCAATCACATGCATTCGCACAAAACTGTCGACCAATGAGGATGCACCGGTCATCAGGCAGTCAACCAATTGGAAGGAGGATTTAATTTAAATAGTACTAATTAAATAGCCAACGTGATAATCAAACATTCTTTCACGTGACTTTCAGGTGCATTATCGAGGTGAGTCGTTCTTAGTGTCCTTAACTGCAATTTTAATGAAGTTTTATAATTAATTAAATAAATAAACAAACAAATATTAAATAATAATATAATAATTTAATGCCTCCATCATTTTATAATACATTCATTCATTAATGATACAAAGATATCACTTTAGTATTAAATTGAGACGACTAAGCTGTTCTTGTTTATTTTCTTAGTGGAGGTTAACATGGAATAAGTCAATAATTAACGGTGATAACATTGGATCCGTTGGATACATAATTATACATAATATTATATTATACAATTACAAATATACGAGTATCATTGTGTCCAACGGATCCAATGTATCACGTATGAAATGATTTATTCCAAATTAATGAATTTAAAAGTTGAAATCTTAGATCATCAAAGATTTCAACACATCGACTTCAAAATGCTACCAAAGAGAAGGAGCGCTCTGGTTCTGCCAGTGAAAAGATCAAGCATCGAAAGCTGTTCTGACATTTTGGACTTGAGAGTTGAGCACAAGAAGAAGTTCAAGGACGATCATCAAGACGATGTATCGTCACCAAGCCTTTCAATCGATGATTTGGTTTCCAGGCAAAACGATTCAAAGACAATCAACGATAACTGTTTTACATCGTTGGGTGCTCGTTGCGATGATAGAGCAGCTGATCAAAGATCTATTAAGCTCTACGGAGGTCGTTCGGAAAGTTTTGCATCTTTTCACCAAATGTTCTCTCACCTCAGCTCAACATCTCGCTACGATACATCGTCAAACGTGTCATTGGCAGAAAGACCTCGCTCTGTCGACGTTTCTCATCCAGCTGTTCCCCCCGCTTTTGTTTTCTCCTCCTTCACTCCATCTACTTCTCTCGATGTCCACAACTCTTTGCTTCACCCGGGCCCTCAAACTCTTCTCGACTTGACCAACAGCAAGGCGTCTAAAAATAATTCCATCTCGTCTGAAAAGATGCAGATGAAATCCTCGAGCGATTTTCAAATTCCTGGGGTCAGAACCAGTGAAGTTGCGTTAATTAATGACAACGAAGCTTTGAGGAGCTGTGTAATTGTAACTGAAAACATCAACGTACAAAATAGATCAACAGAGAATGATGCTGGAAAATCAAAGTTGTCTTCATCTGAGAGAACCCCAACAGCACAGAGTTCAGGTCTCTCGAATCCTTTGAATTTTTCACTCGATTTGGAGAGATCATCAGGAACAGACAAATTGACAGAGTTGCACAAATGCGGAGGAAATAAAGCTAAGCCACAGTTAGAAAACCAAAGCCATCCAGGACACCATAACTACCAATCATCAGGACAGCAACAAACCCAACAAAATTTTACGCCCAACTTTCTTCAATCTGGTCCTCCTAACTTCCATCAATGCTATGTCCAAAACCTTGTGGATCTATTCTACCAGAACGAGTTCCAGAAGTTCATACGACAGGGTTATGCCGACCCAAAGCTAGCTTTCCTTCTCCATACGCAAACAAGATTCCCTTGGCAGCAACCTCCCCATCATGGCAGTGTTCTTCCTAACTCTCCAAACCCCATAAATTCCAATCTATCTTCAAACCCGAAACCGCAGACTATCCCCAAACACCAAGCCACAGACGCGAATAGAGACAGCGGTCCACAAAACATCGACTTCCGATCAAAAATCCCGAGTTCCAGTTGGGGGGAAACGTCGAAAAGTAACGTTTGGCTGATGATGGGACACGGAAACACCTGTTTCGCGTGTGGAAGATCCTTTACTTCCAAGGGATCTTTCCGTTACCACCTCAGTCGATGTCACATCTTATCCGGCATCAACACGAGATGATTACATCACGAACACAAGATGTATTTAATAGTATCGTTTCTAATAGATATAGGATACTATTACATACACGAGACGATATTCGGTTCTGACGACTCGTACAAACAATGGCATGACTTTTAGACTTTTAATTCATCGTCAAAAATAAAATTTAAAATAAACTCCTCCTTGTTTATCGACGGAGTTTTGCTTTTAGTCTCTCAACTGAAATCGAATGCGACCAAACGGACTGGAATTAATTTAATAGTCGTCGTCATGACGACAGAAACGAACGCATTGAAAAAAAAAGTAAACATTGCTCGGACATTCATCTGGAAAACGATATAATCCATCGGGAATAAACAGAACAGACGAGATATTCTGCAAACGATATTCAGCAAACACAACAAGAGATTGGAAGAACCGCAAACGATACAAAAATCGTGTCGCAAGCAACGCGTCGTGAAGGCAGGTCGTTACGACGAAGTAGGAGACGTCGAATCGTCGATTTCGGAGAAGGAAACTTCAGGAAGCAATATAGCTTGAACAGCTCCGAATTGTTTGTTTGTCGACTTTAAATACATTTTAGTCTCAGTTGGCATTAAATACATTTCAATGAAATCAAAAATCTTCTCCTTCTCAGTTACGATGGGAGACTACAAACGAAAGGGCAGCGAAGATATTTTCACTTTCCATCCTGTCGGCTTTTATTTCGACGTTCGGTCGAGGTCACGCCTTTCGACCCCAACTCCTTGTGTGCCCTCTGCATGTGGGTTTTTAGATTTCCTTTCTGAGTGAAAGTTTGAGAGCAGACAGAACATGAATGAGGTCTTATGCCTTGGTGTTTCAATTGATGAATTTTTAGAGCATTCATCTGGTTGAACTGCTTGCCACATTCACTGCAGGCAAATGGCTTCTCGCCTGCTCGAAATGCACATTAAAAGTCAACAATCCATGAAATATACGTTGTCACAAGATTGTGCATTTATAAATTTATTTATTTCAATACGAAATAATGAACTAAATGAATTATTTAAATGAAATCGTTATTATTTTGACAGGAAAATACTTTAAAAAAAGATCAATAATTCAAATAAATTAATTAATAATGAAGTGTTAGACTAGGCTCAGAGCAAGGGACGTGAAACCCAGGAGTGGTTCTATTTTCTAGTTTATAAACAAACGAGAGAAATAAAAAACCCAGTTCAACCTGTGTGAATCCTTTGGTGCCTCTCCATCTGACTCCGTTTCTTAAAGGTTTTGTTGCATTCCAAACACTTGTGGATCGCCTCGTTGCTCGTTCCTTCTGCCAAACTTTCGTTCACGACCGAAGTCATCGTCGTGTCTTGTACGTCCGTAACCTCAAATGGTAAAGCGCACTTACAGACTTACTCACCATCGAGATGAATCCGCATTACACGTATCGGCCAGAATAATTGACAAGAAAATTACTGATGAAATTGACTCAAGATCCCCGTTTATCTCAATTATCTAATTGCTGAATCCATAAAAAAAAGCTGAGAAGTGCTGTGAAGAGAAGTCATGGCAATCGATCTTGCATCGACTGAAGGAAAAAAATGTCTGAATTTGTTCACCAGCAAATGTACTGACTGATGCTTGATGTGTGGTGTAGATTCTTTTAAATAATTTTTTTGAAATTCAAGTGAAACGTAACAAATGCTACGAGCGAAAATAGCTCGTCGGATCGACAGCTTCGCCAACCTGCTGGATGAACCGAAGCGTCTGCTGCTGTCCGCCGTCTTCGTTTCCTGACACCAAGACTACCCTGGACACGGAGTCATCGAAGGCGAAGCTTTGAGGCAAGGAAATCGTCGCCGGGTCGAGCCCCGCGACCTGGGAAGGTCGAAGGTCGTCTCGTTCGAGTAGCAGTTCGCTCGGTCGGAGGAGAGCGGAATTCGAGGGATGGCAGTCGGAAGATACGACTCCGGAGGAAACGAAATTGTCGGAAGATGCCATGAAGTTCTCGGAGAGGTCGGACTGGAGCACGAGGTATCCCTGGTCGAGGAACACCGCGTCGACGCCGGAAGTCGAGAGGCACCCGTCGGAGTGGTCTCCGTCCGCCGAGGCCAGGAGGTCGGAAGCGGAAAAGGCGTTCTCTTCGGAGTCGTTGCTCCCGTCCTCCGTCGGACGTCCGTGCCTTTCCAAGATGTCGTCCAACAACCCGAGGTTGAATTGCTGCTCCGCACTTTGTCGACTCGAATTCGAAACGACGACGACTCGAGTCTCGTCGATCGTCTTGGATGGTTCGTCTTGCTCGACCGGTTCGCCGTTCTTCTGGTTTTTTCTTTCGCTCGACTTTCGGTTTCCTTTTCTGTTCGGTGCCGTCTTCTTTTTCGAAGAAGAAGAAGCGGCAGAATCTTTCCTTCTGCCGGCTCGTTCGGCATCTTCGTTTTTGAACTGAACCTGGGGAACAGCAGGGGACGAGAAAAAAATAGCAGAATTGTTCGAAGTCTGACATTGGTCAGGGACGGTCAAGAAATCTTCCGTAAAATTCGGCTGTTGAAGGATGAAGTTCTGGGGCTGAATGAATACGTGTTGCTGGACTTGTTGGTCTCCGTCCTGTTGCTGAATATTCTGAGAATAATTGACGCCAAAGTAAGACTGGAGCAGTTGAAGGGCAGCCTCCCCTTCCACGATTTCGGAATTTCCATTCGCATCCGTTATGGCGATGGAGAAGCCGGGCGCATTGGCAAAGTCCAGTGATAGCGCCATCTGCTGTTTTGGGTGGAAAGTAGGTTGGAAAAGTATTTGAAGAAAAAAAAACAGAAACCTATCTTTCTTAAGCTGTGCTTGAATAGAAACATTTGTCGTAACTTTGCTCACCTGGTTGGCAGAGTTAGATTGAGCCTCAAGAACTTGCTGATCGTACAAGGTTTCGTCCGTACCCGTGAGCGCCACTTCGCCACCTCCTCCCGCAAACACGAGGATGTTGTCCGCCCGATCGCAGAGAGCGGACGCGTCTCCCGAAACGACCGTCGTCATCTTTTCGTTCTCGAAATCTTCGACTCCGAGTCCCTCGGTCGTCGCGTGATTTTCGGTCGTGGCTCGAGCCGTCGCCCTCTTCTGCCTTCTCTGAGAGGCAGACCTTACGTCGACGTTTGGGTCGGAGCCAGCAGACGACACCATCGTCTGCAGGTGATGGGACATGTGACTCTTCCTGTGACCGGACGTTCGAAACCTCTGGTCGCAGTAGAGGCACTTGAAGGGACGAGAGCCCGTATGGAGTCGCATGTGGACCTTCAAGCTGCCTTTCGTCGAAAAGGATGAGTTGCACACATGGCACTGGAACTTTTTCTCGCCTAAATTTCGGACAGACAGATGGAATGATCGATGAAAAAGTACAAAAGTACGAAAGCAATGTTAAAATAAAATTTCCAGGTTTCTGAGACATTTTGAGGATTGGAATGCCTACCTGGATTGTGGGTATTCAGGTGACTGTCGAGAGTCGACTTGACGGTGAAGCGTCTGTCGCAGTGACTGCAGGCGTACGGCTTTTCACCGGTGTGAATCCTGACGTGCCTCGCCAAGTCGCTGGGCTTCTTGAAAGACTTGTCGCACGACGGGCACCTGTTTGTCTGACGTACGTCACCCTTGTTGACCTTTCGGGCGGAACCCGACTGTCGGGTCGAACTCTGACCGGAAGTCAGGAGCTCCCCTGAGGTGGTTTCGCACTGAAACCGACACGAGTTATTGTTGTTTACTTTTTACGCAAATGATTCTGAATGCACTGCTAAACGTAGATGGAGAATTCAGAATTATTCTGAGATAATAAAAGCCTCAGTCTCTAATTGTCATCCTGTTAATTCAGCATCATGTGAATTCTACCACGTACTTCTTCATATAATGTCGTATAACAGTCATTACATTGCAACTTTTGATACTAATCAATTGTATTGATTACTAACGATCGCATTATTAATATAAAATTACAAAACTGCCAGATCAGAACAGAAGTAAAGCCAACCTGAAACTGTTTGCATCCCTCTTGTTTAACTTCAAACAGTATTTGTTCGCTGAGAGTCAACGAGAGTTTGTCTTCTTCGTTGAGTGTTGAAGGCAGTGCATTAGTGGAAACGGCTTAAAAAATACCAATGGCCTCGTCAAAAACCACGCCTTCTTTCATTTTTAATTAATAAAGTAATAAATAAATTAATAACTAAATTAATTAATTAATATTCGTAAACCTCACCTCCGACTCCGGCAGTGAAATCCTCCGCCAAGGAGTTGACGGCATTCGCTTCCAACGCCGGATTCTCGTCTTCGTCGACGGAAAGGTCGAATCCGTCCGCGTGCCTGTCGGGGGGATGTCGGATCTGGAGGTGGACGATGAGTCTCGTGGAACTCCTGAAGGTCAAGAGGCAGTCAGGGCACGTGTAGGGCGCCCTGCCGACGCTTCGAGAGTCGTTCTGCATCGAGTTCTTGCCGACGCTTCTGTCGAAGGCCGTCGAACGAATTTCGTTCGAGAAGGAAACGTGTCGTTCTCGTCTCTGACCGTCATTCTGGTCGTCGGAGGATTGCGTTTTGACAGTTGATTCTGAAAAACAAGAGAGAAAGATTCATCAAGCATTTAAATAATTTAGTTGCAAAACGTTTTTCTATTTTTTCTTTTCTTCATCTTTTCTCACCTCCGACGAGCTGCGGTCTGAAAGGAACGAGGTCGGTGCAAACCTCGTCCCTCCACCTCTCGTAGACCAGTTCTGCCTCCCGACAGCCGTCTGAGGTTCCCTCAACTTCCGTCCAGGCAGCGTCTTCGTCCGTCTGCACGACTTCGCCGAGGGTTTCTCTGAAAGAAAAAGTTTTAAAATCACTGGCGACCATACTCTTCGACATGCTCCTTAACTTCTCCAGCAGAGATATAACGTAATAAATTAAATCATGGAATTTGACTGGAAATGAAGTTGCTTACCCCTGTTGAGAGAGAAGAGAAGAGGCATGGCCTTGGTGGATTGTTGTAAAGTCACCGACAACGTTCTGGCAAACATGAAGTCTCAAATGATTCGAATGATTTGAAATGTTGCCATAAAGATTCTAAGATGAGTTCACAATGCAATCAGGACACTTTTGCTTAAAACTCAGAATCGTTAGAGTTCCAAACTTAAAAACATTTTGCAGAACGTAGGCGAGTTTTCGATGAGAATTCGAACCTGCTGAATTTGATGCTGGTTGTTGACGTCGTTTACTTGGACTTGTATTTGTTGCAGGATCAAATCACCGGAGCTTACGCTAACGACCTGTACGTGTTAAGTAATATTA
This sequence comes from Hirudinaria manillensis, assembly GCA_034509925.1. Lineage (NCBI taxonomy): Eukaryota > Metazoa > Annelida > Clitellata > Hirudinida > Hirudinidae > Hirudinaria > Hirudinaria manillensis. The sequence goes on along the minus strand of CM067535.1, from coordinate 7,605,385 downwards.
GTTAATTAATCATACTTTTAATAGAAATACTTGACAATATTACACTACTAAGTAATAATTAGTTGAGAGGCAAACATTATAATATATTTATAAATAGAAAAATATGATTTTAAAAATATAAAGATAAATTATAGTATTTATAATTATCACTTGGATGGAAATAACCACCTGCTGCAGAGTTTTGACAAAATCAGAGGAGACTTCGATCAGGTTGAGTCCAGTGACGTTTCCATCCATGTCTGTCAGGTTTTGGACGAGGTCCTGGATAATAAGGTAGATAATAAGAAATAGCCAATTATTATCACTAATAATAACATATCTTATATATAATATTATATATATATCTTATAATCTTATTATTATTATTATAAGATATATATATTTTTTATTATAAGATATAGATAAGATATATGTAATATAACATAATATATATCTTGTGCAATACAAATGATGAACTATGTATTTCGTGCGCTTCAGAGAAGATTGAGTGCAAACGTGCCGATGCGTCGTTGTGAATGACGTTGTCGGATTCTTCGAGAGGATGTCTCTTGACGATCGGTTGGTTCAAGTTCAATGACTGCAGGACAACTTCCTGCCTGTGGGTCTTGATGTGCTTCTTGCAATTCACTCTCGTTTTGAATGCCTTCTGACAATAAGGACAGATGAAATCTCTCTTCTGAAACGATTCACGAGTGCCGAGATGTAATTATTTGTGAGAAATAATTACTCGTGAAATATAATTCTTCTGCGACGCATGGCCATCAGAACCTCGAACAATAATGTTAATTGAGTTGTTTTTCCATAAGGTCGTGGTTATTTATAATTGCCAGATAAATCAATTTCATCATGTTGGCAGCTTATTTTACACATGCGATTGACAAACAGAGCTACATAAAGGTATGGTCGCAAGAAGTGCTTCTATTCTGTAAGTGTGGGGCTCTATACATAAACTAACTGGAATGCAAATTAACAACAATTGAATGACATAAATATAAAGAAAAAAACAAAATATTCTGCAAAATTATGACCTCGCTATGCGTTGCCATGTGTCTCCTCATGCTACCCACGGTGGTGAACGCCTGGTGGCAGTGGTTACATTTGTGTTCCTTCACCCCTTCGTGGGTCTTCAGGTGGGCTTTCAATACCCCACCTGATACGAAGCCCTTCGAGCAGATCGTGCAGGTGTAGGGCTTCTCACCTGGATCGTGTCCAATAATTAGCAAACTTAAAAGAAAGTCATAATTAGAGTCTATCCAAATCACCACCTATGACCAATAGGTACGATGCAATAATAAAAGCCTTATAAATTGCTAACTTAAAAATTATTACTTATAATAATCCGTTGTAAAACTTATGAGTTTCAATTTCACTTTAATTTTTAAAAAATTTAAAATTTAAATTATTTAATTTATTTATTTAAAATTTAAATTATTTAATTTATTTATTTAAAATTTAAATTATTTAATTTATTTATTTAAAATTTAAATTATTTAATTTATTTATTTAAAATTTAAATTATTTAATTTATTTATTTAAAATTTAAATTTAAAAGGAGAAAAAAAAACTTGTGACTTTCAACTTTTCAGAGACCTGTGTGTGACCTGATGTGTTGTTTTAAATGACTCGATTTCTTGAACGCGTGATTGCAAAACTGGCAGACGTGCGGGCGATTGCCGCTCAATTCGCCTCTCGAGCCGGATGCGTCTGATTGCAGAGTGCCTAAACAACAGATAAAATAATATTTTAAAATATTACGAATAAAATAATATTTAAAATATTACGAATAAAATAATATTTAAAATATTACGAATAAAATAATATTTAAAATATTACGAATAAAATAATATTTAAAATAAAAGTTTATAATAATAATAAAAGTCAACATTTTAATAAAAGTTAATTTATTAAGATTTGCAATTCATTCAAAACTTGCTACAATCCACAATTTAGCACCTACAAAATGCTGTTGCTATTATATGATGAAAGACTTTATTTTTTTTATGTCTTTGAAAGCTATTTTAAATGAATTATTAACAAACTGACATTAAAATTATTTAATTATCATAACTATTATTTAATTAATAATAATAATAATATAATTAATAATTATTACGTAAACAACCTATAGCACCTTGCTCGCTGATCGTGATCGGTTCCTGAAGAACGACCCGAGGCACTTTGAGGAGTTCGCCCTTCGAGTTCAACTTTTTCGTGAGTCGAATGTCATTCAAGGGCACCAATTGCACGTCTGCCTTTTTGTCTGCGACGCCATCTTGCGAGTGAACGGACTTCTCGTGGCTCGCCCTGTGGCCCGAAGTTCGGAAGGATCGGTCGCAGCTGCGGCATTTGAACGGGCGGAGACCTGTTTGGGATGACGATTGATGATAATGATAATAATAATAATAATAATAATAATAATAATAATAATAATAATAATAATAATAATAATAATAACAATAATAATGATAACAATATTTAAACGATTTAAGATGACAATATAAGACTCCTATTACTAATTACTAATTACTATTCAAATGGTCAATTGATCACAACGGAAGCAAAGGATGAAATACTAATAGTATGAAATGATTAATATTAATTAATTAATAATAATAATATTTAATTGTTTAATTATTAAATATTAAATAATTAATCCGAGACCTGTATGAAGTCTTGTGTGAGTGTGCAAGCTGCTGTTGGAGGCAAACCATTTCAAGCAGACGTTACACTTAAATTCCCTCGCTCCTAAAAAAAAATAAAAAGAAAGAAAAGACATGCATTTGTTTTTTTAATTTTGCAATAAAAAATAGCTTTAAAAAATATCCAAAAGTGCAAATTCAAAGAGAGTTGACTTCATTAAAAGCACTCAAAAAAAAGCCATTTGCAGTGTGTTAAAAAACAGCTAGAAGACTTTAACACCGAGCAAAATTGATTGACATTGATTGAAATTGATTAAAATTGATTAAAAATTGATTGAAATTGATTAAAAATTGATTGAAATTCGTACGACTGCCAACCCGAATGAGTACGTATGTGCGTGGTGAGAGTACTTTTCACGGAAAACGATCGGTCGCAGTGCGGACACGAGTACGGCCTCTCCCTGGTGTGGACCCTCACGTGGCGAATCAGGTCGCTCGGCTTTTTGAACTCCTTTGAGCAGTAATTGCACTGGTGCCACTTGACCCCGTTCACCTGTTTTAAATTAACATGCAAATTAACTAGTTAACATTTATTATTATGTTGTATATTAATTAATAATTATTAATATTTAATTAACTAGTAATAATGATATCATTGATAATAATGTTATTGATTGTTGTTATGTTATTACGTTGTTGTATATTATACTACTATCATGCAATACGCGATACATTATGATACAATGATTATCACACGCAAGAACAATCATCGCAAGTAAGTGACCTTCCTGACGTAATGTTCCTCGAGGGCACCTGTTGTCGAGTCATGCATGACGGTCGCAGTCAACTCCCCTTCTTCTTTCAGCGACCTATTGACCTCGGGCTCGCCGCCGGCAAAGTTTTCATTCGCGAGGTTGTCGATGTCGTTGGCGACGATGTCGCCGATGAGGCTGCCGATGTTGTTGGCGTTGTTGTTGTCGTCGTCGTGTGTCATTGTTGTTGTTGTTTCGTGGAGTTCGTTGGTCGTCTGCTCCTCGTTGGAGGAGAGTTGAAACTGCAATCATTCGACCAGTTTTGATGATGATGATGAATGCATTGTTATTGTCTCCATCAATAGCATCAAATTATTAGCAATAAAATACAATACAACACAATACAATACTTGTAACATGCAGCATTAATGCAATACTTGTAACACAGTCCTTTTTAAAAATCAAAGCAATCATTCTCAAAAGTAAATTGCTTTCATTTGGGACTCCTGAGCATCCAGCAACACTTCAGTCAATTAATCAATCAATCAATCAATCAATCGATCAATCAAAATGAAGATGTTCAGCTATTGCAAGCATGAAAAAACAAAAATCAAATGCAAATTAAACGGATGATGAGGAACATATGTAACTCTTGAGTAAGAACCATCATGGATAATTATCATCTTCTTATTCACTATCATCAACAGCATCATCATCATCATCATCTAACAACAACTACACACCCCTGGAATCTCTGAATGGTTTGTGAGTTCTCCACTATTGTTTTGATTGCATTGATCAGAGTTGATGTTGTTGTTGTTGCTGCTGGCAACTTGCTCTTCACTCATGCCATCTTTTGATGCCAGCACAGACTTTAAAAAGCCCGTTTGTGGATCAATCAGGTTCAACATTATACCCTGTTGGATTGGGAAAAGAACATAAATTAACATAAATCAGCATATTTATTTGTAGAAACAACATTTGCATATTGTAATAGACATTTGTTAACATTTATAATCATTTCCGAGATCAACGTCATCAACAGGAAATCTCTTATAACCTTGGAATCGCCATGGCAACGACTGATATGAGCATTGAGGCTTCCTAGCTTTTTGAATGCACAACTGCAATAGAGGCATTTAAAACAGGACTCCTCCTTCACCACTGAGTGCACCCTCTGATTGGATATTAACATGTTAATTTATGTTAATTAATTTAACATTAATTCATTACATATTCACATCGTTCAACCGACTAAGACCATCACCTGTATGTGTGCCCTGAGGTTTCCCCTCTGCGAGAAGGTTGAAGGACAGAAAGAGCAGGTGAAAGGCCTGTTACCTGTGTGTCTATACAGGTGAATCACCAGGGCACCTTTCTGATTGAAAGCCTTGTCACAAGAGTCGCACTTGTAAGGTCGCTCGCCTAAAATAATAAGGGATGTTACTCCAGTTATAGATAATTATAAATTATGTACTTCCTATTATATCATAATTAATAGAGCCGCAGTTCATTGCAAGCACCTGTATGGATTCTAAGATGGCGTTCCAGTTGACTTGGTTTCTGGAAACTTTTGTTACAGTAGTCGCATGCGTGAGCGAATCCAGACCTGTCCACGAACCTCTTGTACTTTCGATGAACTAAAGATTGCCTTCAATGAATAAATGCAATTCAACTTAGAATTTCTTCTCTCTTCTGGTTTCCATGTTTAGCTATTATGCAGGAATATCTAATATAATATATAATAAAATCTAATGTACAAAATTATCATAATGTACCCTAATTCATCAACTAATTAATATTAATATTATGCAATTGATTGATTGATGGCTGTTCTATTGTTTCAAGGGATGCAAACTTGAATTTGTTATGAAGTTTCATGTGTTCCTTCAGCGTTAAGACTTTTTGAAAGCTGGCTTTGCAGTGAACGCAGCTATAAACTTTGGCAGGAGTTTGGGTCGGTCCCTTCCTGGACCCATTCTGGCCCTGATCGCTTGCGGTTGTCACGTTCACTCCAGAAGTTGGTCTGGAAAGCAGGGAGGAGTTGGAAGTGATCCCAACAGAAAGGTTGTGGCAATTCCTTTGATGGCGGTCGAGCTGCGTCTGGAATGTCAAGTAAACAGATAATTTTGAAACGGAACATTTAATAATCAATTCCTGCAACATATTTAACGATGGAACAAAATATTATTCAGGTCTGGTCCTTGAATTTTGCAATTTAACAAAGAATCTCACAGAATTGGGAGAGCAAATTTTAAAATTTAAATTTTAAAGAATACCTGGTTTGGAAACTCCTCAAGACAAATTTGACATGGAAAAGTCTCCTCCTTAAAATGAAGAAGGATGTGGGACTTTAATGAAGCCAACCTTGAGAAAGTCTTGTTGCATTCAGGGCATTCCTGTTAATTAATTAATCAATTAATTTAAAATTACAATAAATTACGTTAACCACAAGTGATTAAAAAGGCCACAGATAATAAAAAGGTTAGGCCAACAAAGAAATAATGTAATAATAATCTAATTTACCAAACTGATTTGTTAAATGAATTAGTTATATGAACTATAAAATTTGCAACTAATCTCTCAACTCACAAGGTGCTGCGTGTTGTGTATTGCCGAGTGCAAGGTGAGATTGTACTGCACCGTGAATGTCAGGTGACACTCTTCGCACCTGTACAACGACTCTTCGTCGTGCCTCTTCAGATGGCGCTGAAACTTGCTCCACTTTTCGAACTCTTGTCCGCACTGATCGCAACGATGTAGCGAATCTTCTCTGGAATCTGTGGCCATGGTGTTTGGGAGAGTCAAGACGGAGCTCGTGGAAGGAGTCAGACCGTTGGAAGTGGTACTGACAACAAATTGTTGAGGTTGCTGGGGTACCTTTTATAATTTTTTTTTTACTATTAATTACATCTTAACACGGTTGTCCATGATTTACGCAACATTTTTGCTGTATTTGTATTTAATATGCATTTACTACTAATTAACTCAGAATTTACTTTGAAATCACAATAAATTCAAAACAAAATCTCAAAAAGAACCGGAGCAGTGGTCGCAAAAAGCCCGTCGTTCATCTCGGTCAGAGGCAAGGCAATCCTGGCCAATGGGGCTGCAAGCCCCAAATCTGATTTTGATTTGTTAGGAGATTCTGTATATAAGCTGTTCAGTTGCACAAGGCACGAGTTATTAATGGCCACAACATTTTCCAAGTTCTGATTTGTTAATCTAGCAATTGGAGAAGTGCCAATAATGTTTATTGGTTGGCTCTGTAATGTGAAGTCCTGCAAATTCAACAAATGCTAATAAATTCAAGCCTTACATAAGTGCCTACTGGCTGTAAATCATATTTTATGACATCTTCATTGACTTACATTGGTATTTAATGCTCCCTGTTGAACAATCTGGTACTGAGTTTGAACCAGTCTTCCTTCTCCTTGTCTTGTAAGGAGAAAAGGTTGCAACATAAAAACTTGATTCTGGGGTTGAATAAAGCAAACAATGTCTTACTGTGAACCCAGTAACAAAATTGAAACTGATTAAAATATTATCAAATTGTATTCAAATTAAAGTAAATGTTGCAGTAACAAAACTCACAGAGTTAGTATTTTTATTGAATGTTATATTTGCAGGAATAACTTGTGGATTTATGTGACCACTCTTGGAACTCATTTTGACTTGTGATTTAAGTTCTGCAAGTGTGATTTTGTCCATATCATTTGGTCCAGAAACTACAAATGACACCATGATTGCCTCAGATAATGGTACACATCAATTTTACCTAGGCTTGATAAAATCTACCAACACTCAACAGTGTAAATTTGGTAAAATAATGTAAGAATATTAACAATGGGACTGTGAATGTAATTGTCTGACGTGGAATGTGAGAAAATATTTTTCATTAGAGAATAGGCCAGAGTATGGCCGAGCTCATTTGAATGATTACGAAGACCTGGCGACGCACCACCGACCACTCAGGCCATTTCCCCATACCATCAAGGTATCCATCCGCCAAAAATGCCCCTCGATTTTCATATGCTTCCGCGGTTAAAGTGGAGACTTCGACGGTTAAAGAAATTTAACACAATAAATAGTTTCTAAAAATTATTAAAAAAAACCAACTATACCTGATGTACTGTTACGAAACAAATTGCCAACCGATGTTTTGACAAACGCCATTTTAATTGAAATTATCGAATGTACTATAATGTGCGAGTAATGTTATTTAATAGATTTTTAAAAAATTAAAGTAACATTTAAAAGTGAATAAATATGATAAAGCGTGAAAAATCTTCATGGTTTTAAATTGAATCGTAGTCATTTTTCTTCAAGTTGAGTGAGTAGACGTGCTTCGACGCGTAGGATTTCTTTATGACCAAGAATAGTTCCAGCAGATGTATATTTAAACGATTCTACATTAATTGGAATTGTAGTCTGAAAATAAATTTTTATTTCAGACCAAAAATGGCCTACAGCTCAACATAGCCATTGTTTCTGAAAGTGGAGTATGTGAGGATCTTCACGTAGCTCGAACTATATGTGGAATTAAAACTTTACATTAAAAAAAAACAATGCTAAATACTGGATGCTTCGTACTTCAATTAATGATATAAATTAATCAAGATAGCTATTATGAAGATCTTCACTCTTCTGATAAACGATTCTTGTCCTGAATTTATTCTGAAACTTACACCAACGATTTAAAAATAAATTAACTACTGGAGACGTTTCTGTAGAGTGCACCTGACTATTTGGCTGAAGCCTTAAACGACTCTACCTCATGGCCTTTCTTTTACCTGCCCGTGACCAACTCAATTGATTTATAATTGAAGTTGGTCTCGTTCTGATCCCTCGAGGACAATTTGACATCGCTTTCCATAAGATTCACGGTTCCCAGAATTTCCTCTAATAACCTACAAAAATTAAATAATCTCATCTTCAACGTTTAAAAGTTTTAATATATTAAATTTGCTCAATACCGCTTAGCATCAACTCGATTTTCGCATGCAGCCAAAAACTGGATAAATCAAAACCAAATAAAATTGGTATGATGAGTACTAACAAAATATCAATATTCTGATAAATACAAATATTGATAAAAATGTTTTTTAATCAGTCATATTCGGGTGGTTTGCATGTGGAGGCACATTTTTTGTTTAATTTGGAAATTATCAAAACATTAAAATGGCTCACCTAAATCTAAGGAACTGACATAAATGCTAATACACGCTTTAGCATGGCTTAAGAAAAACCATCACTGAAAAGAAATATAAAAAAAGGTCTTCAAATCTCATCTTTCCCCGAAAATTTCCGGATTCGCCCTTGTTGCGTCACGATGGATGCAGATGGCCGAAGGCCTCAAGGCCTCCGATGCAGATGGCTCTAATGATTTATTGATGTACGTGCATGATGTATCAAAGTTATCTTATTCATTGTAGATCCTAAGGGTCAAACCGCAACTTTCTAAAGAATCCTAAACATATTTTCTCATTTTTGTTTCTCAAAACATCATAAAGGATAATTTCATCAGTTTTTTCGAGGTTGAAACACAGCAAATCATATTTGATATTTAGAACAGCGACAACAATTTTGCTGGACATTTGACCTAAAACTTTCCTAAGATAACATCATAGTAACTTTTAATGAAGGGAGTTTGCTAAAAAGTTTTACACACAAAGGAAAGTATTTTTAAACTAGAAAACAATTGCCACATTCTGTAATTTTCCATCAAGGTCATTCATAAAAGGCCAAGGTATAACTAATAATGAGAGCGGCGCAAACTTTACAGCTAGAAAATCAATTTTTATTCGTCACCAATCGATGTTTATATTAAATTTTATGAAAAGATATATTTCCGACGAAATAAATTAATTCTTTTAAAAGTTTCAGTAGATACCGACATTATCTTTCCACTTTAAACTTGTTAAACGTTTACGTAGTCGTAAGCTACTGGAAAGACTTTCAATATACATAACTGCTCTTAAGAGAATTACGTTTCCAAATGAATAAAAAAAAACCTCACATTGTAACAAGTGATTTCATTGGCTGATAAGGCTTGCTTTCCTTGATAAGGACGACTGTTTGCTACATTGGTCTGTTTTTTCATCTGAGCTGGTTCGAAGATTGTCGTTCGCTGTTTTATTAAACGGAGCGTAATATTGAAGATCGGTCAACTGCAATTAAAAGTTGGTCGATGTGTCTGCTAGTTGTTTTAAGGCAGGATACAAATGCATTTGTTAGAGAAGCAATTGGTAGTTTTGTTCAAGAAAATGTCCCTCTTCTGCAAGAGCTGTCTTTGGAGAGGCGCGTCATTTTAAAGACTTTAATTCTTGAGCGTGAATATATTAGCAATCAAGAAAAGAAGATTTCTCACTTTCCTACTAGAGTTCGGTTCAGTTCGCACGCAGGTTAGTTCTTCCGAGAATATTCGTGCAGGCGCGAGACTACAGTCTCTGGTAGTAAATGTTTCGATTTGTTTTATGGTTTTTTTTTATATGAGTATTTATTGTTTGTACAAAAATGCTTAAAAGAAATTAAATATTAAATAAACACGTGTTGCACTTTTGTGTTTGACAGTATGCTATGAAGCATAAACTTTCAGCCTTGTCAGCATTAGATAATTTTAAGAAAATGGATTGTTCCCCTTGCTGTGATAAAGTCATATTAGAAGTCTATGTATGTATAAATATACTATAGTTTTAAAACAGTTTTAGTTTGAGATTTTGTTAGGCAAGTTCACCTAATATATATCTAATAATAATGTTTTTTTTCAAAATTTCTTAGATTAAATTTATTAAACATGGCCTTAAATTTTCTGCCATTGGTTTAAAAGAAGTAAATACAAGCTTTTAACGATTGTCTGTTTTCTATAAACTCGTGCATTGCTTTAAGTGGATTGTTATCTTTTAAATTGGGACCACGAGTTCTATGATTTAAAAACTTTAAAATATCCTATAAACTTCCAAAGGCAATGATGGAGACTGAATATTTAGAGTTTCTAGGCTTAAATGCAAATAATGTCTTGCATCTGGCAATCTTGTGATGTAGCTTGTTGATGTGTGTTGCATCATTTGTATTATAATTAAAATTGGTTAGTGAGTTGTGAAAGGCATCTGGAACTATGATTGAATAATTTATATGGGAAGAGAGTTGTGGAGATCTGTGATTTAATGAGATGATGCAATTCCTTATGATCCCTTGCACCTTGCTTTGAGTGTTGAGTCAGTTTTGGTTAATTAATTATTATCCTATGGTTAAAATTATTATTTATATTTATTTATTTATTGCATCCAAGCATAATTATATTATTATGATTTTTATATTTTTGAAGTTAATGTTTGTACCATGTCAATGAGTATTTGAATTAGTTTGGAGAACAGATGCTGCTTAGGGCAAGAGGTTGATTTATTTAAGTGACATCAGAGACATAACTGGTAATATTCCACTGTTTACGTTTTTGTGGCCTATTACTACAAATCACTGAATGAGGAACAGGATGTGATATGAATATGTACAAATGCATTTATTTTACCTGGTGATGTTGCTGCTGCTGCTGATGATGATGGTGATGGTGATGATGATGACGATGATGCACCAATGGTGAAAGTTCAAGGCAAAATGATGCTAACTCTTAAAGAGTTTGGGGACTCATGAAATTACTTTCAGATGCTAGAAGGTTTTATTTCAGATGGTCCCTTGAACCTAAAATAGGACAAAAGAGACTGTATGAAATAAAAAAAAATATAATTAAACAAAATCTAGCAAAGGAAAAGTAATTACTAATTACTAATTATATACCAGCAGTGATGATTAATTGTCTTCGCAAATGTAACCAACATTTTAAATGTTTCTGAAACATAATGCATTGTTTGGGACTTTGAAGCAAACCAATTATAATTTCACTTTTTACAAAAATAGATTAATCTCTAATAAATATATAATTTATTTTTGCTGATTAATTCCTGAATCATTGAATTATTCTATACAAATTTCGAGTGAGAATCTTAAAGAATTTTGTTGTTTTTGTTGGAAGGTATTTGAATTCTCCAACGTTCCTTTTTGAATCCACCATTTCTTAATCACCACCAACCATCATCTCTGAACAACAATTTCTACCCTGCTTTGTCAACATCCAAGGCATAAGAAATTGAGGTAAGTTTAATTATCCTATTTGATCCTATTTGTCCTAGCACTTTGTCTTGCATCTCCCGAAAGCAAGATGCCTGGAACGGGATCGTCTGAAGAGTTTAGTGACGATGACGACTTCATGATCTTCCCTCTCACCGACCTCGACCAAAATGAAAACAAAAACAAACCCAAAAAGTTCGACAGGCGCACAGAGGACGTCTGCGTGCCTCGCTCCAGGTCCGTTTCCGAGGACCACAGTCCACTGTCTCCCATTTCTGAGGATGGCTTGTTCTCAGCTGGAAGTTCGATGTGCAGCAGAGGAATTCCTGTTAGTGGTTTGGCATTGATCTGTCCATCATTTTTTAATCTTTTCAGTCTTTAATAGTAGTCTGTAGTTTCAACATTTAAATCCTAGTCCTCTCGTAGTAAATTTTATATCCGAAAGCAGACTACTGAAGATAAAATGCATTCACCGATAACAATGTTTTTATCATTGTGGTGTGAGTTGTTTAGCAGGGAAGTGCCGAAGTTTTCAGATAATTTTAATATCTCGTTAAGATAGATCTCAATCATTCATTCTTATTCAGATTTTTCGTGTGCACAAATTAAAATTAATGTTTATTTGTTTTCAGATAAGTCTGCATCATTATCATTATCACCATAATTCCAACAACTCCAACAACAACCTCTCGAGTTCTCCGCGAATGAATTGGATCCACGCCGTGAAGTTGATCAAAGGACTCAAGGACCCCTGGGAAAGGTTCCGCATCCTCGATCGAGCCAGCGAATTCGCCACGAGGCACAGGTACCACGCCCTGAGGAAGCAGTGGATTACAGATCGCGTGGAGGTCAAGATGGAACGAGAGGTATTTGTTTTTTTTCAATGGTGCTTGTGGTGATGGTGATGATGATGACAAAGATGAAGACGATGTTGGTAGAGCTGTAATATGATAAAGTCGTAATGATCATGTTAATGAAAGAGAACATTACAAGATAGTTGTACTGGTGCTCACATGCTGAGTGTCATAAATGAACTTCTAAAAGCTTCTGCTTTTTACGAGACCATTGAAATAATTTTTCAATTGCAGCCATTTGACAGGGGAGCCATGAGATGCTGCTACAGAATGTAAGTTTACTATGTTCTATTGTGATCGGTACCCATTGTTATTATTGTTATTATTGTTGTTGTTGTTATTGTTATGATTAAGATCAACAATCTTCTATTGATCACTTGGTTATGGCCTGCTATGTTTGTTATTGTGCGTGTTTTTTTTGCGTGTATCTGTGGGCGTTGATTTCATCAACAAACGTTTATTTGTTAACACGACGCGTTACGTGTTACCAACGTCATTGTTGTTATTTACAGAAAAAAGTTGCCAACGTTTGGCAAGAACAGGGACTGGAGACACGCTCACAATTACGTTGCCAAAGCTTACATCGGGAATCAGGCGGACAGGGATACGTACTTCAAAGATGTCAAACTTCAGATGGATGCCAAATTGTGGGGCGAGGAATACAACAGGCACAACCCACCTAAGAAGGTAATTGCTCTAATGATGATGATGATGCGCTTCTAATTGACTCAATCAGAAGAATATGCTAATGCTATTTAATGCTACTTCGACCCCGTGTTCCTGTAGAAATTGCCGTGAGTCGACTTGTTTGTTAGTTAGATCGAGTGCCTAATGAATTAAAAATTAGCCTTGTGAATCGATAATGAAGCAGCCTAAAATTATCTTTTCCGAGGTGGACATCGTCCAGATGTGCGTGCTGGAGTTCGACAGCAGGCCTCCTGGTGAAAGGCTTTTCCACATGGAACACTTCATTGAGGGCAAGTACACCAAGTACAATTCAAACTCTGGATTTGTTGAAGAACATCTCAGACTCACACCACAGGTGCAGATGGATTGATTGATTGATTGATTGATTGATTGATTGATTGATGGATTGATTGATGACTAAGACAATTACTAGGATATGGTTGCGGTCGAGATGCCTTGATGGTATTTGATTTGTAGTAATTACTTAAAGTCTGGTCTCAACGTGAATTTCATAAGCTCATAAGTGGACTCCCATATTTGCAATTTTATCAGTCTTATGTCTTATCAGGCCTTCTTAATTTATCAAAGTATAATCAGCATCTGAAAAACAAAAACAACCTTCTTACCGAAAACACGTCCTATTCTAAGGCCTGTTTACCTGCCTTTAATATTTGGTCGAATCTCGACCTTTGACTTTGAATGGTTTTAAACTTTCACCTTTCATCGAGTGCACCTGTAAAAGGTAATTGCTGATCGTACGATAGGTGGATTTCTTTGCTAATAATCCGTTCTTGCATCCGATCCGATCGAAATTCCGATTGATTTATTAAATCCAGTTTCAAATCGGTTTGTTACAATTGGCTAGCAGGTCATCGTGTGCAGTTAACAGGTGCCCGACACGTGGTTTCCAGTGGTCTAATTAAGCCCGTTGTTTATATTCGTTTGAATTTCCAGGCTTTCAGTCACTTCACATTCGAGAGGTCGGGTCACCAGCTGATCGTCGTCGACATCCAAGGGGTAGGCGACCTCTGGACCGACCCCCAGATCCACTCGGTGGAGGGGATCTACGGCGAGGGAGACCTGAGCGCGAAGGGCATGGCCCTGTTCTTCCACTCTCACAGGTGCAATTCCATCTGCGAGTCGCTGGGACTGTCGAGGTTCGATCTGGCTCCGTCCGAAGTGGAATCTCTGAACAACCTCAAGAACGTCTCGGTCTGTATTTGGCTCGAGATTTTTAACCGATTAAAGTCGTATTCAAGGGCGATTAGTGGTTTTGTTACTGATTAGTTGTATTAGTAAAAAGGATAATTAGTTCACCTGTAAGATGTAAAATTTATTTTAAATAAATTTATTTATTTTTAGTGAAATTTAATATCGATTTCCTTTAACTTCAATTACACCCGACAAATAAATTTTTGAAATGTCAACAAATGCAAATCAAACGAAACGCAGAAGTCCGTGGCCACTCGCGTGAGAGGCGAGGAGGAGACGTGCATAGCCGCTTCTCCGGCAGAAAGAGGCGACTTGATTCACTTCCTGGAAAAAAGCCACCACGTGTCGACCTGCTCGTCCAGTTACGTCAGCGACGTCGGAGAGATGAGCGACGTCGACGACGGCATCGGAGACGAACCTTCCTCTCCGAGGCGAGCGAATCCGGATTCGGATTTCCTGCGATCGCACGTTCTAACCTTCTCTTCTCTTTCTCAGTTTGTACGGCAATGGACACGTCGCCCATCGACAGGGAGGTCGCGATCGAAGCTGCGATGACGAAGTCGACGGAAGTCCGATGATGTTCTCTCCGTCTCTCAGGAGATGCAACAGGCAGAGATTCTTTAGTGAATCTGAAGATTCTGTGTCTCTTAGTAGAACTGAGGTAAAGCTTTTTTTTTATCTTTTTGGGATGGGAGGGTTGTCCAGGGATCTAAGGATCTATATAATATTGTAATAACCCGGGGTCCTCAAACTAATTATAGAAGGGCAGGTTTATTGAAAGTTGTCAGATGGCTTGGAAGATGTAAAATGCTTAATTGATTAAGTCTTGAAATCTGCTGTTTATATTGCCACTAAATTTAATTAATTATTAAAATAATTAATCGGCAATATAATTTTAAATATTATTCAATTTATTGGATCTAGGGATCACGCACAGAGCTTCTGGAGACACACACGCACTGTGGTTGGATGTGCCCTCTAATGACTCCATCCCAACGCTGCCAGAGGTTTATTGAAAGTTGTCAGATGGCTTGGAAGATGTAATAATAATAATAATGATAATGATGATGATGATGATGATAATAATAATAATAACTTTTGGAATCGCGGAATGGAATTTGGAATGGCCGTCAACCATTTTCTTAGGACGAGTACAGACTTCGCTTTGAACTCGAGAACCACGAGAAGGCCCGACCGGCCTGCGCGGAGCACGAGATGAAATTGAGGGACCTTCAGGCGGTCCGCAAGATTGGTGACTCCGTCCTCGGACAGGTTTCGAGAGTTTCGATTCTTTTTTTCTTTTTTTTGAGTTTATGAGTTTATTAAGGTATCAAAGCAACTGAAAGAACAAATAGCAAATTGAACGTGTACAATATTAAACAAACAATTATGTACATAACACAATGAAATTCTGAAGTAGTTCTTTTCATTCCAAGGCATAGACTAAATTGCAAGAGAAATTATTAATTAATAATAATATATGATAATAATATTATCAATACAATTATTATTAATTACCGATGCATTAATTTAGCGATTTAATTAAAAGATTCACCACGAACTGGCCAAATATCACGAGATGGGAAGATTCTGCGACAAGAGAAACGTCGACAAGGTGGACACGGAAGCCGCCATCTTCCACGAGAGGTTCGCGGCCGAACTCGGGGTCAAGGAAGCTTCCATGACTCTTGCGTGCGTGTACTTTGACCTGCCGAGAGAGATCATGGTCGACATCAGCTTGGAGGTTTCTGTTTGCTTTTATTTTATTTTGAATAGATGTTTGTTTATTTTTTTTGTATAAACATTGTTTATTTTATTTAAAAATAAAACATTTGCTTTGTCTTGCATCTTTAAAGCTCGTTATGATGAATTACTTTAAAGATCTTTATGAATTATTAATGATTTAACATTACTAAACTGTGAAAGTATAATAAAAAGCGTTAATTAATAAATTTAATTGGTCAGCCAAAGAAATGTTCGACGCTTGATTTATAAGGAGATTCGTAAAGAACTGTAAACATCACAGGTGAATCTAATGTTAAACATAAAAATCATTGAAAACAGAAATCAGAAAAGAATCTACAAAAGGGTGCTGAGTACATGCTGATGGCTGCCGAAGCAGGAGATCGAGGAGCCATGCTGTACTTGGCCAGGGCATATGAAACGGGGATCGGACTCAATCGACCTTGGTGAGTGCTCGGGGGAGTCAAAGTCTCGATCATGCATCTCGTTATTATCGTCATTGTTGTTCTTCTTTTCTTTCAGTCGTTCTTACAAGAAGGCCGTCCGATGGTATGAGGCTGTCTTGGAAACGAACTCCGAAGATGCCGTCGGCGAATACGACCCGACCTCGGACTGTCCGTCGTACGAGATCCTGGCGAGGATGGCGAACATGTACCTGTCCGGGGAGTACGACCTGGATAAGGATCCGTCTTATGCAGGTAAGTCTTCTTTCATCTTCACGTCGAGTCGATTCAGTTTACGTTTGACTGGTGATGACATTTGACGTTTGACGTCGACACATCTCGTCGCAGGTGATTTGTACACGAGAGCTGCGGAGTGTGCCACGACTGCCATGAAAGGCAGAATTGCTAACAAGTATTATGCTCTGGCTGAAGAGGCTTGGGCATCAGTAGAAGAGGAGTGATGATGATGATGATGAAATTAATGGTGGTGACAGGTTAAAACGATGACGGTCGGTGTTTGTATTTTGACTTTATTTTCTTCCACCTGTTATTGCCGGTTGCTGTCTCGGAAGTTTTACAACGTTTTGCTTCGAAACGTTTTACATTCATCGACGGGCACAACGCGACTTTGGTGTTTCTTATGTTTTCATTTACCGTCGAGAACAAAGTTCCGAGGCAATGTCGGCCATTTCTTTGACTGTTTTCGGATGTCGCGAGATATTCGAGGATTTACAAAACGCTTCGGATGAGATTTTCACCTGGTGTTTTTCTTAACTTTGAAACGGCTGCTTTGCACCGAGTTAAGTTGGTTCGGTCGAATTGATCGACCGAGACTGATTGACAGAGACAAACAGACGATGGTTATAAAATGAGTTTGATATTGATGTTCTTGCTCTTGGCAAACAACGAATAAAGATAACATTGACGAAGTTGTTGTCACTTTTGTTCCCTCTTTAACATTTTTATTTTGTTAGAAGTGCAAAGATGTTCTTTTGACATTCAGTTTTCTAAACTATGCTTGTCGAGTTCATGCAATAATAGCTGGCTTTTGACGATATGCTCCGTAATTATGGAGTTTTGCTTTCATTGTTGTTGTCTTAGATGGCCACGTAGATGGAGAATATCTTAGAGGTGCGTCTTATAATTTTGCAAACGATTCGATCAAAGTCTAGCACTGCTGAATCTGATAAATCATTGCCGATTCTTGAAAGTTCCTTGCGACGAAAGTTGACTTTGGACCATCTTTCCTTCATCTCGACGGAGAGACCGGTCTATGAATGACATTATTTGTCAGGTGGGGTGAAGGTCTTTTGTGACAATTGCTGGGTTACTGCCCAAACATTCTTCCTGCTATCTCTGATTTATTATTATTACATTATTACTTATATCGTTATAAAAGTGGATTCCCTGTCTAAGTAATTATTTGATATTTCATCTGCTGCTGGGGACTGCTCGACTCGTTTATTTGTGAATTTGTGAACGAGTTTATTTCAATGATTTGACAATTTCGAATACGTTTACAATCGATAACCTTCGATATGGTCTCGAAAGTTTATCATCCGATCCTTGTTAGTTGCAAGACTTTATCGCTCGATCTGGTATTATTGTCATCATCAACCTCTTCTTTGATAGTTTAGACATTGAGTGCTTATATAGTGCTTGGTTAGTGCCACCCATGACTAATTTGTTTTCAAGTAATAACAGCTAATTACTGTTGATAAGACATCCACCGTTTTAACTCAAGAGTACATTTACTTAATGTGTTTTCTTATTCTTCTGTTCTTGTTTTAAAGATTGGTTTGTGCTGCACACTACACAGGCGTAAGCAGGTCCTCGCTTAGCCAGTAACAACAAAAGCTAACAGGATAACTGATTCTTGAGACATGGTAGTAATGTACAAAGAGCAGCCACGTGCAGAAATATTTTTCCGAATTTCTTTATCATTGTGCTGCAAATACAACTTAGCATCGCAGATTTCAAAATAGCCACAATGCTACAAGAATCATTTCCTAGAGTAGAGATGTGACTACTTGTTAAATGATAGTTCCCTCAGGTTCATGTAGTTCCTTACCCTGTAAATGACATTGCTCATAGTAATCTTAATCAGCAAAAACATTTCCATTAGTAGGTCAGAAGTCGCACGCATCTCTCATTCTCGGAAACATTAGGCTACATTTAATTCACCTAACCACATTAACAATTCACAATTCACTTTCCTAAATGACCATAAATACTAGTGTTGATAAAATTCAACTCATTTGTTTTTATATGTACAAGCAGCTCATCTGAAAATTTTGGAAAGTCAAGTGGATATTCTTTAAGAAATGGCAGAGAGCCATTAATTAAATTGATGAATCAGCTATTTCAAATACAAACTCTTTTATGTTGACAATCGATCAATCAATCAGACATTTTTACCAATCAATGAAATAAAAGACAACATGTCCGACCACGAGGGCTTAATCTTCATAATCTATGCAAGAAATTCAAAACAAAAGCCAAGAATGCTTCCATTATGACCATTTTTTCTAAAGCTTTTAAAGGGCAATTTGTCTACCTTAACATCATTAATTGTTGAACGTTCATTGCATTAACACCTCCACCAACAAATTAAAATGGACACTGGATTAGGTAAAATATGAACATAATTCCTATAATTAAAATTTATAATTTAGCAACTTGCCCAGAAGTTATTCTTACTACATTGATGACCCAGAAATTAAACCTCAATTGTCAACTTCCGTCCAAGGTTCACAGCTTTGAGAAAGACACGTTGGAGTGTTTGCAGTGAATCTGGGCAGAATTAACAATCCAAAAACTTGAAGGTAAAAAATTGGACAGGCAAGTCTAAGGAATATCTCTTGAAGAAATCGAGGCTCGTAAAGTCGGCAAATTGGAACATCGTGGTCGTTACGATAAGTCATTAAATAAAGAGTAAATAATTTATGAAAATAATTTGGACAACAGAATTAATAATAATAATAATAAAACATTAGATGGTCAAGGTATGAATTGAATTTGTACAGGTTTTTAAGATGCAGTCATAATTTAACTTTTCTGTCACTTTCAGTGATTTTGGCACTTCCACAACCATTTGAGCATTCTTAATTTCAGTCATTTATAAAAGGAACGAACGAAGGAAGGAAGGAAGGACGGACTGCTACGTCTTCTGTGACTCTCCGTCGCAAACTAAAGCAGCCAAATTAGAAGGGAAGGATCTGACATTTTGCTGGAGGGACGGATCTTTCAGGAGTGCACTGACCAGTGGAAAAGACAGCTTGGAGTCTTCAGAATTCTTGTAGTCCCTGAGGTACGTAACGTTTGAATGATGACGTTGAACGGGCTTCACTCGACCTCTCTCTTTCGTGGCTATCTCTCCGGGTTCGGATTCCGTCGAAGATGCCTTGCGCAACGTCTTCGTCCCGGGCACTTTTAAATCCTTGAAAATTAATTGAAATAATATTAGAGAATATTCATTCTCTTTATTAAAAATATTAAATATTAAATAAGATGATATTGAATTAAATGAGTCTTAATAAACTGACTTGTGGACTGGCATTGCAGGGCGTTTGCTCGAAAATCTGTAAATTCTTTCGGCTTAGCAACGGCGTGGACAATTGGACTTGTTCCGCGTAGAGCGGAGACACGGCCTTGATCTTTTGAGGCTGTACCTGATAGGCCTGTAGGCGATGATGATGATGTTGCATCCACTGCTCGTAGGAATTGAGTGACGACCTGTGAAAGGGAAATCGTCGGTCCGGAAGCAGGTCGGAAGGCTGGAATTCGAGAGGTTGTTGGTGCTGGTGCTGAGGCTCCTGGACCTGGGTGGTGTAATCCTCCTCCAGGTCGACAGAGTCGAGGAGAGGGAATTTGAAGTCGAGAATGCTGGGGGGCTGAGGTCTATTCTCCAGAAGTTTGGGGCTCGAAGGGCCAGTCGTCCAATCGTAATCGGAGTAGCTGCCGCCGACGGCTTCGGTACCGGTCGGTCGATCGGATTGAAATTCATCACAGGTGACGAACTCGTCGGATTCAAAGTCTAAACCTCTAGAGCCCGCGGCGAGTCTCAATTTAGAATTCCTTGCTACGTCCTCGTAGGCA
Organism: Hirudinaria manillensis; assembly: GCA_034509925.1. NCBI lineage: Eukaryota > Metazoa > Annelida > Clitellata > Hirudinida > Hirudinidae > Hirudinaria > Hirudinaria manillensis. Next base: position 7,584,833 of record CM067535.1, on the reverse strand, counting down.
GGAGGAGGAGGCCTTCGTGCGATTTCAGTTTCTTCTGCTTCGACGTCGTCCGCATTCTCGTCGACGGAGTTTTTCCGGAGAGACCGACCCGACATGCCGGAGCCATCGTCGTCCTCTCGAGAGTAGTCGAAAACATTGTTGAAGCTGTTCTGCTGATAGACGGGCACGTTGTACACGGAAAGTGGGGTGCTCTTGTACATGCAGTGTCCGACGTAGTTCTGGAGAGGTACCAAATTGGTTATGTGTTCAGTCGAATGACCGGTCGCACACTCCAAAGACCTCAAGTGCCTCTTCATGAGTCTGCCACTGCAACTGGCTCTCCACAGAAGGCTCTGCTGACCGGAGCTTCCTACAGGGTTGCGAGTTATAGGGTGCTGATTCAAGAGAGCTTGGTGCAGTTGTTGCTGCTGTTGTTGTCGTTGCAGTTGTTGTGGTTGTTGTTGGGAGTTGTAGAAGTAAGGGCTCAGTGGAGTGCCCAGGTAGGACGTGTGGCGGTACACGCTCGCTGTATTTTTTGGGGTATCTGCAATCATTTTAATTTATGTTGTACAATGTTGTCTTATGATATTGTGTCGTACGTTTATACGAATTTAGATTATAAATGTAAGTTTTTTTTAGTTTGAAACTATAATAACTGAAGATGCATCTCACTGGCGCTTAAAGAAAGGCATTGATCGAGAGGAGAAAGATTGGACGAAAGCGGAGTGACCGTGGTGATGTTTTGAGAGTCTGAGCTCGGTGGAGTATCGATTAGAATCTCGTTGTCCATCAGATTCAAGTCGTCATCAAAGTTTAGTTCTTCCAAACTCTTCTTTAACGCAAGAGCCACCTTTTCTGACTCCGTGGCAAGATCCAAGGGAACGGATGACCTGAGATCTCTCTCTTCCTTCAGAGATGTTACTCCTAGAACAAATGAACCCAACATGCCTTGAGACTGTATTACATTTCAATAGTTATTTCAAAATTAGATATTTATTTTTTATTATAATTAATGATACATTAAAATTAGTACAATAATAGTATTGAAATCAAATAATAATAAATTATTCTTATAAATCATACTCTGCATGGTTTCTCCACTGCCGATTCTGTTCGCGGTTTCCTCGTTCTTCATCTCCAAAGAAACGTCGATCGCCTCCAAACTTTTCAAACTCACGCAGATGTTAGACTTTCTTTCGTCGAGGCTACCGGAAAGAAGTCCGTTGCAGTGCTCCGGGGATTCGGGCGTCGCCTCTCCGTCGGCGTTGGCGTCCTTGCGTTCGTCGGTGCTCGGAGCGGTGTCCGTGCTGCTGATGCTGATGGAGGTGCCTAGGACGCAGTGCAGAAAATCGTTCGGGTCGGATGCGAACCCGTTGCCCGGGGTCCGACGTCTCGTGCCGTTTTCGCTGTCTCTGCTGCCCGCCCTTTCGTGGTCCTGCGAGTCGCTGGGCACGTATTTTTCTGGCCACCAGCCGGCATCTCTGTCTTCCTGGTGCTTGAGTTCTGCCAAGCGCGGGTTTATGGTTTGCTGGAACTTTTGCGTCGCTTTGCATAGATTTCGAAGGTGGCAGCACCACTCTTTCGAACGAGCGAAGCACGACAGTCGGATTTCGTTGCTCGCCCCGCAAGTGAGCTCGAACCTTTTTTTCTGAATAATACGAATTTCAAAATATTTGTCAGTTAAAAAAAAAGGAATGAGAAAGGAATAAAGGAAAAAAAACAACAACAAACAACTCCGATGAAGAGAGTTAAATAGTATGAAGAAATAGTATATTTCTAGGAATGTTCATTTAGGACTTAATATATATTTCAAGATTTATTGACCTAAAATCTTCGTAATAGATGAGAAAACTTACATCACAGTTGAACTTGGGAAAGCTGGGCCAAAGGAAGGAGGCTGTCGGTCCAAAGAAACCATTGCAGCTTTCATAGACGTAAAGCCCGAGAGGTCCGACGGCCAATGAAAAGTTGTCTTGAATCACGAATCGGAAACAGAATGTGCGTTTATAATTTATGATTTTAACTATTGATTATATTTGCATAACCGTGCATTAATTTTTAGTTAATAGTTAATTATTAACGTTAATCATGAGTTAATCGATTTATGCGCGATGCTAGGCACCTGTTTCGTCGTACTTCTTCCTGGAGACTCTGTACATGTGGAAGTTGTGGCTGCAGGGAAGCGAAGACAACTCGCTGATGAAGATGAGTCGAGCATCCCTCGACAGGGCCTCTAATGACATGTCCCTGTGCATGTTCGGCAGGTTGGCCCTCATGTAATCGAGACCCCGTCTCATGATCACCTGGTCGACGAGACCAAGGTATATTAGAGACGCCATGTCGACGTAAAAGAATTTGTCTTTTCATTGAAACTCTCAATGAATCTCACGAAGTACTATTCTTTATGACCTTCAATGTTTAAAAAACGCTTTTGAAAAACAACAAACCCATGAGGGCAGGTAATCCTGGGGCTTGAAGTAGTCGCTGTTGTCGTGGAGTTCCGCCTTGTGAGGACCGTGGTCTGCAATCAAAGCATAGGCGGACAGAAGAAAACATTTCTCTTCGCTTATTGAGAGGTTGTAAGTCAGGAAATTTTCTTTCAACTGAAGGTAATACAGATGTCTAGTAGTTCTGTACCTGCAACAATATGATGA
>CM067535.1:7284700-7577200 GCA_034509925.1 Hirudinaria manillensis | reverse complement strand
CTTGAATTGTTGGCTCGCGTTTTGGTGAATTCATGCAGGAGTAAAGGATTCGATTTCCAGTAACACGTCAGTTTAAAATCCCAACGTGATCTTCTACATCGTCTGCCCTAATAACCAATAACCATACTCCCATAAAATTAAAATTAAAAATAAATAAATAAATAAATTAATTAATTAGTTGAAACACCACTTTGATATTCAACGGTTCTATTGCAATGCGTGCCTTATTATCACTCGTACATCCGTCTGTCCATCCGTCCATAAAGAGTGGCCTGAAAACTCAGTCATCATTAAGAGAAGAGAGACAACGCGGGCAACCATTCGATCACATTAACATAATTTATTCCTCATTAACACAAACATGCAATTAATTAGCTCCTCTTAAGGATAAGATAGGTAGTAATAGTATTGCTTAACCATAATAATAATAATAATAATAATAATAATAATAATAATAATAATAATAATAATAATAATAATAATAATAATAATAATAATAATAATAATAATAATAATAATAATAATAATAACAATAATACTAATAATAATACTATGATGAGAGGGCTTAAGAATTTAATAAAAGCATAACATTTGAAATAATAACAACAACAACAAAATAATAATAATAATAATAATAATAATAATAATAATAAAATAATAATAATATTAACAATAATATTCTACAAGAACTTCTGTGGCTTGTGATCTTCAATTTACAAAGTACTGGTTGATGCTAACCAGAAACTTCGTAACTCTGTAAATCACGCAAGAAAGGTGACCTTATAAAACTCACGAGAAACAATTTGAACAATTTAATTATGCTTGTTGTTACTTTGGTCGAAAGTACATCTTTAAGTACATTTTTTATGAGATCAACTGATTGGACTGATAGAACAATAATAACCAAATTTAAATTAATTAATCTAAGACAAAGAAATGACGAATTATAATTTAAAAAATTATAATTATAATAAAAATTATCCAGAAAATATAATTATAATAAAAATTATCCAGAAAATATAATTATAATAAAAAGTATTCAGAAATTATAATTATAATAGAAATTATTCAGAAACAATTGCCGTTCAATCACAAATGGCCTCATTTTTCCCTTTGCATTAGACAATGGGGAATACATCAACATCATCATCGTCATCATCATCATCATCAATTAATTTGATGACTTAACATTATCAAGGTTCAATGATAACAAACAGTACCTGGGGAATCCCATTAATACCACATAATCGCAAATCACCAATATATAATCTTTTATTATTACCCATAATTATAAATAACTCTCTTAATGGTTAATAACAACTATATTATATAATATATAATAAATCAACAAAATGTAATATTTATTTTTAATAATCAACAAAGCAACAATTAAAAACTAATCTAAAGTAAATGTGGATAATTGTACGATGACAACGACATAATAATAATAATAATAATAATAATAATAATAATAATAACAACAATAATAATATTATTTAACAACAATATAATATGATAATATAAATAAAGCATTATCTCTTGCAAACAAATTGAGTGCTAAAAATTTGAAAGATTTTTTAAAATAATTTCCCAAGACACCAATAATAATTATAATAATTATAATAATTATACCCAGAAGTAAAAAACAAACAAGGCCAAAGTGCACCAAAACAAATCGTTTGCATTTTGTATGAAATCTTTTCAAAGGCAAATGAAGATAGATCGACAAATCTGAAAATGAATGAAAAGACAAGATGGAAACCCAATGTAAGAGAATTTTAATAGATTGACAGCGAAGGAAATATACAAACAAACCTGGGAAAAAGCTTAGAATTAGCACGAATATTAATGAATTCATAGGTAAACAAAAAAAAACAAATAAATAAAGAGCAAACAAACACTAAATATACACTAAAGTCAACCAGAAAAGTTCAAAAAGTCAAAAAGAAGGAAGTTATAGAAGCTGGGTTAGAGGGGTTTTCCATTCTGATGATAATAATAATAATAATAATAATAATAATAATAATAATAATAATAATAATAATAATAACAATAATAATAATAATAATAATAATAATAATAATAACAATAATAATAATAATAATAATAATAATAATAATAATAATAACAATAATAATAATAATAATAATAATAATAATAATAATAATAATAATAATAATAATAATAATAATAATAATAATAATAATAATAATAACCTAAAAAGAGAAGTTGAATTTAGAATTACATTTCTGTCCTTTTAACGACTTTAAGATGAAACAAACCATGAAGTGAAATGATTTTTCAATCCAGGATGTCAATAATTTATATCCAAACATGACAAACGAATTGCTGCTTTTAATAAATAAAGTAAAAATCTCGGAAGAAGACCACATCCTGATTAATTTCTGGCATTGCATTCCTGTCCTCAAGAATGGAAAAATGAAAAAAAATTATTTTTTAAAAATTTAATAATAATCTATTATTTTGCTTATTTTAATTCTAATTTAAGAAATGAAGCAAATAAATGACCATTGTTTGTACATAAAAAGGTACGCCTGAAGTCAGAGACTGAACCGATCAACAGAGAGATCAATGTCACAGGTCGACTGGTAAGTGGTCGTTACGATTGGAGGTTTGAAGAAGGGCAAGGTTTGATTGAGGTGCAAGAGGTCAGGAAGACAAAATATTCTCTCGTAAAGTGGAAATTATGGAGCCCTGGTGGATTTAGGGGCGTGTGCACACGCCCTGCGTACAAATCGCCAGAATACTTTTTTTTTGGCAGAAGTTCACTTTTAAAATCGTCTCCGACATCAATGGCCAACTGAGAAATTGCTACTTGGCAGGCACGCAAGCCAATAATGAGAAATAGAACCGTAAACAAATAACTTATTTATAACCAAAGATCTTCAGTCCGCTGCCATTAAATTATAAATGTAATTAATAATTGTTGTGACTGTTGAGAATATTGTTATAGTAATAGTAGTTTTATAATAATAATAATAATAATAATAATAATAATAATAATAATAATAATAATAATAATAATAATGATAATAATAATAGTAATAATAACAATAATAATAATAATAATAATAATAGTACCTTTCACAATACATAGTGGCCACCGTCTCAATAATAGTAACTATCATCATGACCAGGTGACGATCATTATCATCACAATAACACCAAAAGCAAGCTTTCACACGTAACGAAATAGCGCTGTGATTGATTGATTGATTGATGAGTGAATGATAAAAACAGATGAGCTTCAGTATCATCTGGGTTGTTATTATTAAATAATACCAATAAACATAACTGACCGCAATAATAATAACAATAATAATAATAACGATAACAATAATAATAATAATAAAAGCAACAATTGGCTAATAATAACTACAATGTTTACAAATAACTTGATAATAATAATGATAATAACAATAATAATAACAATAATAATAAAAGCAACAATTGGTTAATAATAACTACAATGTTTACAAATAAGTTGATAATAACTGAATAATAATTATAATAACAATAACAAATGAAGCCATACGTTGTCCAATCGTTTACGAATTCCTAGCTCGGCGATGTTACCATCGGTGTAACCACCTCAGGCAAACATTACTCCGGTCTGTTGTTATTAACACTACAAACATTTTAGACATACGCAACAATACAACGAGACGCACGTACACGTACGAGTACGGCTTAATTCACGTACAGAAAGGAAGTACGAGCGCACACCAATGAAAAGAAAGTGAACTATTCGGGTTGGAATGTTCAAGAACATGATCCGGTGACAAGCCAGAGGCATTGTAAGGGTGATGACGATGACGACGACGATGATGACGACGACGATGATGACGATGACAATGATGACGATGATGATGATGACGATGACAATGATGATGATGATGATGATGATGATGATGATGATGATGATGACCACGATGATGATGCGTACAACCTCACGGTAAAGGAATAAAACAAACCGAGGCACGAGAACCCACATTCCCATCAACATTCCAGAGAGATACGTAGACAAGATGAGGGTAAACAAGAACAACCAAACTCTTTCCAGCCAATGGTAAAGCCAGGAATTTGAAAATTCGAAAACGAACGTCTGCTATTGGACCTTGGTACCATCCAGGCACGCCGCGATTGGATGGAAAGTTCTAGGCATAAAAATGCGGGCAGGTGTGCCTAATCTGTCAGTCGAGCTCACCTAGGTGGCGGGAGATCATTTTTAAAGGCCAAATGGCTTTTAAATGCATTTTAAATCGATTAATTTTATTAATTCGTAATAATATTCATAATTCATAAAAAAACTCCATTGTAAAGTAACGAGTAACAAGTAACGTAAAGTAACGTATCTTGTACAAGTTATGCTTGTACTGAAAATCTGATTCGAACGAATACAAACGTTGCGAACGTTTGTAAACATGAATTGAATGTCCATGATAATATAAACATATTGATGCTCAATGCATTTAAACCTTAGCCATATTAAGTTCATAACCTTAACCAACCAATCATCATCGTTGTCGTGGTCATCATCATCATCATAATCACCCTAATAATCATCGACATCGTCGTCATCATCATCATCATCAGCACATGATTTCATGATAATTATCTTCTATGCCGCAATGGTTGAGGAATGCACGGAATGTCTCCAAACGACCTGCACTCCTCTCTCTCCAGATATCATCTCCCTTTTTCATTCCTTCATGCATTCATTCATTCATTCCTTTTTCATTCCTTCATGCATTCATTCATTCATTCCTTTTTCATTCATTCATGCATTCCTTCATTAATTCATTCATTCACCGGAACTATCACTGTTCGCACATTCACTTGCTCAGTCTAAGCTCCGAGAAATTTATTTCATTTTGATACCGTCCATCATCATCATCATCATCACCATCATCATCGTCGTCGTCATCATCGCAGGTATATGTGGTATATATGATAATGCAGTGATCACCTTTTGAAATATGATAATGTCGATGATTCGGCAACAGTGGCCATCTGTATTCAAATTGAAAATTGAAGAATGCCAATTCAGATTAAGTTGTATTTATAGGTGCCCTTGACCCAAATCTAAATATCAAATAGGTCAAGTCAATGTTTGCACGGTTTCTTTCACGCATTATTGGTCACGAGTTATTATTAAGCAGTCTTTCACCACTTCCATCATAATCAAAACCACGTCCAAGTTAACTTATAAATACATAAAATAAAATAATTACCAATATTTGTTTAATAATAGTCATTTCAAATTATAATCATAAATATATCGAATTATTTATTATTTCCGGAAAGTATGTATGCGAGTTAATACTATATCGAGTGCCGTGACAAACCACTGCAATATTTTATCACGCAGACTAGCATTGTTAAAAGATGAGTGAGGGCATGAGCAAATGATGAATGAATAAATGGATGAATAAATGAATGAATAAATGAATGAATAACACCTTCGTGGTCATCAAAACAAGCCAAGCATCACAGAAGTTGGAAAACAAAAACAAAAACATCCTTGAGATAATTCAGTAAATCATCAACATTTCCATATTGATAAAAATTTGAGTCTTTCCTTTTCAAAGCAGAACCAAAGACATGGCATTGCTGCATGCCTTTATGTAAAAACAATTCATGTTTATGTAGCTAGTTTTTTTTTATAAATATTTTAAAAATTTTTTCATAAATATTATCAGGAGTTATCATTGGGAGCCATTTTATCACAAAAAAAAAGAGCTCTCATCATCAAATTGAGGCAATGCTTGTCAGCCAAAACAAACACTACTTATGCATAGGAATGCCAGGCATGCATCTCTAACAACAACAACAACAATTTATTGAAGTTACACATATTTCTAAATTATTCAGAATAGTGCAAATTAAAATTTAAAAAATAAAATAAAATAAATAACCAGTAAACTCAGACCAAGAGCATCAATTTGCAATTATGATATAGTAATAATAAAGACAATGTTTTATGTGATAATCAATGTAGTTTGTGTAATAATAATAAGAGATTTAGAATAAAGAATGCTCTAGAAAGAAGTCAGAAGGTGATGTTGCACTCAATTCTGAATGATATGATTTCAGAATGGATTCTTTGAAGAACAAAGACTTCATTGTCATGAGATGCATGGAATGCAGCACAAAACCTGAATGATTGATTGGTTGATTGATTGATATGCACTAAAAGGTTACATAAAACTCGACTAGCTTTATGGTGTTTATTATCATTTTAATCAGTTTAATAAATTATTTGCCCTTTTTCCATTATTGAAGGAGTAATCAAATCTCTATAATCAAATGTTCATAGTCAATATCACAAATTAATAAAGTCACCTTTATAAATGGATTAAACAAGTCTAAAATTTGATTAATCCAGTTATTAAGTTGTTGAAATTATGTATTTCTCACAGCAGATTAGATCAGAATACTTTATTGGTGCTAACTACCAACATATGTCATACGTTAGGGCAATTATTTGTCAAAATTTTCGAATCATAGAAAGAATTAAGGGATAAATTAATTCATTTGTTCGTATCAACCTGTGAAGAGATCTTAATTTAAAAAAAAAACATAACAATTTCAAGATCAATAAAGTATTATTTATCAATTTAAACCATACCGGCGATCTTTGAATAAAAAGTTATATCCTCAGAATAGTAATCCACAGTGTGTTAAAAGTAGAGATATACCCCGTAGGATCATAACGTATCGAAAAGTAAATTGATCCAATCATTACAACCTGTCTTTATGGAGACCTGGATTGTATTTTCTTCACTTAAATTCAATAAAAACAAAGTATTAACATAAATATAAATTATTTACAAATTTAAATAATGCCGATAAAGCAAACAAATGTTTTACAACCGGCGTTAATTTATAGAAAATTTTAGAGCTTTAAATAAACCATTTTAATATCGTGTAAACAATTAATTTAAAATATTTTTCAGGTTTAAGAATCCAAATATTTTGTAATCAAAATCTAAGGACAAGCGACTGATTTTAAAGCAATCTCCTAAAATTTATTTCAACGACGCTCATGGTAATTTGAAATTCAACTAAGTGTAAAATAATTATTATAGACAATTGAATTGGCTATTTCCTAAATTATTAATTTTATAGAGTGCATTTATGATGCAAATCTTTAATAAGAATTCTCGTAAAAAATAACTTATCGAAAAATTTTTCACAAACGCCTGTTACCTTGATACTATTAATTATCAGATATAAATCTGAATTTCTGTTAATTACCCAATGAAAATTTTAATTTCAAAATAATGCATTTAAAAAAATTAATTAACTGATTCGAATTCACCTCGTCCAACTTTGAATTCAGTACTTAAAAAGTAGTTAAATAAATTATTTCATATTAACATTAATGGATCACTTAAGCCACAATGGCAGTAACATAAAGGTTATTGTAATTACTTTTTGTACAACTCTTAGTACTGTTTACAATTGTCGAGGTCATTTCCAAATACAAACAACTGCCATAACGTTGAGCCGTGAGTTTCTGCTGGGTTTCTACTTTCGCTTTTGGCTAATTTATTCCATTTTAAATACATCAAAATTTTTTATTTAAATAGAAATGGTTGTCTTTTCTATTTTTTCATTCTTAGCTATTTATTGACACTTTCTTTGATGGTTAAAGATGATCTGTTTATTAACTTTTAAAATGGAATTGTCATTTGCATTTCAATGAATTAATAAATTCCTGCAATGTTTAAAGGTTTCTCACCTAATAAATTTTGAAGATGAGTCCCACAGCATCATTAGAGACCGTGAAGCTCAACTCAAAGTTGCATGGGCCATTCCTAACTATGAAAAACACATTTTACTTACTTTATTCAAACACAAAATTGGAGCATTTGATTGCTGGTGTGAGCGGTGGGGTTGCTTCGACTGCCATTCTTCACCCTCTCGACCTTATAAAAGTTAGACTGCAAGGTAAAACTCTTGTCTCGTAATGGAATATTTAAAATAAATCACTGAAATAATTATCAATTTCACAGTAAATGAAGGCCTCTCAAATAAACTGCCATTTAGGCCTCAATACTCTGGAATGTTTGACACTGCCTCAGATATTGTCAGAAAGGCAGGCATCAGGGGTTTGTATCAGGGTGCAGTGCCAAACTTAGTAGGTGCGGGTGCATCTTGGGGCTTATACTTTTTTGCGTGAGTAGTTAGTTTGTTAGTAACTTTTTAACTGAGTTAAGAAATAATATTACGTAATTATAAAATTATAATTATAAAATAATATTATATAATTGTATGGTTTTAAATTTCTGGCAAATGAAAGATTAAGAAATTTTAGTTACAACACTCTGAAGGGGAGGAGACAGAATGGTGAGAAACACATTGCCCTGGATGCTCATGTACACATGTGGTTGGCAGCCCAGGCAGGTTATATAATGTTATATTTTACTTTATTTTTTCAGGATTAAATTGAACACAATTGACTTTATTAGTTTATTGAGCCATTGCCATTGCCATTGCCAAATTTATAATTTTACATCACACAACTCAAAACGGCTTTCGCACTTCTAAGATGCTCGAAAGAACCTTGAAATAATTAAATATATTCCATACCTTTTTAATTCATAATTCACTGGCATTAAAATTAAAAGATATAAATGTTATTATTATTAATCTGCCAAATCATTTGCAGGTGTGGTAACATTGATCTTTACCAATCCAGTCTGGGTGGCCAAAACCCGACTATGCCTGCAATACGACCAAACGACATCTGGCAAGAAGCAGTTTGCGAAAACTGATGGAAATCATTACAGAGGAATGGTGGATTGCTTGAAAAAGACTTACAAAGCAGAAGGAGTACCAGGCCTTTACAGGGTCCATAGTTTGCACTGATAACCGAGAATAATTTTAATTTTGTTGTCTCAAAATTTAATTCTTAATTTGATTAATTTCAATTTAATTTCCTAAAATTTAATTTAGGGAGAACTAATGCTTGTGTGACAAATCTTTCTTTTATGCCAAATTTTTATATTTTAAATAATCCTGTTTGCAAATAGTTTGACCGAATCCAAATTTCATCTCGTTCATTTATGATGCCTGCCATTTGGCTGTCATGAGTTGAAAATTATTTTCTAGGGTTTCATTCCTGGTGTCCTTGGTGTTTCCCATGGTGCCCTTCAATTCATGGCCTACGAAGAACTCAAGAAAGTTTACAATTCGAACCGAGAACAGGCGCATGATGCAAAACTTGTGAGTAAATCGAGGATGCAAAAAAAAAAAAAAATACAATGTTTTGCAGGCTCCATTATTATATCTATGAAGTCATCTAGTTAGGGGGGAACTAATGCCTAACATTTACCTTTAATACTATGTATTATACTATTATTATATATACACTAAATTATAAAATATTAAAAAACAAATAAATCATTATGCAAACTTGTATTTAATACTTTTAATATAGAAGTGTGTAATAACATTTTGAATTGATTCACTTGCAAAGGGCACCTTCGAATACTTGACCTTTGCCGCGTTATCGAAAATATTCGCTGCCTCCGTCACTTATCCTTACCAAGTCGTGAGGTCCAGATTACAAGATCAACACAGGAACTACAAGAGTGTCCTGCAAGTTGTCAAGGAAACATATAGGTCAGCAAAAGCATTATTTTGTAATAATAATAATAATATTTATTATATTGTAATTTTTATGTTATATAACATATTATATATATAAAAATTATACATTACAATGTATTGAATAATAATAAATAATAATAATAATAATAATAATAATATGGAGCATTATTAGGGTAACTTTTGCTTGGAGTTCACCATCTTCAAGTTCATTAACTTTAACATGACTTTATTACTTAAGGCATGAAGGGTGGAGAGGGTTTTTCAGGGGCATGGTACCCGGAGTGGTAAAGGTCACGCCAGCTTGTTGCATAACTTTTGTCATATACGAACACCTCATTGGATATCTCACTCCCTCACAGAAATGATGAATATTTAAATATTATAATACACCTTTCATGTTGATTCCATAGAGATCTGCATTGGGGATACTTGGATGTTTTTTTATATAATTTTAAAGTAAATTGTACTCAAAGAAATGGAAAAATGCAACAGGAGCTGTTTCGCTTTTGATTTGCATCGACTTTAATATTTGTTGTCTGAGTTTAAACATTAGCTGATTGTTTGAGTTCTTGTTGCAACAATTTGAAATATGTTTTCATTGTTCGTTTGTTTCATTTTTATGGTTTTATGTTTAATGTTTAACATTTAAGAGTATAAAATTAGTTCAACGTTTGGTTCAATTGTTCAAGAACATTGACTCGAAATAATAATTAAAACTCCTTATTTGTAAAATAATTGAATGGAGAATGAAATGAAGATTGCGATGTTTTCGGCATCATTATTACTTTTTTTTTGTAAATTTATTGCGAGGGTTTTTCGTATGGTTTGTTTTTAATACATTACCTATATTACATTCGATATAAATAATGCATTGCTAGGCTTAAACTTTTAGGACTCCTCTTCATTAAATTGTTCGGCAGTTTATTGAACTGTTTCGGACTTTCCGCAATTCGAGACATTGGCAGCTCTCTCTGTAGTGGTTCTTGTTTTCTTGAAAAATGGATGCTCTGGACCTTTTGCTCAGAGCTCATTTTTATTGCCTATTTGTTATATTTATTGACATTTAATTTAACACAACATTTAAGATTTGAGGCAAATCTAAAGGCATAAACATTCAAATATCACTATCATTGGTTTGCAGCAAATATCCCAAAACTAAAGAATTAATACAAAAGTTATAAAACGGTTTTTATATATTACCTTTACTATTAAATTCCATCTTAATTCAAACTTTATCGAAAAGGCAGATTGCTAGTATAAAGTATTCCTTCAAATTAATTAAACAATTCTGGTTAAGGAGGTGCAATACATGGCTTCGTTGAGGAAATTCCAAGTTCTTGGAAGTACTTTGTATTCTCTGTTTTGTTATAGGAAAGAAAAGATTGGAAAAGACAAAGGAAAGTATTTCAATGTCATTTTCTTTTATTATTTAACAAGTCTTTTAAAATGTGGTACATTGTTAATGAATGGAATATACCAGTAAGATAGGTAATCGGTCTGCCGACAGAAACAGCAATTTACGTTGTCAGATTGAAGAGCTTATTGTTATAAGTTATGTCATTTAGATTCAAAACTTAAACTAAATTAATAATGAATAGTTGGGAGTCGAAGTGAACGGTAATTTTCTCTTTGCCAATTACTGCCACAACAATAACTGATATAAGTTAATAAAAGCGTTTTTGGAGTACGTTCTAATATTTAGACAAAATAAATTTGAACCAAGTTGATGTTATAAATTGAAACATTACTTGTAGGTGAGATGAAGCGAGTAGAATCAACAAAAACGCTGACAAAGTGGCGAAAGAGCTGAACGGAATATACAAATTACCTTTTATAGGTTACCTGCAAAACCTGGCTCCAAAATAAGACTCATCACTTTATACGAAGTCCAGGTATGGCAGGTGTGTTCAACGTCAAAATGAGGCGGTCTTTGAAAGCAATTGGTGGAGATTGATCTTGACAAAGGACATCCAGCGGACTAATTATAGTTGGACACGCCCCCTTATAATCACCACGTGGCTCATATACTTGAGATTTCTCCGTCGCTTCCAGTAGTAATTGATTGCGTCCGTTATCTATTATTATGAAATGGCGTAGTATTTGAGATGAGGTAATTATAAATTAGTTTTCCCGAAAGGTCTTGTTAAATGATCAAAAGTATATTGCCGAAAAGAAGGAAAAAAGCGTATCGAGTTGAATAATCCGGCACGGAATATTAAAAAGTGCCAACAAAGCTAAGAGGACATGTTGGTAAACAGATGCTTCAATGCCAGGCAAGAAAGGCATTCCCTTGACGGACACAAAACCGATTTTTCCATAATCAATATTTTGTCTAACCAAAGTTCTTCCAGCGACAAATTGGATGAACGTAAGAAAACGAATGTCATTGACACCACCCTGGATATGATTCCCTGTCAAAAGCTTTCAAAGGAAAAATGGTTCCTACGTGATGAACAGACATTACCCCTCGTCTGCCTTACATGCGACTCTTCGCGTCCAATCCATTGTGACAAATCTTCAAATCTTGATTTTAAAAAGTTTTCTGGATTTCATTCCGTGTTGTTGACCTCTCCACGTTAGTCCAAAAAAGAGATTATTAATGAAATGTTTCTCTATTTATTCAAAAATACCTGTTCCATTAATTATCATTACTTTATTAAATTATTTATTTTAATAATTATGAATGTTCAGCAAAATAAAACAGATTTGAAGATTAAACAACTACAGGATGTCCAAATTCTCCGGAATTCCGGGACTGGAGTTCAACCTTAAAAGAGTTGAGTTTCCTTCGACTGGAAAGTCAAAAGAACTCAGAATTGAAGAGAGGAAGCCTCTCTTTGCCTTCAAGTCCTGATGTCCTTCATCGTCCTGTTCCATTAAGACCTTTGTCTGGGGGCCATTTTACCTGCTCGCCCACTTGTGGTTCGACTTTAATTTATTTAATTTAAATATCGAATAATTCAATAGTTATTATACTTATTATACTTACATTCGTAAGGTTGTTGTAAGAAATAAAAGTGTAATTAGTCCATAAGTGATGTCTAAGCACTTCCAACAGTTCTTTAATTTCATTCCCCTTACAAAAAGAAAAGGTTTTACATAATAATAATAATAATAATGGTAATAATAATAATAACATAGCTTAAACATTAAAAGAAACATTTTATTACCAGTAATAGAAAAATGAATTATAATATTCATATTTGATTAAATAGTTTTGAATGAGCAAAAGCCTATCAGAGGCAGCTTGATTATGTGGTAGTCAATTGACTACATCGATACGATCGTATCTTTTCTTTTGAAGAGACCAATCAAGAAACAATTAATTAATTATGTAGTTAAATGACGCTTAATTAATAAATATTTATTCAAAATTATAGAATCAATCTCAGCGAGGCTGAGACATAGATTTGCATTGCAAATCGCAGCCAAATTTCCAGTGGTTGTTAAACAAGTCCTGTTCATGCAACTCCGGAAGAACTTCTGTTTAAATGATATTGTCATGCTCATTGAACAGCCCTTATTAAGAGAGATAAAATTCGAGAGATAAAAGACACCTATAACTATCCTTATATAAAAAAAAATCTGACAGGTCACAGCAGAACCGGAGATGCAATACAGAATTCTGTCAGCAGTTATTCCAGGCACAAGTTGAAAAGATTAAGGACAGCTTTTTCGACTGCTCAGATGTCAGTTTTGGAGAAAACCTTTAAAACACGTCATTATGTCATCGGAGAGAGACGGAAAGAATTGGCAAACTTACTCGGACTCAGTGAAACTCAGGTTTCCGTCAAACGTTTACGATTTGTGATGACCACAATCAATTCTATAATTTGGCTTTTTAGAATTGTAATTTGAAATATACAAATAAAATGATTAAATAATAATTTTAAGAATGGGCTATATTTGGTTTTGAGTCAATTAATTCTGTTAACAAGCACTTATGTTGTTCTATTAACAAGATAATATTAAAATAAATTATGATTATTATTAAAATGATAATAAAAGTGCAGAAATTCATCGCAGGTGAAAGTCTGGTTCCAAAACAGACGAACGAAGCACAAAAAGTTGACTCAGGACTCAAGTCCCAATGAGGAAATATTCTGACCCTCATGGAATCAATGAAACTCTAACAAGTTGTTGGACAGGAACGGATGTTTTCCATCTCAACATCCAATTAGACACAAGGACAATTTATTTTAATTTATTGAAAGAAGTTCTCGTAATTAAATAAAAACCGATAAACAATGTCGCAATTTAAACGACAAATTTCGTTCGTTAAACGTTGTTTAAAAGTGAATCCGAACACGAACGATAACAACGATTAACAAAAACAAGGGGATGTGAAGATGTCAGAAACGGCAGTTTACAAAATTAAAGTCCAAAAATTGATTCAGGAATTTCGGAATTTAGACAAATTTATGCTTAATCGGAACATTTATTCGACTAAGTGACCAGTCGCCATGAAGGCCCGACCTATTATTCCAGCATTCGATACGCTCTCCACGATTAGCCACGACTGTGAGGGTCCTATTCATCGTGGCAGGCCCAAGGGCGTTCCCGGCTATGGCCACTTAACGGAACATTTAAACCTAATTCACCATTTAATGACGTTTATTTACACAACGAATTTCTATCAGAAACCTGTAAATCTGGATATTATTACCACCAATACATGTTCTCTTGAAGACGTTTTGAATAGCTGAGGAATTTTAATTAATATTTCAATTAATTAATTGTTTATGTTTTAAACAATTTCATCGGACATATGGACGTCAACTACGGCAATGAACCTGACTGATTCAACAAAGAAGCATTCAAATACAGAAAATAAGCGTGTCGAATTTAAGATTCAATACAATTCCTTCAATTCTAGAAAAGCGAAGATGTCGCTAAAAGTTCAAAAGTTCAGAGTTCAATCTGGTCCGATGACTTGGGCGGTGACCCCGAAAGACACGTGTTTCGGATGGATAATGGCATCTTAAATCAGCTAATTATGTTCGGCTATGCAATAAGCCGATGTCAGTCATTAGCAACTATTACCGACAAGACGAGATCTTCTTGGTTGGATGATCAGAAATCAGATAATATTTAACTAACAGATTAAATTTATCAGATCGCTAAACCACTAATCTCTATTCTGAAACAGTTTTTGTCATCAACAAAACAAATAACTGTTGATTAAACGAAGTTTGTAGTTAACGGTACTTCATGCCCTTGTAATGATAGTTGTAAAAAGGTTCATGTTTTTGCTCATCGCATCATCCAAAACATCCCATATCCTATCTGTAGATCGATTCGGTCCATGTCAGGAGAAAAGAATTCACAAGTCACAAGTAACATTACCGCTTTAACATCACATAATTATCTGATTTCTGATCATACTCCTTAAAATCCCTGAATCTTCTGTGTTCTCCTCTAATGCCACGTTTCAAATCTCCAACAAAGTTATCAAGCCACTCTTCATTAGACGATTATATCCTGTCGTTCTTCACCACAATTAATTTTAATATTTGTTTCAATTGCAAATTCACAATGTTTTTTAGTGCAAATATTTGGTAGCACGAAAATGACGATATAAAATTGCACTGGACTGATGTTTCAAAACGTATGAAAATCATATCTTCTTTATTCGCTTCATTCCAGGCACTGCATCATAATTTCTCCTTTGTTACCGAGAATAGCTGCCTGACCTGGTGAAATAAATAAGAGATGAAAATGCTTATTGATAGCCTAAAATAATTTTTAACCATTTAAAATCAAACTCGTGTTAATTCTGTGCTAATTAGGAATTTGTCGCCAATTTCTTTTATCCGCGCCACGTTCGCCGATCGAACTGATTAAAATAACTCGAATTTTAATGTAAACTGGGCGCGTTTTGTTTTCGAGTTGATTGCTCAAAGAACTTGCTTAGTCTTTTAAATGCTCTGTTTAGCACGAAATTTGTTCAGATGCAAAGTTCATTTGTATGCTTAATTGTTTTTTCGCGCTTGTCATGAGCGTCGTTCATTGATCTCATTATTCCAGATCCTGATGGAATCTTTCTAAATCAATTTTAATTATAATTTTGTAGATTTGTTTATTCTTTAAGAGTAAAATTTCGATATAATCAATCTGGAAAAAGATAAAAATGTGAAATAATCAATAATTATTTTGTTAAAAACAATACAAAGGTTTTCCGTCACATAGTCATGTAGAATCCTTGATGATCTGCCTCTGAAATTTCTCAGACGAATTCCCCCATCATCCCGGCCCTTGACTCCCCTTACTTTTCCTCGGGGGTATGGGGTCCACCCCATAGGAGGGTAGGCCGTATTTTCACTCAATCATTAAATGAAAGGAACAACGTAGTTTGGTTACATTAGCCTCTTCATGCGATGATTGTTTCCGACGAGTTGTTATCTTATTCAGAAATCTGAAAAATCAACTTTTATTCTCCAAGCTATTTTCTGTTTGAAGGATCAAACCGGTACTAGCACCGCTAGGCAGATGTTTATGTTGGTGAACATCCAGCTGTACAAAAGATACTTCGAATATCACGTACGTTCCCTCCGTTGAGACTTTGATTTTTTCCATTTAAAAACAATAATACTTATTTGACTTATTTTCAGATATTCAAATGAGTAATTTGTTGTTTATAATAACTTATTGTTCCGGCAATATAGCATATTAATTATTAAAATTCAACATGGATGTATTATGATAATGAGCTTAATGAATACATTCATCCATTTACATACTCGTAAGGGGCGGAACTTTCTTCACGATGACCTTTATGCCGTAAATTAATATTAATAAATTAATGTTATTATGATTTAACACCGGTCGGTTTCTTAATGACTTTCAGAAACAAATGGGAATGATGCTCAGACAAGGTTAGTTAATATTAGAAACAAACACATGTTGATTCGTCTTATGTATATACATACATACATGTATATATGCATGCATAACAACCAAGTATACAAAGCAACCCACGCAAGCATACAAGTTTCCATATACAAATTGTAACGCGGCACATACAAAGTGCTGTTAGCGAACGAGGCGGTTTCAGATGCTGAGTTGCAGTGGAATAAAAAGTGGTTAAATAAAAACGTCATCTTTTATATCTACTAATAATTCGATTAATAAAACGTTAATAATTATATCTTGTATCTTGTAATAGGTATCTCTTTGAGTAATACTCTTTGAATATCTCATGGTAGAAAGAGAAACTTTACGAGCCAGGATTACGGATGAGCAAGCTTCAAATGTAATTCCAAGTTGGAATTTCTGAGTAGTTTCCAGAATTTCGTGAGTTTCCAAAATTGTGATTTGTATCTGATTTTATCCGTTCACAATTCCGTACGTATTTGGCTCCGTTGATCTACATTTGTGATGTTTTCTTTGAATAAGTAAATAAATTTAATGTGAATTTAATGCTTGACCTTCATTAATGTTAACTTAATTAATTTGCTGCCAACAAGAAGAAAAATGAAACTGAAAGCAGCGCAATTCCTAAAAAATATCACATTTAAACGTTGAATTTATTGACTGGCAATTTAAAGACTGGAATTTCCCCCCAAAAAAAGTGGCCATCGTAAGCGATCCCAAAGCCACGATTATGATGACAGATCATGACTAATGTGATGATGATGACGACGACGACGAAGACGTAATGGAGGCATAATGTCAGCTGCCTCTTAAAATAATGTCGTCCACGAATAGTGCCGAGTAAACATAAATCTTAATCCGAATGTTGTGCAACAAATGATGGCTTTTCATTTCACGAATTAACAATAATTGTTTTTAAATAATTCGAAACAATTTAATTTTCCTGCCGTTAAATTCTTCCAATTATTATTATAGTTACGTTAATGTATATAATAAATTATAATAATATTAAATACCAATAATAATACTTCACGTTAATGCAAAATATCAACATTGTTGTTCTATCTTTTTACAGATGATGATGATGTGATGTTGTAAACAATGCTTTAATCTTGAATCTTGTTCTAAGGTCAGCGAATCTTGCAACTTCAATCGGATTGAACGATTGAACGACTGATTGATGTTTCATTTCTATTTCTTTGCTTCGATTTGAAATGTAGGCCTTCATCGTGGAAAATATGGACTTTGTTTGCAACATTTCCAATGATACTCGGTGCAACTTTCATTGCATTACAAAAATAGACGTTGCTTCCACGATTTTTATCAGTTTTCAGCATTTTTCATAAGATATTTTTAAAATGACCGGATTGACCAGTAATTTTCAACAAATAAACGACCAATTTAACGAGTATTTGATTTTTATTCGAAATAAGAAAATGCAAAACGAGAAGAAACGTTGAAAAACATGAACGATACACTTATCAGGATCGCCTTTGACAGCTTTCGCTGAGTGAGAGTGAGGACACTAACAGAAAATAAAATTTATTTATTTATTTACTTTTTTTATCACCTTTTACTTTTAAGCGAAATTTTATCTGAATTTATGATGCGCTGGATGAAGGCCTAAAAAAACTAGTTGATTGAGCAGACGATTCACGGACAAGTAAGGAACAGCCCATCACTGGTGACGTCACCTTCAAATCTGATTCTTCAATTTCAAACTTCTTCACTCCAGCTTTTCCACAACATCTCCAAAGTGTGAGAAGCCACCCATTGGTGGATGTGGATTCCTCTCACCGGCCCTTCTTCACTCTCTCACTTCCTTGGAAGCTCGACTGAGTCTGTTGTGCATCTTCTGCTGAAGTGTTGTTATCTTGGGAAGTTGATTGTGCAGTCCGTGCAGACATTTTAACCTGCCTACGATAAACGATTGCGGTGATGATAATGATAATGATAATGGTGATGATGATGATGATGATGATGATGGTGGTGATGATGATGATTTCATCTCAAGGTTCAAAATATTCCTGTCTCTTATTTAGTACCGTTCAGTTTAAAACTGTGCAAACGAATGGATTGTTAAAGCATCACGACTGTTATCATTATTAACAACAAAACTTCGCTTCTTCGTGTAACGATGTTGGGGTTATCATTCCTTCTTATCATATCAACTTCAACTCTCATCGTTTTCATCATCGTTTGTTTTTACAATTACGTTTGCTAGCTTTAACGTTTGCATTTATTATTTCAGTTGCAGCAACAACCGATTGATTGCCTACAAAAGAAACAACCACAACGACTGCACTCGGCACAACTTCTGAACAACAACATCGTCATCGCCATCATCACCACCACCACCAGCGCAGCCGAGTTCTGGAATGTCTCATCAGACGCGATCCAACGTAAACACGAGGAATAAAGTCAGGTCCAGTACAGCCAGACCTTTCGACGAGGAGAGAATCGGTAGAAATCTGGCCGCGGGAAGCAACATTAGCGGCATCGGCAGTTTCAACCAGGCACCCCTTGTCACGACCACCATCACTACCAAACATTATCCCACCGAAGCGGAGCTGAAGGCAAACCAACCGAAAGTAGACGTCAAGAGGAAAGATGAATATCAAAAACTGGTCGAGAAACATCAACAAGACTTGTTGAAGAGAAAGGATTTTCAACAACAGCAAGAACACCATCATCATCATCATTATCGTCACGAACAACATCTCCCTCGTCAACAGCTGCACGAGTACGGAATTCAACTGAAGAGGAATCAATCCGACGAAGACCAAAGACACCACTTTGGGGTTCGACTGACTGGCATTTACCCTCCCGAATATTTTGAAAACAACTACGACGATGACGACGACGACGGTGGCGACGACGAGGTGGAATATTATCTTCCACCGCCACCTCTCGAGTTCAGCTCTTCTCCTCCTCCTCTTAAAGCCAACGAAATCGTGCCCATTCCACCTCCGGAACACTACAATCATTCTCACTTGATAACTTCGCATCACTTGAAGCCTCAAGGAGTCTTAAAAAAAGACAACACGAATCTGAAATTGTTCGTTACAACAGCCACGTTCTCTCCTGCAAAGAGTTCAACAAGGATGAATCATTCTGGAGCAAACGTTCAGCTTCGGGACGATGCTAAGAGATCCGGCGCTAAAGAACAGCGCTCTACCGTTCCTTCCAGCGCGGACGAGTTGCCTCGATACAGAACTTTTGGGATGGTTGAAGGTTGCGTGAAATCGGATAAGAATCAAATTGATCGAGCCACATCCGCGAGTAACGAGATCAGCGGTGACTCACTGGAGAATCAAAAGAATCAAATTCCGAACGAATCCAGTGGTACTTCAAACCTAAAATCTTCAAATGCTGCGTCATCAAAGCGGTTAATAACCAAAGAAGACAAATCCATTGACGGAATCGGTTCGACAATCAATCAACCGGAACAATCTCAACCTCCCGTCTTGGTAAGACGACTTGCGGACAAAAAGAGTCAGAAAGGTAGCAATGCAACTCAAACAGAACCAATGAAGGACAAAACTGAACCCGAACAGGACCTAAAAGATGGAATTTCAGTCCAGGAAGAGTCGAAGCAAGACAAGCGGAGCAACGGATGCGACCGAAGCAAAGAACTCCCCGATCGGAACACCTCGTCATCCCCGCAAGTACCTTCAGCAGCCAATCCTTTCAGGCGATCGATTGAAATTCGCACGGAAACAGCCTCAGACTCCCCGCTCAAAAAGAGCAACTCGATCAAATACAAGACGGATGCCAAGCCCCCTGCACACAGCAAAGCGGGCATCGAAAAGCCTGCCAAAGACCCTCAAGGATCGCTCCTGCCAACGCCCGAGTTGAAGATCGAGTACGTGTCCAAATCTCCGAGAACCTCTTGCAGCGACGTGCCTTCTGAATCGCCGAACGAGAAATCAAAGTCCAAAAGTTTCTTTTCCACGGCCTGGAAAAAGAATTCCTCCGCTACAAAAGAGGAGAAACAACAAAAAGAAGACAAGAATAATCCTTCCAACAAACTGTCCAACACCCAAAAATTCCTCAACTTTCTCAACGTCAAGAACAGTCCTACCCTGCCTTTCAAGTTACACAAGTAATGTCGACTAGTTTTGTGATAATTCTTCTGCTTTTATTTATTTATTAAACATTTATTTACTTTTTATTTCTTGCAACGTATTTAGCCGGGATCAATCAAAAACGAACCGTGGCAAACTATAAACATGCTTTAGTCGAATTAAGCAACAACTTGAAACAAAACAATCCCTAAACAAACAAAACATATGCGCATCAAATAACATTTACATTTACGTAAGATTAAAATGAATTTGAGTAAATGCAATTCATTCTCCATTTTAAGAACTAAACCCGAAGAAAGCAAAGTTAGAAAGGCAAGGAAGAAATCTTTGGACCTCATCGAGAAAAAGAAACCTCTGTACCACTCGACTCCACCTCCGAGAATCAGACTGCATTCTGGTCGTGAACACGAAGGAGAAAAGGCTTCCACGCCGCACGAGGCCTCACCGAATAGCGGACATGTTTTCAACAAAGGTCGGTTTTGTGGACTCGTTTTAAAGTTAATCGTAGAATAATTTGTAATAAGTAATTTATAATAAATAATTTGTAATTAATAATTTGTAATAAGTATTTAATAATAAATAATTTGTAATAAGTAATTTTTTTCTGAAATGAAAGGATAAAAACCATCGCATTTTGCCATTGCGTTATTACGGAACAGCCGTTTATTTTCAATTTTTTTTCGAAATTATGGCTTACGTTAACAATATTTTGTCAAAGTTTTTGGACGAACACGGCAGACGAGTGATTGCTAAACACACTAAGCAGAAGTTTCTTTTAATTTTCATGAAACTTCGTATTAACAATTATATAATTAATTAATTTGAACTCATTAAACTCTCGACATCTGTTCCCCTGATTAAATACCAACCGCTCTTTTTGCGTCAACCAGGAAGATGGAACACAGATTATTTAATTTAAATTTTTTATTAATCGAATATTTTTATTTAACTTCAACTTAGAGGAGCGATTGGATTTCATTTCCAGCACATGACCAAATAATTTCAACAAAGAACCTTCTGAATGAGTTTACTACTGCAACCGCATTGCTTCAATCATTGTCATCGAAATTTGCTTCCACGAACAGAAGCGCCGTCACCACTAGGAGTTAAACATCTGAAGCTAATTTATTCAATAACCAATTGATAAATTACCGATAATCCTTTTCTAAATCAACCTGTTCGATAATCCAGGTGGAAAAGGAGCTGAGTTGATGGCCGTGGAAACGGATGCAGACGGAATAGCGACCAAACACCTCATTCTGACGTCATCCAAATATCCTCAATCCAGCGATGGAAGTAGGGCCAGTTCTCCCCGTCACAGTCGTCAAAATTCTGACGGATCAGCAGTGTAAGGAAAATGAACTCACAATTTTATGCTTAAATTTCTTGGAAAAAAAAGAGAAAAACTATTTTATAACTATTTTATAACCGTCTGTTACCAGAATTCGAAAATACTTTAAACTTTGAACAGTTTCACAACCGTCCAGACGACTGCAAACAACGACAGCGAACAGATCCCTTCTCAACACTTCGTAATCGTGGCCATCGATTTCGGCACGACCTTCAGCGGATATGCCTTCTGCTTCATCAGGGATCCTGATTCGGTGCACATCATGAGGAGGTGGGAAGGCGGAGATCCAGGGCTTGTTAATCAGAAAACGTTGACAACTCTACTCCTCGATCCTCAAGGAAACTTCCATTCTTTCGGCTTCACTGCTAGAGATACCTACCATGATTTGGACGAAGAGCAAGCAAGAAAATGGTTCTATTTTGAAAAGTTTAAGATGACTCTTCATCACAATGCGGTAAGTTGGTTGCAACAGTTACTTTCAGATTTTATTCAAACATCTTGGAACATACCTTACCAACAAAGAAGTTTGACGCGATTTTGAATATATCGCTTTTCGTACCATTTACAGCTTGTGCTATGTCGAAGCATTATGCAAACCATCAAAACAGCTTTTACCAAAACAACAATTTTAGGCAAAAATAAAAAAATCCGGAAATATGAAATAGGCCATTACAGGTGACCAATTTTAAAGCACCTGCGAAGGGTCAATGAACCACAAAAGATAAACTTTTGGAGGTGATCATCGATGATTTAGAGATAGTTCATTGGTGTTGGAGAGGAATGGAGAATGTGAAACAGCCTCGGGATCTGAGGAGCACAATTTTAAACCGTCTGCTTTGGTCTTGTGTTCGGCAGCGGTTCTAAATTAGAGTATTTTCTCTATGTTTTCACATTTGCCGAAGCTGATGTCTCTTAAAAACTTCAACCGCAGACAAAACATGTTTACGTGGAACAAAAGTGTGTCACGAGTTTTTTTTAACTATTTGTCATATCAATTTTGGATTAGTTAGCGAATTTTAAAAAATTGAACGATCTGCTTTGCTCGGTTCAAAGCGTAAATTGACGCTATTATTATCAAACTTTAATGAATTTTGTATCTACTCGCCAAACACAACAATATTTGTTTTACTTATTCAAATATCACTTTATAAAATATTTTATAAAGAATTCAGTGTTCTTATACTATTTGATAAATAAATAAATAAATATTAAATATTTGGTAATATACAAAAGACAACTATATTTTATTTGATTTAGAATTGCTTTATCATGACGCGTTGAAATTTAATTATCCCAAATTAAATTGTATCGAATTGTTATTTTATTTAAATTGTTTTGCCGCGTCGAAGCAGTCGAAATGTTTTCAACATGGCGCTTGTCAATGCCATGGTTATCTTTACGTACGGTCCACTTCGAAGTTATTTCAATTTTAAAGAGTTAATCGTTCGTTTAATACAATTATTTTTTTAATCATGTACTGGTATTTACTGCTTCGACAAGAGGCTGGATTTGGGTTGAGGTTTGTTTTTGAAAAAAAGAAAAGAACTTCTTTTGTGTCTGCAAACCAGATTGTCAAAACATGACAAGTAAAGGTCACGCCGTCTTAACCTTGACATTGATGATTAACTCCTGAAGCTAATTAAGATGTACGGGGGCTGTTATTTCGATTGTCGATATAAGATGTTTATTGGTTGTTTAAGTTTTTTAAGATGCATTTATCAATTTATTTATTATTAAGTGAAAGAGAATCTAAAGTTAGATATGAGCTTTTAACGATCTGGTGAAAGAAATAAAACCCAAAAGCCGAATCATTGGATAAGTTATTCTAATGATTCCACCGACATCACTATCAGACCCTGTAGCATTTCATCACGAACTTGGGAATAACAAAATGTCGCATGGATTAATCATTTGCAGTAATTAATTAATTACTTAATTACAGGAACTCAACAAAGACACGACAATCAAAGCAAGCAACGGCAAACCCTTCCCAGCATTAAAAATCTTTTCGTATGCCCTCAAATATTTCAAAGACCACGCACTGCAGGAATTGACAGACCAGTCAGAAACTAACATCTACAACGAAGATATCCGATGGGTTATAACTGTACCTGCCATTTGGAAAGCTCCGGCCAAACAATTCATGAGACAGGCTGCTTATCAGGTGAATTTGTTGATTTTGTTGCAAATTGTTAACTTTGTAATGACCACAATTTAATCACATTCAAAATTGTGATTCAAAAATGTGAAAAGAAAAGAGTTGTTGAGTGATTGTCCCTCTTGTCAAAAGATATTAATTTAATAAATGCTTAAAATATTGATTAAAAAAATGCGTCCTCTAAGCATTTTCAAACAAAGAAATCATGAACTTGACTTGTCTGAGGTTATAAGTTGTTTATCTCCTTTCTATAAAATAAATTGCTTTCTAAAGAATATTTCAAGTAACATATCCTTAAAAAGGTTAATGAATGATTTCTATTTTTTCTTTTTGATTTCGCAAACAATCTTGAAAACCAGTTCTAATTAGAAAGGGTTTATCGGATGCAGGCAGGAATAGCTACCCCTGAAAATCCGAGTCAGTTGATGATTGCCTTGGAACCCGAAGCAGCTTCCATTTACGTGAGGAAGCTGAGGATCTATCAATTGGTTCCCGAGAGTTCCACATTGCTTTCCACCTCCACCATCTCAACGGACACCACACCGCGGAAAAAGGATCAAAATGGAGCCATTTCTAAAGGCAATTTCTTCAAAGGTCAGTGTGTTAAGCATCTATTTATCGTCAAAGTTGGTTGACATCTTGACGTTGAAAATAAATCAAATTGTAAAGTTTTAAAAATGATGATGCATCGATCAGTAACATCTGTGGAAGTCATTCTTGGGCTTTTGATTTCCCAAGTCTCAAAGTGGATAAAATTGACTTTGTCATTCTTCTCTTTAATCCGTTTTCACCTCTTCATAGATTGATGTCAATAGATTCATAAAACTGATAGAACTGCCATCACTTAGTCCAATTGGGTCTATTATCAAGGTCGAGTGAAGGCATAAAGTGGGTCAGTTGACCTAGAAAAGTTGATTTTTAACTCTCAAAGTTTAATTAAAGTCCGGAAACTTTGACATGGGCTTTTTTTTGGTGCTGCTGGTGGCGATAGCAGTACTTAAAGTTCCTTCTGGAATGTAAGAATAAAATCATTCATTTAAATTAGGGATGGGCGAACGTTTTGACCTTAGGACCAATTCGTTGATCCTTGGGCTTTTGAACAACATTAGCAACATCTACGTTGTTTAGCAAAGCAAAGTTCTGATATAAGCATCAGTCAAATGTAATAAGTACCATTTGTTTGTATTGAAAGAACTTATAAATAAGTATGTGTGTGTGTGTGTTTGTGTGTATGTATGTATGTATGTATGTATGTATGTATGTATGTATGTATGTATGTATGTATGTATGTATGTATGTATGTATGTATGTATGTATGTATGTATGTATGTATGTATGTATGTATGTATGTATGTATGTATGTATGTATGTATGTATGTATGTATGTATGTATGTATGTATGTATGTATGTATGTATGTATGTATGTATGTATGTATGTATGTATGTATGTATGTATGTATGTATGTATGTATGTATGTATGTATGTATAAATCAAATCTTTGCAGATGTCAAATATCAAACCCTACCGACGAGCAACAAAGAAAAGGAGTTAATGTCGCCATCGGCTTCCATGGCGACTGTTGGACAGGAAGTCGACGTCGACGGTAAGAAGTTTGAATTTCATCGGTAAATGTTTATGTATTAAGACATTTATTTTTAAATTTTAAAACAAAATGGATTAAGTAAGAGTAAATTTTTAAATAAATGTAACCGTTCTTTATAGGCAAAATTTACTTTTAATCTCACAAAGTTCACGACGCAAATGACCTCGATAAACTTTGACCTGGTTACCGCCGTTATGATTGGCGTAATGGTTAGGATGGTTGGTTACGAACTTGCGAGAACTGGTTCGAATCCCCGTGCCGCTGATGATGCACTGCTTCCCTATGTTACGTGTGGGTAAAGCATGGCCTAATGAGTCTGAGGCACTTCTTTTATGAATTTTTAATTAATATTTTATTGCAACTACTTACGAATTTGCTACGGTGCTTCTTCATTGTCGCTCAGCCAATGCCAAGGAATTATAATTTAGTAGGTCGATCGATCTTGTGATCGTTAGACATTTATCTAGCACTTCATTCGTTACGATTGCCAGGGACGAGGTACATGGTTGTGGATTGCGGAGGAGGTACCGTGGACATAACAGTCCACGAGATGGAAGCCAATGGAGGCTGTCTCAAAGAACTACACAAAGCCACCGGTGGACCTTATGGGTCAATAGGTGATTATAATATTATAATAGGTTTTTGTTAAGTAACGGCTTGTATTTCAAGTATAAAGCAGGGTGTGATTATAATAATTTATTCATCGAGCGTTTTCCAAAGGCCAGTTTTTATTATTTATAATCCAGGGATCGATCATGAATTTGAGAAGCTCCTCGTGAGAATATTCGGACCCG
Organism: Hirudinaria manillensis; assembly: GCA_034509925.1. Lineage (NCBI taxonomy): Eukaryota > Metazoa > Annelida > Clitellata > Hirudinida > Hirudinidae > Hirudinaria > Hirudinaria manillensis. Next base: position 7,550,689 of record CM067535.1, on the reverse strand, counting down.
AGTTCATCGACGCCTTCAAGTTGAAGAGGCCATCGGGGTGGATTGACCTCATGACTGCCTTTGAGTCCAGGAAGAGGTCAGCACATCCGGGCAAAGAGAATCCACTCAACGTGGCTCTGCCCTTCTCCCTCATTGAGTTTTACAAGAAGAGCAAGGTATTGTTTTACTATCGGAGTATTTATTCTCTTAGAGAAATAAAATATTATGATCAATATTATGGTAATAATAATTATATTTACATTAATAAATATTATTAATGTCTAACTATTAAAAATTGCCTGGTACAAGCTATATAGCAATAATGGCAATTACAGTAATAAAAAATAAATAAATTAATTAATTATGTATTGATATTATATGATAGTAAATTATACCATTTATTTGGATATATTTAATATATGTTAAATAGGATTTATTACATTAATATTGAATCAATAATATCATTAGAATCCTTTGTAATCCTAAACCGGGTGCACGTTACGTAAGCAATTCATCACTTCCCAGATACTTGTGTCAGTTGCATTTCGAGTTCATTTCAGTGCAAATCAGGAAACAGATTATAATTTATTTGATGTTTATTATTATTATTATTATTATTATTATTATTATTATTATTATTATTGCTTTAGACTACATTTATATTTCATCTCATCTCTAACGGACAAGAACTATTAATATTAATTAATTAACAAATAATCAGTTATTAATTAACCAACTTTCAGGGAAGCAGTGTTGAATCTGCGATTAAAAAGTTTGGCAACAAGGAGGTCACGTGGTCCTCCCAGGGGATGCTGCGGTTGACACCTGTGGGTATGAGGAAATTATTTCAGCCCACTGTTGATAACATCTTGAAGGCTGTTGGAGAGGTTATCAAGGCTACCAGTGCCAGAGGTAGGATGTCATTGTTTATTATTATTATTATATCTTTTATTATTATTATTACTTTTATTATTATTATTTATTATTATTATTGTTGTTATTATTATTATTATTATTATTTAACTGCTTATATTCCGAAATGATAGGTAAATTAATTTGCATTAAATCTAACAAAATAGATAATATTTGTTAACTTTACTATGTAACTATTTGGTAAATAAGCGGCTTAATTAAATAATTTATAAATAAATTATGTAAATAAGCGGCTTAATTAAATAAATTATAAATAAATTATATAAATATAAACATCCTAATAAATGACAATAAATTCAAAATCTTCTAAATTCGTGAATAAATTGAGTTGTTTTTTTTTTGGGTAAATTATTAAAATTTAAGAACTGTGTTAACCAATTATTAAAGGAGTCAAGTATTTGTTCCTGGTGGGTGGTTTTGCCGAATCAGGGATTCTACAGAGCGAGATAAAGAGAGAATTTGGTCAGTTGTTGAAGATCATAATTCCACAAGATGTTGGAACAACCATCTTAAAAGGTATATCAATCCTACTATCCTAAATGATATAAATGCTGAATAAGAAAGAAAATAATTATTATTTATTATATATTGTTATTATATTATAGGTTGTTATATTATTTATAGGTTGTTCTATTATTACATTATAGGTTATTATATTATAGGTTATTATATTATAGGTTATTATATTATAGGTTATTATATTATATATCTTTTTCTTCTTTTTCGTATCCATTTTGTATTTCAAAGATTCGTGCTTCCAGGAGCGGTGTGTTTTGGCTTGGATCCTACTGTCGTCAGCGAGAGACGATGTCGCATGACGTACGGCGTCGGCGTCTTGAACAGGTTCGTAGACGGAGTTCATCCGTCATCCAAGCTGGTCGTCAAGGATGGAATACGTTGGTGTATCGACGTCCTCGATAAATTTGTTGTGGCAGATCAGCCAGTCGCACGTGGGTCTTTACTTTGTCTTGTGAAGTTATTAATTAAATTAAATTATCTTATTATTATTATTATTATTATTATTATGTTAATTATTATTGTTAATAAGTTTATTTATCAACTATTTAAGAGATATAAGGATGTCCTGCTTGGTGAATGATGAATGTTGTTAGCAGAGAAATAGAGGATTGTCTAATCTATTCCATGCTATGCTAACCTTTTGTGACCATGAAAAACAAAGTCTAATTTTATTGACGCTACCACTACCACTACCACCACAACTACCACTTGAACGCTATCTTTAGTTGGAGACAGTGTGGTCAGGAGTTATGCTCCAGCCATGGCCGGTCAAAGATCCAGTGTCATCCACATTTACTGTTCCGAAAGTGCTGACGCCGCTTACGTCACCGACCCAGGGGTCAAGAGGTGCGGAACCCTGTGCCTCGATTCCAACGACAGTCACTACCGTCACGTGGTCACGTCATCTGGAACCCCGCTCGTCAAATCGAGGAGGTCGAGAGAGATTCAAGCGAGGATGACGTTTGGAGACACTGAAATAAAGGTTTGTTGTTGTTGTTGTTGCTGTTGTTGTGGTTGTTGTGGTGGTTGTTGTTGTGGTGGTTGTTGTGGCTGTTGTTGTTGTGGTCGTTGTTGTTGTGGTCGTTGTTGTTGCTGCTGCTGTTGTAGCTATGAGTTGATCTAAGTATTTTTTAAAACTGGCGATTTGAATTTGAGTTAATAATATTAATTAATATTTTAATTTTTAATTTAATAATAAATTTATTATATTATATTGTAGTAATATTATTTAATAATTTAATATTTAATTTAATAATCTACGGTTTAACGATTTCATCGATGTAGGTGTCCGCTGTTGACATGGCAACTGGAAAATGTGTCAAGTCCACCATCGACTTTTTGGGCAGGTGACTCTGACAAGGAGGAATATTTTTCTTTTTTTTTAAATTATATAAATTAAATCGTTTTATTATGATTTTAAACAAGTTGAGAATAAATTCTGAGTGATTTTTGTAAATAATTTAAGTAATTTAATTAAATAAATAAATAAACAATATAAAATTTGAAATCATAAATGTTCCAATTTCACAAGGATTCAATTATGAGTCATGCTTTTCACGCCATATTTTTCGTTGATATTAACAGAAATATCAGCCATTGTGCACTTCTTACTTTAAAGTCTTTACTTTCGAAACTGTACCTGGTTTTACCGTGGTTTTACCATGGTTTCACTTTCAAAATGATGCCTTCTGTTCACTTCCGTTTACTTCCGTTCACTTCCGTTCACTCCTGTTCACTCCTGTTCACTCCTATTCACTTAACTGTCTTTTGATTTTTTAACAAGTTATGCTTTTTTCGTTATGTTTTAAATTGAAGCATGCCGATAATAAACCGTTGGTCATTAATTTGTTCGATAAGTTATTTACATCTCCGTTCGCTTTGTAGCATTCGGCTAATGTTTTCGTTATTATTATTATTATTATTATTATTATTATTATTATTATTATTGGTATTATTTAAAATTAAATTATTCATTAAATCTACATCCAATTGATTGATTAGTAGTCTACTGGGTGAGGTCTCGATGTGTTTATAGCGAAAGCAGATGTCGAACGAAGCCGTTAAATTCGGTTTTTAAATTAAACTTTGTTTTTAAGAAGCAAATATAAATAATATAAGGTGGATTAAACTGGTAAATGAGGAATAAATGAGAGATTATTGCGCACGTTATTCAGTACTTTGGAAGCTCGGGTCCAAGGAGGTGGAATCGTTTTGAAAGCGCTTGAAGCACGTGAAGTGCTGAACGCTATCAATCAATTTGTATCAATCAATGTCAAGCTCTAGTAATAATAATAACAATAATAATAATAATAGTTTGTGTATGCATACGTAAAACGATGATAATGATGTGTAGAATTGCGTCCGCGCTCAGATAGGATGAGTGGACAAGCGCTTAGCAGCTTTTTTTTTATACACGGGGCCATGCTTTTGTTAAATATTTGTCATTAAACCCATTGTTAAACTCACCCGAAAATTAGGGTTAGGGTTGTGGAAGCTTTGGCCCAAACCCAAATGTTTTTGGTATTTTCGCCATTCTAGTTGCCAAATTCAGATAGATAATTAAGTATTGAATGAACGTCGTTGTTAGCATTTGGCCCAGATGATAAAGAATGGTTGTTAGTTCGGACAAGATGGATCGCAGACTAGTTATTAGGTAATTCCATTATAAATTATTAAATAAATAATTAGTTTTAAATAATTAGGTGGTTATATTCCACATTATTAATTGAACATGTCCACCCGACATCCAACCGATGTTTAGGAGCTAAGGTTTTCTTGAATCCATTTTCTTGAAAATCGAAAGATTAAAAGAAAATATTTCATAGGTCATTAAATACAAATGATTGAGTAACGAGGTTATCTTTGCAAATGAATAAATATCTTTATAAACAAATCTTAATAAGTAGAAGTGTTACAAAACACTTGCTAATTGCAAATGGATGCGAGTGGAAAGATTCGTCTTTTGATAAGAGGCGGGAAACTTATGATAAAGGTCAAGTATGTGAAATTGTTTTTTAATCTTTATCTAATGATTTATAAAATTTGAATTTTTTTTTGTCTTGGATATTTTGACCAAATTGCCGAAATATGAAATTAAGCAGCAGAATAGATTTTATATTTGGATGAATGTTTATAAAAGTGAATGATAAATTAAATGTCATTTATTTCGCCTTAAGAAATTGAAAATATCGGAGATTACGTAATTGATGGTTTAAAATTGAGTTCCATGTTTGAGTCTCAAACATCGCTCGGTGTATAATAACAGAAATTAGGTTTATATCGGAAGAAATACGACCATCTGGTCTGAGTAAGTTGATTGCCTTTTCAATGTAGAACTTTATTTATAAGGTTGCACATTAGTCGAAAGTCTAGTTAATCTCATTATTTCCGAAATAAACAGCTTTTAATTTATTAATCCACTTGACATGTTTCAACTTTTCCAACAACATCGAATGTTTACTCGACTTAAAATACCATCCAATCTCAATTCAAAACCAGAATTATGTACAATTCACAAGCTGGTTTACAATTTAAACAATTTATAGCTGTAATGAAATTTAATAAAATAATAAAATTTTAACTGGAAATTTTAAAAATTAATTATATTTTCTATTCAGTGTCTTCAAATTTAATGAGCGCAGATCCAGGAGTAAATCTGTTATTTCCAGATAAAAAAAAATACAATTGTTAGAAATTTGCATAGGCACTATAAATTAGAATATTCATTAGCATGGACGTAGAAAGTCGTAGGATTAACCTCAGTTTAGAGGGAATGCAGGAGATAAAACGATATTTGATTCAGTTTTTCGAGATAATGTGGAAACGAATGAAATATGAAAAGGACTTTAAGATTTGCGGACTCATTGCTTGCAAGGGAGAAAACAGTGAAGTAATCATAACTTTCAACGACGAAGGCAGAGGTTCAGAAAGAAATCCAAGCTTAAATATGACAAAACAACAGGTAATTTGAATCAATTCCTTTCGGCTTCATTTTCAATGAATGCATTATTAATGCACGAACATTTATTTTCATTACTTTTAACTTATCAATCGATTATTTATTTCAGATGTTCGCCTTCTTAAAATACGGAATAGCAAGACGAGTGACAATTTCGAAGGAAGAAATCGAATCTGTTGAAAACGCCATCTATCAGAGGCTCGAATACTTCTTCAGTTCGAAGAAGATCGACTTTAACTTTGAGGCCTGCGGCGTTATAATGTTTTTCGATGGATCAACAGAGGTCCACCTGCGCATGAAGAACATCAGAAGAATGACGACTACTGCCGTCAAAATTGACGATGACGACGTCATCATCGTAGAACAACCTCCCGCTCCAGTTTACACGATATCCTCCGATGAGGAAGATAGCTCTAAAAGTCAAGGAAAACCTAGAAACGGTCCTGAAACCAACGGTTATGTAAAAGCCGAGGATATAAATGCATTGCCTACCAATGGAAATGCGATCGAAATGAGTCAAAATGAACAACTAAAAGCCTATCTCAGCTATTATTTGTCAGTGCAAAAGAACAATGTAATGAAACAGGAAGGCGATGGTGCTTATCCAAATTTCGAAACTGACAACAATATCAAGATGAGCCAAAGGGTTCCACTTGAAGTTGCAAGAACTAGCGAAGCGTCGTCATCACCAGCGAGTGCAAAAGGTACCAAAGGCGACAAAACACATCAACCAAAACCGAAGGGTACCAAACGCCAATCAAGCGTAGACGAAAATGCTATCAGGGCAAAAATACCCAAGGCTTCGAGTTCCGTCGTAGACGACGATAACGTTTATACGTGCAAGATTTGCCAGGAAATATGCTTTGGCAAGCTGTCCTATTATCAGCACACCCAATCCATACATGGAAAAGTTCCGTGTTACATATGCGGAAACACTTACACTCAAAAGGGAAATATGGAAAGACACATGAACTCCCACTCGGGGAATAAGCCTTTCCCTTGCGACATGTGTTCTTCGTCCTACACCAGATTCGAGTCTTTACGCAACCATAAGTTAAATGCTCACAAGCAAGACGATTAAAGATTCAACATTAGATCTACGTGGATCTAGAAAATCATTTTATGCATTAATTGTCCAAAGTAATAAAGTTGTTTTTAACGTTCAACGTACTTTTAGATCGTCGGACACGATTTGTCGAATCAATATCCAACAAACTATTTCGATACTTTGATATTATCACGTTCTTACATTGTTGACCACGGAGATGTGTTTCGTTTTACCCTCATTTGTCAACATTGTGTCAACATTGCGATTTCATGATATTTTTGTTTTAAAGATTTGTCATTCTTCACTTGCCACGATAGGCATTTCAATTGTTTGAAATAGTTAAATATACCTCGTAGTAACATATAATTATGCACGCTGGCCCCAACCCCTGACTTTATTCTTAGCTCCCAGTGTTGTTGAACGCTTTTAATCGTGAAGTGTTTAAGTCTTCCTAACCACTCGAAGCACTCAAATGGCTGAAGGAGTCCGCGGGCCGCACAAATTAAAACTGCGAAGAATCACATACAAAACATAAAAATATTTTATTAACATTCAACGAGAACGTTGTAACAAATGTATTTTAATCCAGTTATCCAGCAATATTGAGATTTTGTGAAGAAACTCAATAAAAAAGTCAATTCTTGCATAAATGACCAGTGAGCCATAAAAAAACGAACCAAAAAATTGGTTTGGAGGACAGCTTACGACGACAAATTTATTTATCGCACAAAATGGCTTAAAAAACATCGGTTAAGCGGTTTAAGCATGCGTACTAATCTTGTCAAGCGTCCTCAACAACATGTTTACCACGCTCTGCAACCTTCATTCTTTAAACCAAATTCCATTCCATCAAATGCAGCAAATTGTACGTCTTAATGCAACTTAAAAAGGAGTATATATTTCTTCTTTACAATAAATGCTTGTTGGTTCATCAGATGATGGAAATTGTGTAGATTCGAGAAATCCAGCAAATCTCACATAAATAAGAGATAGATCTTATGTAGATGTTTGCAAATTTTGCACACTTTCATCAAAAATTAAGTTGCAGCAAAATAATTCAAATAAAAACAAATTCAGAAATTGGGGTGCCACCAAGGACCAATGAAACAACAGCAACACTAAGACATAAAATAATACTTGCTATAAAAATACTTTTTTTGAAAAATCCCCTTTCCAAAACTACCTTAGACTTTGGACCACAACACTCTAAACACATACAAAGCTTGCAATAATATATAAAATCTGGTATCCTTAATTATTTCAAGCAACTTGCTATTTCTGACTCACACAGCAACAACAAAACCATAGAAGATCAATAAGATCACAAACTACTCAAATGACCTTAACAGAGGTGGGGTTTTGTATGTTCTTAAGTTGAAAGGGCAAAAGAAAATTAAACAACCAATATTCACCAAAAGTTAACTTCAAGTTCTTGAGGTAACCCAGGTCTCGACCGGGAAGTCCTCTTAAATACTCGTAAGAAGTCTTTCCGATCAGCGCGAGTTTTAAGTGCCACAGAAAAGCGGCCGCCGATCCGAGACAGCCCGTGAGCGACACGTAGATCAGCAAGACAAAAAATAAAAAGTCCCACGACTGGAATCCAAAAACTGCCTCAATTAAAGTTAATGGAAAAAAGAAATGAAAAAGCCTCCATGAGAAAGGGCTAAAATAAACTTTTGAAGCATATGAAACCATTAAGAATAATGAATAAAAACATCCAACAGAGCAATAGTAACAAAACACTAAATAGTGCTTCAAATTTTTTTGACCAACACAAAAACCAGTAAAGAAACAATGATGCTCTCTGACCAGGATGCACCTCTGGCACAGAACACAGTGATGACTGCGAGGTGGTGCCATTACATTGCATATTCTGCATTCTTTCCATTCTGATCTATAGCTGTGTCCCTTCGTTGAGTTAGGTAAGGTATTCAAAGCCAAAAAACTATCTTCTTTATAAAGCATGTAACAATTGTACAGCAATCCAACAAAAATGTAACTTGAAGTTACATAATGTAATCCAGTCTTCAAAGTGTCTTCGGCATTTATTTCAGGTATAACCACAAAAAGTGAGGTAAAATAAATTGTAATCGTGAAGATAAAGAGATAGGTAAACCCCAGCCTAGACAGCCAAACCAGAACATCTGTAGTCACGCCTGGAAAGCGGTCTTTCATGCTAAATACTCAATGAGATTCGGACTGCTACATTCGGAGTTATGTACTTCTTGAGGCAAAATACAAATGCAGTTAATTTCATTTTATTTTAATCTAAATAACACATATTTTTAGTTACCATAAAAGATTTTTCAAAAAGAAATAATTACTTTAATTTTCAAGCATTATTGAAACATAATCATCCGTTAAGATTTAAATGTTTTTGGTAAATAATTGCTCAATATAAAATCTAAACTAATAGCACGTTAATATTGTTTTAATTATAATAATTTCAACTGTCTCACACTATGTGTCTAAATTTAGCGCAAGATCGAAGGTTTCGCTGACACTAGGTTGGTGGTGGTGCTCGTATCAATTAGGATTCGATACTTTTACTATTATTCTTTTTTGGTGTTTTAACCCGCCTGGGGTTAGTTCATCTCAAGAAGAATTACATCGTAAGGAAACTTTTCCAGATGATTTCTCATTCTATTGCGTAATGGTGGCCTCCTCGCCATCCACCTAACAAAGTTTCGCGCATTTTTTTGTAGGCGTCCAAATCGGCAAAAACAGCTTATATTACTCGAATAATGTACATTTTAAAATGACTTTGTCGACATTTTAGCATAATATTGTCAGATTGTCTTAGCCAATATGGCGCTTCCTGCCTAGGGAGGATTTAAGATTTTCACCGGGAAGACGTCCAATTAGCTAGAAATTTTACTAGACTGATTGTTGATATTTTGTGTCATTTGTGTTACGAAAATTGATCCGGATGGAGTTTTGTTTGAATGTTCTTATTAAAATTAAGAATTTAATTTACCCACAATTTATATTTGTGAAGGTCATAGAATCGATTAAGTGGCTAATATTTAACATAAACTTTGATTCCAGGTCGTTTTTGACTATCAACTCTAGTGAGAGTTCATCTTAAATTGGAACTTCAGGAGAATTCACAATTTCCAAGATAGACAGACGTTGCTTCGATATTGATCATGAGTGATCATGAGTTTCTTTTAGGAGTTCCAAAAAAGGAGCCAGTCATCGACAACTATAAGGATGAAGAGGAAGAAGACGAAGATGAGGAGGAAAGCCTCCCAGATGGATCTCATGTATGAATACAATATTAATATGTTGAGAAGTACTGCTTATTCCAGTTTGCTGTATTTATTCATTTGGTTGGAATGATTTCTCAATAACTTTGTTTTGTGGGATTTAGCATTATGATAATTATCAAGTTGGCAGCTAGCTTAATACTGTTTATTAGTCATTATTGTTTTAAACATTTAATAAATATTTAATTTATTTAATTAAGTGTATATGTAGGTTAAAGCTAATAATATTTGGTTAGAGTGGTTGTCTAGAAAATAACTTTTTGAATTTTAGGAAGATCACAATAGAAGTCTGCCAATCTCTTCCTTTGGCAATGGTTACTCCATGGGATATCAAAGTATGATTATTCATTTTGTAATAATAATTTTAATAAATTTATAAAAAATATAAATTTTAATATATTTAACTGATAATTTTATAAAAAATATTGTTTTCAATAGTAATTGATATTATAATTGATGCATACTATAATAATCATAACTACTAATGTTGCATGGCCACATAATGCGTGGGATCAAGTGAATCATTTTAGGGATGGTATTGATAAACTTTAATTACATTAAAAATTAGGACACGATTGATATTATATATAAATAGGTATAAATATAATATAAATATAAATAAGTAAGCTCATTGATATAAACCTCTAAATGTGACAAAAGAATCCTGATTTTACGGGTTGTGTCTGGTGGGTGTGATCTATGATCGGGCACTCTGTAAAAAGCAACATACCATTGTCGTCTGCTATAGAATATCTTGCGATGCATTCTGAAAAAGATTTTTAATTGTACTATTTACATCCGTCGTACATTTGATAAATTCTCATTTCAAAATTTGCGTTTTTGCAAAATGAGCTGGGCCTTGGCATTCAAAAGGTTATAAAGTTGAATAAGGACAGGTTGAGGCTATGAATGTCCAATGCTTCTTTTGTTGTTCTATGGGTAATAAATATAAATCATGTATTGTAATAAATTAGGTAATACTCATAAATTATTTATTAGTTAATTATAATTAATTAGTAATTATTGATTTGAAGCTCCTTTAATGAAAAGTGACCTGAAGAAGAATTCAAGTGGTAAAAGACTGAAGCCAGATGATGGTCAGATTTTGATGTGATTGCATGTGTCGTTCAAACATGTGTTGTTTGTCAATAAACATGTTTATTGTATGTTTATGTGTCCGGGTGTCTATGTCTCACTGAGAGTAAGAATGGAGGGGGAATTTATTTTAAGAAAAATATTGGAAATATTTATCATTTTATTCGGTAACGACTGAATTATGTTAATTTGGTTAGGCAAACTTGTAATTTTCAGTGGTAAAATCCGTTTGGTTTAGTAGTTTTGAAATTCAGCGGTAAGCTATGGATGTGGCATGTGGCATAAAGCATATGAATCTTTTTGAAATAATATACTTTTGGTTGTGACTATTAAGACTGAATTACCTTAATTGATAAATTTCAAATATTACTGTCGGTATCGGTGCAAAAAGCAAGCTCGAGTAATAACGTTTTCTTTACAATTCAGAAGAAGAAGATGTAAAGATAGAGTCTTACATCCAGAGAGATGTGAAGTCCATTTCAGTCAAGGACATGAGGAAGTTGGTGCCAAAGTTGAGGATCGAATGCTTCTATACAGAGCAGGAACTCAGTGGAAAAAAGAAGAGTTTGTTTTTGAAATTCCGTTTTATTATTTTATGGCTTTTATTGCCAAAGCCTCGATTTATCGTTAAGAATTTATACTTTATAATCATGTTAATCATATTATAAACAGCAGCAAATCTTGTATTCATTGCCTTCCCATGAAGGTTTAAATAGTTTATTGTTTATTTTAGTGGCACTTACTTATACCTTAACAAACTCAATTCATTTCTTAGCAATTGAATTCTAATTAATCAGTAAACAACAATTTGGTTGTCATGGTTATTTTTGAGATTTTATTGAGAAATACTTTGTAATATGTCTCCATCTTTCTCCAGTGAAGCATTTGTGGGATCAGAAGCCAGCTGCTTGGCCCAATCACGTTCCATTCAAGGATCCTAACAACCCGGGGAAGGAGGGAACGGGTTGGTGTCGAGGACCCGTGAAAGAGTGAACGTTGGGTGAATGAAAATCGGATGTATGTGAATTCTAGAACTAATTTGAACGCATTAGGAAGTCTCTTCTAATGACTGGACTTGAAACTCGATGTACTCGTTTGATGCTGATGATGATTTCTAATTTCTGATGTCGTTAGGCTTAAAATCGTTTAAAATCCACTAGCCAAGAAGCCCGGGAAAAATGATTTGATGAAAATGTACACGTACCTGAGGGACGTCTACCTTAAGAATAAGGCAAGATTAGAACAAGTTCTTCTTATCGTCGACTTTGCTTTATCTCGCGTAATTCTTCGGTAATGTCGTCCTTTGTAGGGCCTGACGTCCTATGGCTCAGCAGGGAGTTCTCCTACCGTTCAGGTCCCCCAATTACAGCAACAACAGCAGCAACAGCAGCAGCAACAACAACAAACACCTCAGCAACAATATCACATTTATCAGCAGGATTCCTCTCAGACTTACTTCCAACATTCGTATCAGTCCCATCAGCTTCATCAGCAGCACAACATGCAACAGCATTTCCAGCAACAATTTCATCCCCAGCTGGCTTACTCCCCTAGCAACGAATTGTCTGGGATGCGCAAGCTCGCGCAACCGGAAAGCATGGACGAAGGTTCCGTTTTTATGCTCGATTTAATTTTAATCGCGTCCATTAAGTCGGTATCTTCGACGAGGAACGTCTGTCACGATCGGGAAATTCTTTCTTTTTCAGGTCAGTTGATCCCCTCGCAGGTCGACCTGGCGGTGTCGGGCAGGATGACGGGCATGTCGTGCACTCCTTCTCCCCCCTCGGGCGTCACCAACGGCAACGTCGGCCAGGAGGCAGTCAAGGAGGAACCTTTCGTCATTCCGAACGTGGTGAAAGAGCTGTACAACAGGATCGACTCGAAGGTCGCATCCGTCGTCGGACTGCAAGGAGTGACAGAGAACGTCAGGGAACAACTGCTCAAAGTTATTGAAGGTGATGAAGACAACAGCTGAACTTCAATTGAGATATTAATTGCTTTTGTAGTTCATAAATACTACCACTAGTTCATAAATACTAGTAATTCCTACCACTAATTCCTAAATATTGGTAAATACTACCCCCAGTTCCTAAGTACTAATATTACTCGTGAGGCACTCCTATTAACCATTTAAATGCTTTTTCCGTGGTGCCTCTAACAACGTTACGAGATGGTTACAAACGCAGCACGTTACCATTCTTGCCATTAACGGATCTTACAGGAATGCAATGGCTCCCAGCCAGCTAGGCCAAACATTTGGTGTGGGATATTCGGTCGCAGACGCGTCACAAATATCCGTAAAACGTTCATTCGCGATAATTTCCATGACCATCAGAAGTCTTGAACCCGATCTACAACCTGCTGAAAAACACCTCCTTCTGCCTGATGTACCTCGACGCCGGACACCAGATGGAGGCCCTGTTGGATTGCATGATCGTCCTCGGAAAGGTGGAAGCCAACCTGCTTTCCAGCGGATGCATCGAGATCAAGAGTGAGTAACTGTTCTATGAGCTACCGATTGCTAACTCATTGGTAGTTTTCCTATCCATTTATGGTTTGGATTAAAAGATTAATTATTGTAAGTTAATTAATTAATTAATTTCTTTGTTGTTGTTTCATTTCAGAAAAGTTCCAGAACTTTGATGTGGTGAGTTTTTTCCTTGAATTTTGAAGGTGATGTTGGGTGGAATTCGTTGTTTTTTAAATGCTTTGACATCTTAACAAATATTATTATTATTTTTTGTTTACTTTAACGTTTATTTCTATTTTATTTCTCAGACGGTAAAGCAATTAATATTACGCGATATACTTGTTATCATGTAATTGCCCTAAGTGCAGCCTATTATTTGGTGCTGTGTTCCAGTGATATATTTTGACAAGTTTATATAATGTTCAAGTGTCGAGCATTGAGAGTGCTGAATATAAATTAGCCGACGTATGTAATAAGTAATGAAGTAATTTGTAATTTGGCATCCGATCGGCTTTGCAGTGGCACGTCTCTTCGTTCATCTCGAAGATTCTTTCATATCCGGAAACGAGTCAAAGCTGTGTAACGGACTGCGTCAACTTCAGGATTAGGGACCATCAGAATGCCAACATTCCAATTGAGCAAAGGTTTGAGCTTTCAGTTCTTGTGATTCGGTTTAGATCAGAGCTTGACAGAGTAGACCTTTAGGTCAGATAGAGAATAGTTGGCATTATTATTATTGTTGTTGTTATTATTATTATTATTATTACTATTATTACTATTATTATTCTTATTATTATTATTATTATTATTACTATTATTACTATTATTATTATTATTATTACTATTATTACTATTATTATTATTATTATTATTGGCCTGGCAGTACTATCTTGAGAGTTTTTATTCAATACATATTTGATCTGATATTTATGTACCAGGCAAATAAAGATTTTTAAGGAATTCTGATAAGATACCTTTAAGAATTATTAAAGACATCTCGAGATTAAGTTCTCCATAAATTTGCCTTTGTACAGAGAAATTGATCAGAGCATTCTCTTTGAACCTGAGAAGAATGGTGAGTTCCTTAAATAATTATTATTTAATAAATAATAATAATAAATAATTATTAAATAATAATAATAAATTCTCATTTAATTGGTCATTGTTTTTGGTGACTCATTGGGAAGTGTTGTCACTCGACATGCATTTCTCCGAGGAATTGTACTCAGAGCAGGATGCACGGCGTCTATTGGTCTTGTCGCATTGTTTGACAGTGCATCTATTCCATTCTTTCTCTTAATCTGCACACTTGTACACCTGTACACTTGTATGCTATACATCTATGCATCTGTGTCTGCACACCTGTACTTTTGCATCTGTACACCTGAGCCTATACATCTATACATCCCCATCTGCATGCAACTATATGTCTCCTGTGCCTCCTCTAATCTCTTAAACAAACTGACCTTGAGAAGTTTGTAAATGTCATCTTCAGACTCAGACATGGAGGTCACCTGACTATAAATAGTTAAACAAACATGATATTGAATCCTGTTGTCTTAATTGATTTAGCTGTTGCAACGTAAGAATATTCTTAATATTCTCATTATGAGTTATTTTTCCGAACGATCTTTATACCGAATGGCCTTTAATAAAATTATTTTATATTTCTTAATTCCAGTGCAAAAGATTGCCATGCAGGAAATCACGAAAAGTCATGAAATTGAATTCTTCAATTTCAAAAAGGTCTGTGAATTGATTTGATTTGTTGGCCAAGTAATTTATAAATGAATTTACTTTTTATTTAATGAAATATCAGCAAATTTGTCTCGCTTTGGTGAACTGTGATACATAAATAATTTTGATCCTACCGTGTTTTGGTGACTGCTCTCCTTAGTGGAACCTAAGATACTAATGATATTTGTGTAAACCAAATTTTTTTCAATGCAATGAAATGTGAAATTTGCAGATTTATTGAAATTATTTTGCGAGAATTTCATTAAAGAGTAAATTTAGCCAAAGTCATGTCGAATGAAAACCAGAAAATATTGAAATTTATGTTTTAATAGATCCACAAATGGTTTAAAACTTCTTTAATTTTCAACTCCTTGCCTAAAAATCCATTAAATGAACAAGTACTTTGTCTTTATAGGCTTTTATTTGATACTTTTGAATCACTTTCCAACATATCAAGTATCAGTAATTAAGTATCACATGAACACCTGAAGGACTCATAAGAACATGCTATTGTGCATTATGCACATATATCATTTACATGGTACATTTATTATGTTCATAATCCTTTATGAACGATATCATAAAAAGTTACTTCCTGCTCGGCAAGAGGAGGCCCACCTGTCAAAGAAACCGTCTCTGGAATGATGTTGAATGCATCCATTGGTCTGTCGATTTAACTTGCAAGGTCCTTGAACCTCGGCCAAAATTGTGACGAGCAACGAAGATTTCACAGACTCGACTTGTTATTTATTTATTTATTTATTCATTCATTTATGACATTTTAATTTGTAAACTCTGGAACTCTGGTTTCTTTCAACTTTTCAGATCGAACTCAAGTCTAACGATTCTCCTCAGTCCGACGAGGACATGAACCTGCTCGAAGATCTGGATTTAGGCGACTTGTGCGAAGAGATCGGCGACGGTCGCTTCCTGTTAGACTTCACCTGCGACTTTGGTTCTGCTCCGCCGGGCACGTTCGACCCGAACCCTCCGCGAATCCACCAGACCGGCTCGGTTCCCGTCGTCGGTAGCGACCTCCTGAACGAGTCCGACAATCCCTTCTTCGGCAGTGACTCCTCCCTGGCCAATACGGAAGAAGAGGAGTACAACAAATTCCTGGAGAACTCGATGTCCAGCATTTCCAGCCATCTCTCGACCGGGATGTTGGTCCAGCCTTTCGCGAACGTGTCGTGCCGTTCGTACTACGAAGACACCGGATACGGTCTGCCGACGGCTCCGCAAGGTTCCTTCTCCGTACGCGAGCAGGAGAGAAGTTGTCAGGCTCCGGTGATTCCCAAATTCGTGGAGGACATGGATTGCTCGGATGGTTGGTAGGATGGTTGATGCGAATAAATTAATAAATTATAGTTTAAACGACCAACGTCCTACTGACACATGATACCGTTATATTACGTCTTGTCGACAAATGCTCTGAAAATCTTAGGTAGGATTTTCCGAGTTTCTCTTTCACATGCCGTTTTTCTCTCGTCTTTCAGATTATGCTGCTTGTGACCAGAGGGTGGTCAGACAAAGCAAGCGCAGAAAGTGAGTTAAAATAGACTTTTGTATGGCTTGTCATTGTCATTGCTGTTCATTAAGTTTGTAATGCTCAAAAAATGCCGTGAATCCATGCTGAGCTTTTGTTGCTATAGGCGTCATGTTCCCTGTGATTTACTAGGTATGCAATGTAGGCCATTTTTCATGATTTAAACTTGAAATTTTTTAATAATTTTATAATGTTTTTTTCCATTTTTCTACTATTTTTGGATTTTAAATCCTTTCTGTCACTCATTCAGAAAAGGAAATGGAAATCTGTGAAACATCGTGGAAGGTTTCTAGAAGGGTCGACATTGTTCACTTGTCTGACTTGGTTTAACCCTTCTTCGGAGTACTCTTTGTTTTGCTTAGTTACCTTTTGATTTTTGTTTTATCTCATCTTAACGATGACGGCGACGTAAGGGAGCCTTAACCTGGCACGGTCGGATGGTCTTAGACGAGCCGAGGAACCGATCGTATCGAAAACGAATGTTTGTCGTCGAATGGTCGTCATTAGGTGTGCTGAGGCGGAGATGAGGACCTACTCGTCTGCCGATTTCTGCTCGTTCGGGGGTCTGGATTTCCGCTTCGGTTTGGATCTGACGGGGGTTCCGAGTCCTAGTTGCTCGCGAGAGTTTCTATGTTTTGCACTACTTTGGACGTTGCGAGGGTTCAGACGTTGCCGCAGGTGAAACTTAAGAACTATTGCTACGGCCGGTGACAATTTCTTTTGTTTATATCACTTGTTTTCTTGATGAACTGGTCAAATTTTCTAAAGAGCTCTGGGTATTGGGACATCTACTATCTTCTGACCCAATACCGAGTAATCGATTGTGATACTGGAACTAACCTTGTGGACTCGTACATTTTGTATGACATGCGAACGTAAGACAGCAAACATTCGAGTAGAATCGGTGATCTGTTGTTTTGGTGATATCAAAAGGATTGTTTGTGAACTTTATCGCTTATTTATGTCGTTTTAAATTTTATTCTGAATTAATTATTTGAGCGTGCCCCGGCGCGGTTGCGTTGTCGGCCAGGGCTGACTTAAATTCTCTGCAGAAAGCAGTTCTAATTCGTCGTCGTAATTCCAAAAAAATTATTATTTTGTTTTGTTTTTTACTTGGAAATATTTTTCTTCTCGATTTACGACGCCACCTATTCCTCGTCGGGAAATGCTGCTGTTTTGTTTCTCATTTTGATCAGCTGCCTGCAACTAAGATTTAAATTACATCTCGTCCGGAGCCTTGTTTTGCTTATCGGACGTGACCTTGATTCGCTCGGTCGATGCTACTTTGGTTCGTGTAGGAGCGGATTATAAAGGCGAAATGATGTATTTTTTTCTTTTTTTTCTTTTATTTATTTAAATTTAAAATTTCTCGGGTCTGGCTTCTTCTGCTCCCTTCACTGCTTATGATTTACGATTGGTTTGGTTGTTGTACATTGTTAGGCTTAAGTTGGAGTTAAATGTCGTTTGTAATGTACGCAAGTATTTAATGCCGTCGGTCGCGTCGGGAGAATCGTCGTGGTCGACAGAGCGTGGAATCGAAGTGACCTATTGTTGTCTGGATAGTCATCATGAATACGACCTTAAATTGTGTCCGTAGTCGTCTTTATTGTTGTTGTTGTCGGTGGTTGCGATTTGATAAGTCCGATATATCGTTCGGTTTTATTTTGTAATATATATATATTGAATTATTCCCAAAGTGGTGTTGATATTCGCTTGAGCTGTAACATTAATAGTGTCTTGTGAGGATACGCACGTGAAAGTGACCGTGTGCTATTTCGTGAAGTTCGTCATTCTTTTATTTAGCATTTTTCTCCGGATTTTTTCTCGCGGACGTTGTTGCCCCAAATCTCGGTGATGAAAATGTTGCGATCGATTGTCAGTTGTTTCACGCGGAGCTTTCAACAGATTATAAATTGGACACGACGCGCGTTGGAGTCGTCTGTACCGTTAGGGTCGGGTCTTAGAAACCTATTCTAACTCCGGGAGGGCGCGGGCAGTTGGGCCTCAGTGGTGTCGCTTGGGGTTTTGGGACCGCTCCCGGTGGTCCGCCCGCGGGTCCGCGGGGGTTGTTTTAGCGATTGGTGGAGAGTTGTGGATTGTCTGGCTTAAGCCATGAGATGTGGCTATTAAGTTGCTTTAAAAGCTGGATCATGGGCTTATTTACTGGTCGGGGTAATTTATTTGTTCACTTTACCGGCGTTCACTTTTAAATGGTTGCTAGGCAACCGTATCGCACGGAGTTGAGTTCGTTTTTGGAAGGTTTGTGTTATTCGTGGTTGTTTGCAGTGTTGATTTTATGGCTGAGCTCAGCGCAGAAACTCAGAATCCTTCAAGCGAAACAGGTTTGTTGCAAAGATTCAACAGTGAAAAAATAAATAACTTTGAACCTGTTGCGAAATTAATACCGCCTCCACTCTAAAAATAATTTGGCCGCATCGATGCGTATCACATATATCACAATGAGGACGACTGTCCATTGATGTTACTTTGCAAAATTTAATGTTTTATGCAAATTTTTATATACTTGTAGAAGTTCCTCCAAGAAAGAACAAATCTTCTGCACAGTAACCATTTCTCTACTTTTGATGTTATTATTTTTCCTTGGGATTTATAAATGAAAGGAATGTCCTTTTAAAATCATTTTTAGGTCCCAAAAGAAGCTGAAAGATGACAATGGGAGAAGAATGGTATATTTGAGATCAGAGATAAATTTATAATTATTTCTTAAAAAATATATATTTATTTACTAATTACATTTTGCTCATTAAAGGAGAAATCTGACAAAACCAAGCTGACCTTAAATACCATAAACCATAAAGAAAGCAAACTTAATAATTATGGCCCAAAAAACCAAGAAGAGATTGATGATGAAAAGAAAACTCGAGGTTGATTGGCATGATCAAAAGACTTAAACTGTCCATGGATAACTAATTTATTGCATTGTTTAAATGTTTGGAGCCATTTCATGAATTTCTTTAATAATTGCTTCGGTTTGTAAAAATCACTATAAACATCAATATCGTTAGAGTAATACAAACAAATTATGCAAAAAATTAACTTCTTAATTAACTGGTTTTTTAATAATCATAATTATTACCATCACCATCGTCATCATCATCATCATCATCGACAGCAGATCAACAACTATTGAGCAGTCTTCCTGCTAAGAACTCAAAGAAGCTAAACAAGGGATCAAAGAAGATCAACAACGAAACTGATGTGAGTCACTTAATAAACATGAGTCACTTAATAAACATGAGTCATCAATGGCTAAAAATAAACGTTCTCACGTTCTAGAAAGGCTAACAGCTGTAGTGCCTAAAATAACTTAACATGACCTTCCTACGCTTTGTATTTGAAATTGTAAACATTTTTTATTTGTTAAATTTAAAATCAAAAGTCAACTGAAAAGAAGACGAGAAGGTCAAGAAAAAAGAAAAAGGAAGGTTTATAATTTAATTTAATTTTTTGTTATCTTTCAAATTTCTTCTTTAAAATACTGCATTATGAATGGTAATTATGAATTGTAATTATGAATTGTAATTATGAGTTGTAATTATGAAATTAAATTATGAAAAAATGCAGAAAGCAGTTTTAAACTGCCATGGCAGACGATAAATGGAATGAAGGAATAAAATTTATTAAATTATTAAACTATTAAAATTATAAACACTGAATTTAATTAATAACAATGCAACATTGCAACAGGGAATCAAAGTGAAGTTGAGGGAAACGTTGAGATAGACGATGGTCACGTGATGCAAGTCGGTACTTTTGACATTTCTTTTAATTTATAGATTTTGTTTAAAATGTATCTTTAAAGCCCATTTGATATCTTATAGGTCATAGTTCACAGATCTGATAGGTTAAAGTTCAACATGCTGATGTCACATCCTCTGGTCAGCGTCAGTCTGGTTGAGGCAAACACTGGAAGTTATGTGAAGAAGAGTGACAAGTATTCATATGATTATTCTTGTTGAATTATTTATTAATATTAATTTATTAATAATAAATTAATTAATATTATTTAAAAGTAGTTTTAGAAATTAGAATCTATCAATTAGATTTTAATTCAAATTCAAGAATTTATTTCAATCTATTGATCTGACGTTATCACGTTGACTGAAACCAGGGATCGACCTGTGATATCAAGGTATGAAACCACCAATAAGAACCTGGATTACATTCAACCTGTTCTCACCTTACCTTTTGATTTCAAGCATAATCAGTGAGCATTCTGAAACTATTTGTCTATGGTGTTTGTTGTAGATTATTTCAACAAGTTGTGGTTGTGTGTGATATTATTGTAATAACAATCAACAAACTATTATTATTATTATTATTATTGTAATAACCCGAGGTCCTCAAACTAATTATGGTAGGTCAGGTTTATTGAAAGTGTTCAGATGGTTTGGAAGATATTCAATGCCTAATTGACCAGGTCTTGGAATCTTCTAATTCTCTTGCTCTCTGCTTTCGCTTCCCTTTCTTTTTCTGGATTACATGATTTGTCAAGGTTCCTATCCAAACCTAACCAAAGACTCTAAATAGCACTCTAAACGTTAATTAATTATTAATTTAATCGATAAACTTGTAACTAATATTAATATTTTGCTGTCTGATGGCATAACATTGATAAGATGTAGTAATCATATTGTAGTCCATCATTATCAATTCTGATCAAGTCACAAATAATAATAGTAAATTGTAATTTTTATCCAGGTCCATTACACCTGTTTGGGAGGATTCCATTATAATCAATGAGGCTTTCAATCACTTTGTCCGTCCAGGTGCTAATGTCATTCTCTTCTTCCAGGTAAGCGGTAGATTTTAAAGGTATAATTGGGTTGATCATGTGATCGTGCGATCATGCGATTGTGTTAACTTCTTCATTGAAGAGTTGAATGTTATTGTGATGGGATCCATTAGTAATGCTTCACCAGACAAGTTAACAAGCAATTATGAAATTAATTCAACAAATTATATTTAAATTATTATACTAAAATTAAACAACAAATTCTTTTCCAACACGTAACACGGATCAGTTGATGGACTTTGTTGGTGCTCATTATGTGAACAGCAATCCTCAGCTTCAACAAGGATGGTTCACCATTGCCTGGGCTTTCCTTCAAGTGAGGAGTTTTCAGTGTAGCTTTGAATGTTTTTCTTGATCCTTCAAGCATCCTAAGAAATCCACATCAGCTGCAGATGCATTGATTGGATCTGATATTTTCAAGCTTCATTTACCAAGTTATTGTACCAAATATATTTTACATATAATTAATATAATTTATATATAACATATTACAAATGTGTAAAATATATTTTATCAAAGTTATTGTAGAGTTTTACTAAAAAAATATCGCTTTTACTTTCAAATGTAGAAATTGTATTTCAAGTTTGCAGAACCACTTTTTGGACAAAACTTTGTTTTCAATTCAACAATCCTTCCTGTGCCTTTCTTTTATTTTAATCTATCACCACCATCATCATCATCATCATCGTTATCACCATCACCCTCATCGTCATCATCATCGTCATCACCATCATTGTCATCATCATCATCATCGTTATCATCAGCTTGTTGGTGCAAATGAATCTCCAAACTGGGGTCAAAAGGTGAGACTTCAGTTGTACAAAGTGCCACACGTTCTGCACTCGTCTGCCAAAAAGTCCTCCGACGTTGAAGTAATTTTTCATTTATTTTTGGTTTCTTTTCGATCATCATCATCGTCGTCATCGTCATCATCATCATCATCATGGACAACTATCGAAAAAAATCATTATTTTAAATTATTATTTTAAATTGTTATATTCTTATCATTTAGAATGCATTTTAATTGCATTTATTTCATCAATTATAGCAAAAAAAAGTTACAAAATCAGCAATATTTTCAATTTATTGTAGGTAAAAAACTGGTTTCTATGGATAAATTAACATAATTTATATTGTTACAGGTGTTTCAGTGGTGGTCCAGTAACTCGAGGGTGTCCTACCCTTCGACCTTGTACGTCACAGTCAACAAGGTGAAGGTCATCAATGAGGTCACTCCATCCCTCAGGTCTCTGTTTCCCCTGCAAGAGGTGAGTCATCGTCTGGTTCTTAACTTCTTAATCAGGTCATCACTTCCATCGTTTCATTGAATGAAGTTCATGATTGTTTGTCAGTCAATCAATCAATCAATCAATCAATCAATCAATCAATCAATCAATCAATCAATCAATCAATCAATCAATAAAAAGAAAAAATATAGAGATTTAATTTTAATATTCTGTCAGTTACTGATCATTTAACTTGTTGTTGTCAGAGTTCAATAGGAATATTTACAGCTTATTATTCTGGTTGCTATTTTCCTGTTGCTATGAAATTTATTCTTGTAATAATGTAATAATTGATTAAAATGTTGACAATTCCATCCTAATTATTTAATAATGTCCTCCTTAATTTAACATCTTAGTTTAGTCTTTTTTTCTGAAATCAAAATTTAATTCCTTTATCATGTTAGGAGGCGGGACTTAATCACTTTTCTGACCAATCAAGGACCAGTTTAGCCATAAGCTCCAGCGATCAAACCAATGATGATCTAGGTGATTTGTGGTTAAAGCATTCTTTTAAATATGCTTTTGAATGAATGTTTAATTTGAATATCACCATCATCACCATCGTTATCATCATCTTCATCATCACCATCGTTATCACCATCATCACCATCGTTATCATCATTTTCATCATCACCATCGTTATCACCACCATCATCATCGTTATCATCATCACCACCATCACCATCATCACCATCGTTATCACCACCATCACCATCGTTATCATCATCATCATTATCACCTTATCAGATTATCTGACGAGCTGGACGAGACTGCCCGGTCAGTCGTGCCAGATTCCAAGGACTCCTCACAAAATCCTCGCCTCGGCTTCGAAAGGATGTTCTTACGTCAACTTCTCGAAGGACGGAAGGTGGAATCGAAATGATTCATTTATTTCGTCCTTCTTTTAATCCATTTTAATACATTAGTTATTTAAATAAAATTCAAAATAATATAATATTATATTATATTATTACATTATCCACAACAATATTATATTATATTATGTTATAAGTAATATAATTTCTAATATATATATTATAATATAAGTAATATAATAACCTGGGGTCTTCAAACTAATTATTAATTAATTAGCAATATAATTTAATTATTCTTTAATTAACTGGATCCAGGGATCCAATAATAAATTACGAATGCTTTTGATGAAGGTTTTTGGCTTGCGGATGTCAGGACATAGACGGATTTCCTCTGGTCATTTATGAGGTTTTTATTAAATAAATATTTAATAGATTTATAATTTATGTGTAATTTATAATTACACTTTAAATCTGATAGGTTACTTATTATATTATATTTTATTATTATTAATAATTGATTAAAAGGTTGATTAATAAAAATATGGTTTTGTTTTAAGATGAATTATCTTTCTTGATGTCGTCGGAAACTGTGCTGCTATCAATTTTGGTGTATTGCAATGCCTTAAACATTGTCATTAATTAATTTTAATCAATCAATCAATCAATCAATCAATCAATCAATCAATCAATCAATCAATCAATCAATCATTCATTCATTCAGGTTCCATCCTTTCAATGTATGATGACATTGAAAGGTCATCTCGGAATCATTTATGACATTTGTTGGACCAAAGACAGCAAGCACGTCATCAGCACGTCGGCAGACGGCAGCGTCAGGCATGCGATGCTCCTCTAGTTTATTAATTAGTGTTTTATTAATTTATTTACCATTCCATCACCATCACATAGAGTTATTAGATAACATCATTCTCGCCAAATCACTCATTTAAGCATTTTAATTTACAATTACGCTTTAAATTGGTTTCAATCATGTACTGTTTGTTTTGAAATTACATTTACCGTGCATTTGTTTTGAAATTAAAAATAATTACGACTCGGAATAATTTCATTGTAGAGTCTGGTCTCTCGAAGCTCGCCTCACGATAACCTCCGCATTCCATCCGTCGTTCCTTTACGCCGGTCAAATTGAACCGACGGAAAACAAAATCCTCGTCGCCGCCGGTTACGATCGACTGATTCGCGTTTGGTCATTGAAGCTTTCCAACGTTCCGGATGATCGGACATCGGAATCCAATTCGTCGAAGGTGAATTAAAAAATGCATGCTCTTTGAGATGAATTGATTCAGTTGCCATTCATTTGTCATTTTTATGTTGGAAATCAATGAATAATATCTGTCACATTTTATTGAATTTATTAATTAATTATGGATTATTATATATAAATATAATATTATGGATATTATATATAAATATAATATTATGGATATTATATATAAATATATTAATATGGATATTATATATAAATATAATATTATGGATATTATATATAAATATATAATTTATGAAATCATTTTGGTCTGGAGACTCGTTAACGAATGACAACGTGCTTCGCAGTTGTTGCAAGAGTTGAACGTTCACACGAGTCACGTCAATGCCGTCTGCTTCCATCCGAGCGGAACCGCGTTTTATTCCGGTGACGCGACGGGTTCCGTCATGGTGTGGACTTTGGGCAGCAACAAAACAGGTTTTTGATTGTTAAATTCTTGAACACGTTCAACGTTGAACACGTCTCTGGAGAAGAAAATGTAAAAAAAAAGATATGATCTTAATTCATCCTTAATGCAATTTATATGATGCATTGTGTAACTGGATAAGTGGTTGATTTGTTTTTGAAATGTATTGATGATGATGATGATGATGATGATGATGATGATGATGATGATGATGGTGATGATGGTGATGATGGTGATGATGGTGATGATGGTGATGATGGTGATGATGGTGATGATGGTGATGATGGTGATGATGGTGATGATGGTGATGATGGTGATGATGATGATGATGGTGGTGGTGATGATGATGATGGTGGTGGTAGTGTTGATGATGGTGATGATGGTGATGATGATGATGATGATGATGATGACTATTTTTTTATATCTTTGTTTTATTACATATTATTATCTTATTATATATTAAAATGTATTTTGATAACTTTTGTATGCGTTCTAAATTTCAGCTCCTGCTTCGTTCCAGAAGGAGATTAAAATCGATGAAACAAAAGTATTTAATTCTTCAATTCTGACAATTTAAAAACAATTTTTAAAAACAATTTAAAAAAAAAATTTTTTTGTTTGTTTTTAATTTCAAAGATTTGTTGTCAACGTCGTCCGGATTTCCTTCGTTTTTATTTCTTTGCAAAATCATGTTGTTGAGGTTGTTGTTGTTGAATGAATGAATGATTGAACGAACAAACAAATGAATGAATTGTTGTAGCACCGAATGAATTGTTGCTATAAAATGTTGTAGTAACTGAACGAATTGTTGTTGCAATTGAATTGTTGTCGCAGGGCATCCCAATCACCTCGTTGGACGTCCACCCTCTCGGCCACAGACTTCTCATTCAAACGAGAAACAATAAGTTGCAGATCCTGGACCTCAGAGTGTTGGTTAATTTTTATTTTTCTGTGATTTAATAAATTTAATTTAATCTTTAATAATTCAATTATTTAATAAATCTTTAATAATTTAATTATTCAATAAATATGCTTTAATAAATATTTAATAAATCTTATTTGTCAAGTGACTTGTTTGAATGAATGGCTCATGTACAGTTGTAAGTTGCCAACGCAATTGTTCCTCTCTCAGGGACACTTCCGTTCACAAACTGTTTGGTTTGGTGAACATCAATTCCAAGCTCAGGAGTTGTTTCAGTCCCGACGGATCGTTGGTCTTCTCCGGCAGTGAAGATGGCAGGGCCTACGTGTGGTCCACTGAAACAGGTAAACTTATTATTTTCATTTTTATTTATTTATTTATTTATTTGTTTATTTATTTATTTTTCTAAACAATTATTAAATGCTCGAGTATTGTTTTTCATTGAAAATCTATTTTGCCGGCACCTGTCTCTCAGTTTGTTGATCAGTGTTCAGCAACGTGTTTCAATGATTCACGTAGCCTTTCAAATCATTGTTGAATCATTTTAATTAAATCATTATTTATTGTTATTATTATTATTATTTATTTATTTATTTGTTTATTTATTTTTATCAACTCATCAATAATTTATTTGGACCGTTTCCAAGGCAACCAACTGGCCATTTACAACGACCTCAACTTCAATGCGACCATATGCTGCGTGGATTCCCATCCTCTGGATGATTACGTTGCCTTCTGTTGTCATGGATACAACCAGCCAATCAAAATCTACAAATACGATCCGTCTGAGCCAGGTTACGTATGACGATGTATTTTTCATGAAGTCCATTTTTAATAAGTTTGGATAATAATAATAATAATAATTTCATAATTGTTTTAATAAGTTTGAATTATAATAATTTTTGTAATTGTTTTGATTTTAGCCAATCTGAATTTACCTCTTGAAGGTTGGAAAGAATCAGAGGATTTCAATGCTATGGTGTCATCTGAAACCAAGACCAACTTGTTATTATTATTATTCTTATTATTATAAATATTTATTATAAACACTTTCCGAGATATAAATACATATTTTATATTTTAATATAACTGAATTATCTAAATGATAACTGGCAAAAAAAAACATTTGTATTAAATTGTTAAAAATTAATGTTGTCAGTGCAAAATTAAGTTTTATTTTCATTTCAGTTTTCCGTTTTTATTTATTATTTCTCAGATTTTATTTAATTATTTATTTATTTATTTATTGTCAGTCACTTTAAAAACATTTCAGATTATCAATGGCCAAATCTTCAGCAGATGACTTTGATCTCGCACATTCAATGAGACTTCAAGCAATAAGAAGTAAATTGGTTGAAGTTACTTCAAAGCACGTGAGGATTATTTTAGTTATATTTTTTCAGCGCCCCTGTAGCTCACGGCGCTACATTATTATTATTATTAAATGTGCTCGCTAGTATTATTAGTTATATTATTCGTTAATATTTGTGCCATGTGTTTATTTTTATAAACAAATTCAAAAATAGAGATGTTTTTTTTCCTTATAAACTTTCTTTATTATGATTTAGTCTATAGCTGCAACCAGTTTATCCAACTTCTATGGATCCAGTCTGACCAATCAGTTGTATCACATGTCTCCAAGTAACTGTTTAAACAATTAGCTATTAATTAACATAATTATTGTTATGTGAAAAAATTACTAATCACAGGTGGCATTTCAACTTTTGATTCTGTCAATCCCAGGCCTTCTGTCCAGCCTATTTTATCAATTGCTGCTCAGGTGAAGTCTCATTGTCATCTGGATTTCCATCTTTTCTAAGCATTAATATTTTATTTTTTTACATTTTATTGTAATATTAAATCTTTTTCTAAATTTCTACAATTGGTTATGTACTTAACTTAACTTAACTTTACTTGGCCTTTCAGAACGATCAAGAAATTAAAGTTGTTTTCAAATCGTCTACATCTGCTTCAATGAAAGAAACAGTAATTTTTAAAAATATATATTGTAATTGTAATGGCCAACTTAATATATACCTGGTATATATACAACTTATCATATTCTTATCATACCAGTTCAAATGACAATTTTATAATTTTTTTTTAAATTAAATTTTTTTAATTTTCAAACTTCCAAATTGTTTTGAAAGGTCATTGCTACTGAGAACTACTCTGCCCAGAGGTCAGATGAATTGACCTTTTCGAAGGGTGACACAATTGTTGTGCTCCATAAGGACAATAACTTTTGGTGGATGGGTCACATGCCAGCCACAATGAAGCAAGGATATTTTCCAGCCAATCACGTCGTACCAAAGTCGAAATCGTCCGTTAATGCTGACCAATCAAAAATGGAGGTAAAGACCAATCCATCTGATGAAAACAAGAATGAGGAAAACAAATACAGAGGTCTCTTGAGACAAAAACACATGCATACAAATTCCAGAAGAAATAGCATGACTGATAGTTTGATAAAGAACAGAGTAAGTTTTAACTTGGGAGAAGATACTAATACAAGACCGACTAGCATTGGATCAGTGGATCTGACAAACCAAGAAAGTTCTTTTATTGAATCCACGGTCAAAAGGGGATCAAAAAATCATCAAAATCTAAATCCAATACCAGAGGAGAAGCAACAAAACAAAGACGATTTAGATTTTCAGTCAAATGGCGTTTCTACCTCAGTTTCCAATAGTAAATCTAATACCAAGACAAATGTGTCAGAGATGACTAAGGACAATTTACAGTCAAAGCCACCTCTTCCAAGCATTATGAACAGAATCCGGAGAACTTCACTTTCACATCAGAGAATGCTGCCTAGCACTTCAGAGTGATTTTTATGGATTTAAAGCTGCCATGAAAAATTATACACCTGCAAAAGCATGACTTATTTTTAGATTTGTCACTCTAAAACAGACATATAAATTGTTACTTTAGGATTGTCACTATCTTTATGGACTTGTCTTGAAACTTTATTTGTTCATTCGTGTTGGATTAATGCTCACTTAAAAATGAGGGATTTTTAAATTGTTCGTTGCATTTTTAATTAGTCCGCAGCATTTAAAGCTAATTTCGTTATGGAACAATAAAAAAGATTTACTTATCGCGATTAACTTTTAATTAGTGTTCCAAATTGTAAACAGTTCTTCTGGGTGATTCGGTGGCAATGTAAATAGAAAGTCTGATTAACTGATTAAGGAAAGGTGCAGGTTCTCTAGACTTGTCAAGCATGTCAGTCCCAGATTTAAATTGTGTTCTGAATTTCTTGGACCAAATAAAAAATTCGTTTGTGTACAAACCGAAGAAGTATCGACGATTACAAGTTCTTTGGCAAAGCTATTTGAAAAAAAAGTTTGTTGTCCAAATTCCTCATAATTTAAAGAGATAATAAACAAAATATTTTATTTATTTCTGCAGCGTAGACTTTACAGTACTGTTGGAAGAATTATCTGGGTTGTTAAGTGATGATCCTCCATTAATAGAAGGCTTCAACAAACTCCTTCCACCACAGTTTAAACTAAAAATTACAGTACGTTATTAACACTTGCAACATTGAATTGATTGGTTTGTTTTAATTGGCATAGAGTGGATTAAAAGCTAAATAATCAATGTTCATGTCCTTAAAGGCATACAATGCCAATATTTAAAATTACAAGAGCATTAAAAGTTTAGAGGTGAGCTTTTTGAATAAGAAATATTCCTCTTTAGGAGTCAAAAGGACAAATTGGCTGCTTGAAACATGAAAGGCCTGAAGATTGCAATTCATTCAATGAACCTCCTTCTAAGGTCTGAATGCTTTTATTAAACTTGCATCTGGTGCTTCAGTTGAATAAT
This sequence comes from Hirudinaria manillensis, assembly GCA_034509925.1. Lineage (NCBI taxonomy): Eukaryota > Metazoa > Annelida > Clitellata > Hirudinida > Hirudinidae > Hirudinaria > Hirudinaria manillensis. The sequence goes on along the minus strand of CM067535.1, from coordinate 7,520,771 downwards.
TTAAAATTATTGATTGATTTTTTAAAATTTATATTTATAGGCTCAGAATTTTGCCAGAATATTCTGGTTCTTTAATAGATTATAACTTTGGAGTTGTTAATGGTTTAATGTGAATGGCTTACTTTTTTATTTTAACCCTTTTAAGGCTTTGTCAATATCTTATTACATATTTTGGTGCCTTTGCCCTTTATTTCTAGAGCTAGCTCCCACAAATAATAAATATTGAGAACATAAATCCCATAAAAATCAAACATTAAATAGAATTTTGTGTCAATTTTATTTAATACAGCATAATTGGTTTCTAACAGACAAGTGTTAGATGGACAATTTGTATATTTGCTTAATTCAATATTGCACCTTATTATACCTGCTCCTTTAATAAGTTCTCTTTAAAAACCCCCATAAAAATACTTAAATTTCCTTCTGGCTTTAAAAACATATCAAATTGTTAAACCTTATTTGAACAAGAATTAGCTGTAATTACATAAATGCTTTTCACAAGACTATATTATTATCAGTTGAATTGTATATTCAATGTATTTTGTGTGGTATTATTTCAGAAAGCAAAGATCCTGCATGAAAATGATGGCAATTATTCCATGTATGGCTCATGGAAGGAATTTTCCTTCTTTGATCAGGTTCTTGCAATATTTATTTATTTATTTAATCACAATCTGGTGCTATTTCATACTGAAGTTGTTATTGATCATGCCCGTACTGAATATTGACCGGTCCTACAATTTATATGATTATATAATCATTACAAATTGAATTATTATTATGATCTAAAATGATTGGTAATTGTAATCTGGAAAAATTAGGTGAAGGGACTGCTGAGGAATGAATGCAGTTACCTGAACTTTCTAAGATGCATTGAGTTGTTCAACAAAAATCTTGTGGATGGAGTGGAACTCCTTGAAATCCTCCAACCCTTTGTCAGGTTATAAACGTTTTCTCTGTATTTATTTAACAAAATATGCAGACATATATTATTATTTTTATTATTATTATTATTACTTATACATACCTGGAGCTCTTCAAGTGCCACCTGAAGACTCATCTCTTTAGAAAACACCTACTAGGGACACAAGACCATACAAAGCACCTCTGACGCTATGCATATGGCACTCTACAAATTAACTATTATTATTATTATTATTGTTTAATTGTTAGTAGTTGATATACTCATTAATTTTATGTAGTATGGATTGTATCTCATCAAATCTCAACAAACCTTTGCTATTTTTTTTAGCAAATCACCAAATGTCTTGGCCCAGTTGAAGTCAATGCTTCGTCATCATTTGACGAATGAAGTCAACCAAGTGACGAGGAGAAGACGAAGAAGAGGAGGAGAAAGATGTAATGGACACCTGTCTTTGGCTGAGGAAGTCAAAGAATATGAAATAGGTGGGTTTTTTTTCATAGCTACCTGTGAATTATGAATTATTCATGAATTATTATCTATTTGACCTATTAATGGCTGTTTGCACATAATTCCAGGTGATCAATAAATATTTACCTATTAACTAATAAATATTAATATAATAATGCAAATAATAACAATTAAACTAATTAAAAATAAATTGACAGATTTCTCCTCGTGCAGAAAAATGGGTTCGAGCTATAGGGCTCTTAAAACTAGGCCGGAAAACAATCCAGCATGCAGTGGAAGGACTGATTTGTGCAGAGAGGTTGTATTTTGCAGTAAAATATATTTTGATATAAAATTTTTTTGCAATAATAAGAAATATCAAAAGTCCCTAAATTCTGTAAACACGTAAAAAATAAGATAAACATCTTAAGCTTAAGCGAGAGAATTGTGCATGAAAATAATTGTTAAAATAAACAGTTTTTTTGTTGGGATAATCACTCGCTTCTTCAAACATGTATGCTATAAGGAGAATAGCGTAACATCTCTATTTTATAAACCTATTTATTCACTATTTATACACTTGATTTAATTCCAAATTTAATTCTATATTTAAAAGGCGTTAAATTAAAGACAACACGTCTTCCATTAATCTTGTCGCCAGGTACTCAATGACATCTGGGTTTCCTTCCCTCTGTGGTCGGAGGATCCTGCTACGACCAGCGAAAGTCAGGGTGGTTGTAAGATCACCTCCATACAGGAGTTCTTTTACAAATGTGAGGACGAAAGGTTTGAGGTGGGTTTTGGACAGAAACAGTTTCCAATTTTGCTGTGAAGTTCAGTCGAAGCCTAATGTAACGGAACGTCTCCATATGTCATCATCGCTGATGTATGTCATTGAAATTACACTCTGCAGCTGGACATAGTGATAGACCAGGTGTCGTCTGCCATCAGAACGCTGGAGGAGGTTCAAAACAAGATGAACTCCATGACGCAGGACGAAATCATGTCCTTCCAGCTCGACGATTCGCTCGGTGGCAGCTCCAACGTGCTGCAGAGGAAGGTCATTGAAAGGTCAACAAGATTCTCTGTGGCCAAGATTATTTTTTAGTGATTAAATAATAATAATAATAAGAGTAATAATAACAATAATGTTCCTTTAATCTTGTCACCTCGGGTCAGGGGTAATAATAATAACTTTCAAATGTTTTTTTTTACATAATTATAACAATTATTGAGTCTTGTTTTACTTTTAGTTGATATGTTCTTTGTTGACAGAATTTATGGTGATAAGGCCAAAGATCTTTTGGATGGCCTGAAAATGAAACCTTTCATTGGAGTTCCAATTGCACTGAGGAGGTTGAAAGCCAAGCAACAGGAGTGGATGGAACACAGAATTAAGTTCAATAAGGTGACAATGCTGATATTAAACTGACTTCACCAATTCAATCAAGTCCCAACACTAACTTGTTGATTGAAATCACTTTTAAAATCAATCAGATCTGGAAGGAGAACACAGAAAAACACTCTCAAAGGTCACTCAACTGTGAACTTGCCTTGGTCAAGCAGAACGACCACAAGGATGCGAGGGCTAAGGTCATCATCAATGAAGCAGAAGCCATTCTAGAAGAGGTAATGATGATGATGACGACGATGATGATGGTTGGCAATGAAGCCACGAAGGTCATGAATTCAACAATTTGATAATTTTCATAATTTATGAATATGTAAATTATTTGATTTTCTAATCCTATTGGATTAGTCCCAGATGCTGAGCTCCATTTACGGAGATGACTGTCCAATGAAAGGAAAGCATTTCCTTTATTCCGACGAGGCGACCTTCAACGACATGAACGACCTCATAGGTTTTAATCTCAAGTGCTTATCGGAGGAACGGACGTCCGAACACCTCGGATCAGGGGCAACGACCGCGGCACCCAACAACGGACAGAACGGGTCCTTGCTCTGCAACGACAAAAACCTACTCTCGTTCTGCAACAAGGCTCTCGCCATCATTTCCGAGTTCGCGTCTCGTCCTCAAGAGGTCGGAGAGACCTCTGCTTCCAGAGAGCAAGTCACAGATCCACCTTCCCTAGAAACTGGCGCTACATGCGGTCCGAGAGATGCTTTTGGCCGCACGAGCAGTTCGCCAGATGAGACGGTCATGTACCAAACCAGTAGATGGCTCATCCTGGTATCTGTTCACCACAAGCTTTACACCAGGCTTGTTAAGATTCGCTCCTTCTCCGAAAGGGAATCATCAGATCGAGACTGGCTCGAGAGAGAAGACAGTTCTTCAAGGAAAAAGACCAAGCCTGTCTACCTCGATCTGGGTTAGCTTAACCATTGGATGCTGTGACTCTCTGATGGATTTGTAACGTCAACAATTTTGCTTGGACTTACTATAAATTAGGCTCTTATTTTCAAAATGATCGATTGTTGTTTAGTTGAAGCTTGATGATGAAGAACCTCAAAAGTACCTTTTTGTTGACAAAAGTTATTTTAAAACAATTTCAAGCTGGCAGGGAGGACTGTGGCACGTTGTACAACTTTGCACTGACCGTACTGAGGTCGTACGTGGGCGGAGCCTGTGAGTCGTCAACGTACGAGGAACACGTCCGAAAGACCATGATGAAAGTCAGGAATGAAAGCAGTTTCAGCTACAACGACGTTTCCTATTGGATAATTTCTTTGGACAAGTTGCTGAAAAATGTCTTAAGAGAGGTGAGCTATTTAGGTCTAATTAATATTAATATAACTTTTAATGTAATAATATTAATAGTATTATAATATATATGAGTATTATAATATAAATGAGTATTATAATATAATATAAGTATTATAATATAATATGTATATAAATAGCTCCAACAGTTGGCTGGTGATGAAACAACAAGAAAAGGCATGGAATTGTTTGAAACTCTTCATCCCAACATCGTGACCACAGGAACAACTCGTTTGACTTACAGACACAATTGCTTGGATCTGCTCTCTAAAGACTCTTGCTACAAAATCACCTTTGTGAGTCTTTCTGATGATGAAACATTCATAACGTTTGGTACTTAATTTGAAATTTGAGATTGGGATTTTATTTCTATCTATTTAATTCCTCTCAAGATTTATGACTATTATTATTGTTATTATTATTATTATTATTATTATTATAAATGTTATTATTATTATTCAACAGAAAAAGAAGTGGCAGAAGATTGTCATTGAGCTTCTCAATGTTACGAACGGAGAATTCTCGAGAGAAGGTGCAAACATGGTCTTGAAGAACCAAACATGGCAGGAATATATCGCAAACTTCCTATCAAGCGACGTTGCAAACGTTCCCTCGATGCCTTTCCTCAGAAGGTATTAAATGTGAATTAATTGCAAATTGACTTTGGAAATCATTTCTGTAAATTATTTTTAAAATTATTTTAAAATACTTTTTTTGAGAAGCTTTAAATAGAATTGACTCGTTCGTGGTTTCTTTTCTCGTCAAGCATCGATTAATTTTTTAATCGTTAAGGAATCTCAGGAAAGAAATTCCGGTCGACATGATTTGCTCGGGTTCGGACGAACTCACTTTCCGTCCAGGTTCATTCAAACTCATCTTTTCCTCTTCATCGCACTCCGTTTTATGGAGGAGCAGGCGAACCCACACCGCCCCCGAGGTGAGAAAGGCCATGACGATGATGATGATGACAACGACGGCAATGAATGTGATATCTGCAATGGAATAACAGCATTTTATCAATTGAGTTCTAAACAATTGCTATAAGATTAATTAAGTAATTGATTAATTAAAATTCGTTTATTAATTTAACACATTCCAGGAGTCTAGGAAGCTGACCCTCCTCCGACATCAGAAGTTCCTTCGCCACTGGAACAGATGGAAGGCCGCGAATGTTGTTCCTGCTCACGAGCAGAGGTTTTCCGAGTTGATGTTTGGTTTCAAGAAGAATTTGACGAAAGTCGTTGAAATATCAGACAAGGACACGAGTCCTTACAGGACCTACCAGAAATATCTTGCCTGTTTGAGATAATTTATTAAATGTAATTAAATGCGTTTATTGTTTAATTTTTGAAAGGCTGGTTGAAGTTTGTTTTTTATGTGCTTGAAACACTCAGTCATTATTCACACTGTATTGTCAACTCGTAAGAATTTGGTGCACAACAAATTTGGTCTCATTATGTTAATGTTGAGTGAAGCTTGGAGCCTTTTGTTTTGAATCAGACTCTTCGAGATGTAATTTTGTGTTGAAATATGGAAGAGTTAAATTGGTATGTGTTTACAATAATAATTGTAATAATGGTAGACTGTTGGTTTTAAGGACATTACAAGTATTCCTCGGGTTTAGATTGCGTTTAATCGCGTTTTATATATGTGACATTAATTACATTTGTGACATCCTAAGGGGTAAAGGCCAGAACCTATTAAAGTGGCATAATGCCTGGGGGGATGGGTTCTTTTTTATAATCTATTAAATCGATCAACTCATGGCTGCATGAAATAATCTCTTTTCCTTCTAATCAGAAGGAATGTTAACCCAATCCTGGTGATAAAACTATAACGTCCGAAATGTGACCTCCCTATCCCTATAAATTTCATATTTATGAGCTTGTCTAGATTCAAAATTAAATATGTGTTCAACTTTTATAAAAGTAAAGAATTATGTTTTCAGAGTTGAATTTTGCTATTCAGCCGAGTTACTTTTGACAAAATAATATTTGTGACGCATGGAAACTGAATTTTATTTTGTTTTCCAATTTGAAGGCTCTGCCCATTTTATAAAGTACATTTCTGCAACAAAGCTGTGGCAGTATAACAACTTGATAGTCAGTCATTAATTTCGTTTAAAAAATCGTCTTTGAACGTACTGCAGACGGCGGCCTGCGTTTAAAAGCGTTTCACAGTAAGTGGCAAGTTGATTGGGATTTTGTTCGTGACATTGAGCAGGTTGTATTTAGCTTTTAAATTAAACATAATTTATTTTATCGATATGCCCCTAAATAAGATTAAGTAAAATGTTTCTAAGTAATGAAGTAAGTTTTTTGATAGGGTCTTGATGTTTACATTATCATATTGTGTTTTGTTTTGTGATGGTCCAGCGGTTTGCGTGGGTCCGCAGCTGACTGAAGATTATAATGGATTTTTAATTGCTTTGTAACATTTAATTTATATTGATTGTCTACAAGTTATGATATTTTTACTCAGTCGAAGGATATTAGTCGCGGTTCGGCTACATTTCATTCCAAGAACCGCCAGAGAGAGCCTGTTGCAATGCTAGTAAGAAGTTTGAGGCTAATATTTCTTGCCATTTTGCTGTTTGCAGTTTTCATTTGTTACATCTTTCTAATAAGCAAGAGGTCTGAATACTATGACACGTCCTATGTAAATATCTATGCGACACAAGAGACACCTAACCAATCTGACAACAATCTGAGTTTAAACGAGTCCTTTACAAAGACAGATAAACAATCGACATTAGCAGAAAAATTAAAGAATGTGCCAAAAATTAAAGTGGAAGCAGTAAATTGCAGGGCCCTTTTTGTTGGAGATCCTTTAGAGAAAAAGAAAGCTGACAAATATCATGCAAATCTCAAACCTATTGTTTATAAGTATAATATACCATCAGAATTGGATGAATGTAACTCCTATTTGTCAGCAAGGGAATTTGCCAGAGAGCCTGCTGACACTGAGGAAGCAGAATTTCCTTTAGCCTTTAGCATACTTATTTACAAAGATTTTCATCAGTTTGAAAAATTGCTTAGAGCAATTTACAGGCCACAGAATTACTATTGCATCCATGTAGATGTAAAGTCTGATCCAGAATTCAAGAAGAATGTTCAGTTACTGGTTAATTGTTTTGATAATGATAAGATCTTCATAATTCTGGCCTCTTTTGATGTAAAATGGGCAACAATTACTGTGTTGAAGCCAGAAATTGAATGCATGAAGGAGTTGTGGAACAAGTTTGCAGTTGAAATCAATTCCAATTCAAGTTCTGATGGAATTGGTAAAAAGAAAAAGAAACCACTTTGGAAATATTTCATCAATCTCACAGGACAAGAGTTTCCCCTCAGAACCAACCTAGAAATCATCAGGATCCTGAAAATCTTCAACGGATCCAACAACATGGAGGCCACTAGAGCAAGGTAACTGTGATTATGATGATGATGGTTGTGAGGTGCTGCTGCTCATGATGATGGAGGTGCAAAAAATTAATAATTGTAGAAAAAAATGAGTGATCAATATCATTACAATTATTGACATCTTTCATTGCAATAGTGTTGGTTGGTGTGGTTGATATTATCTCAGAATAGAAGTTCATCATTCATGCAAAACTCATCTATTTCTGAAAACTATTGAGCAAACTTGTGTTACATTGGTTCAAGGTTCATTTTATTGATGCCTTCATAATTGAAATGCATTGATTTTCCATCAAAGTTTGTGGCAGTGGAATGATGATTGTGATACTGATGAATTGTGATTATGATAGCAGATTCAAACTTTCAACACAAGCTTGAGTGATTTAAGTGAATTTTTTATCTCATAAATCTCCATAGTGCAAGATCATTAGGTAAATTGCTTACCATCCAAAAAATCATGTCTCCCGTACAACTCACTCACTCAAGAAGGTCATTGTTTGAGAAGATGCTTCTTTATAGTTCTGATATTTTTGCAGGCTTGGAGCTTTCCCACAAATTATGCATTTTTATTTCAAATGTGTTGTGAAATTGTGTTCATCCTTCCAATTCATTGATAATGGTCAACACCGAAGTGACATCCTTTTACATTTGAGCACTTTAACTATAAGTTATAAGCTTGAGAAGAGTGAAATTTTTAACATATAAAAATAGTCTTGTGCCAGGACCTATGCAAAGAGGACAGACAAGAATGCAAGAGATTGTTGACTAATACCAAGAGAGAAATGTTGTCAAATTGAACTTTATTGCTTTTCAGTCTTCTAGAAAAGTTATTAAATGTAACTCTTCTCTCTACGTAGATGGGATTTTCATTAATAGAGTCTCAAGTATTAGATATCTAGGAATATTAATAGATGAACACTTATCTTTGGTCAAATAAATATCTTGTATGCAAATTCATATCTCTAGGAATGGAATATAGGTGTAATTTCAAGAATTTGACCATTTATCAACACTAAAGTAGCACTTCTACTATATTTCTCTCTTGTCTAAAAACAGATTGTATGTATACACATTTTCCTACCGCCACCTCTATCATCAACTGCCTCTGCTGTCACTAACAACAATCTGTTAAATGTATCACAAATTCATAAATTACAAGCTGCTCTTTTCATGTTCACTTATGATTTCAATTCTAAAATCCTAAAATATTTTCTGACTTTTTCTTAGCAAGCAATAATTTCAACAATTATCCTTCCTAATTTTTTTATGTAACACTCAGGAATATCTTTGGCTAAATCTGCTTTGAAATTAGTCTCTATACAATGCTATGGCCCAAGAATATATGTCTCAGTAGAAGAATCAATGAAGGAGTTAACCTATTTACATTCTTGCCCCTTTGATTTATTGTTCTTGTTATTTTAAAAATCGTATAACTTTCAACTAGTAAGGGATGTCTCAATTGTTTGAATTTATATGTTTACGTTATACAGAATGTGATTTTCGGAGTCAGTCCATCCAGCGGAAGCATGCAGTCCTTAAGACTGACCCTATGAGTTTATTTTGCTTGTTTTTTAGGTTAATTTGTTTTATTGTGTTATGTATACATAGTCGTTTGTTTGAATAAACTCTAAATTTAAAAAAAACTGCTTCATCAACTTTATATTTTTTTAAAAATATTTTTAAGTTGTGGAGCTCTTTCAGGCTATAATGTATGGGCTTAGTAATTTTGATGCTGTGAATGACTGTAGTCCTTCATTAAAAAGTTGTCTGTTGATGTGCCATTAATATAAATTTATCATAATGTAAATATGGAGACAAGGTTTTATATAATAATAATACCATTAATTGTTTTGCTGAGATGATCAGCAAATTTACAATCAGAGGGTCTAAGCACTTTTTGGATTTCATTCAACAAAAGGAGGTCTATTGAAAAAATTTCATTTCGTGCCTGCAAAGATTGTAGCTCATGCGCACGATGCTATACATATGATATATTATTATTATTTATTACTAGTGGTGCCCAGCCACGCATTGCTGTGGCTCAATATCATTACACGATGTAGTCATGGCACATATATGAAACCTATATACAAACACTCCTCTAATCGAGCACTATGTTGTGTCAAAATTTCAAAGTAATTGGTTAAGTACTTTCAGAGAACATTTGCACATTACAAACACAAATTGCATTTTTATTTATATAGATTATTATTCAATCTTCTGGATAGTCTGAGCCAGTGATGTGCTTTGGTTAATTATTTGCTGTCAGATGGCTTAGCAGTGATGCTGTCATGATTTTCAAGTTATCTAAGTAGAGTGATAGCTTTGATGTGGCATCGTAATGTGAAAGGGACAGTTTAAAACGAGAAGTTTGAAGCATGAATGATTTTTTTCCTATGCCTGTGTACTTGTTCAAAAATTTATCTACTATTGCTTGCAGGAATATAACCCTCTAAGCTATCTTTTTTTGTCAAACATTTTCTTCACTCGGAATCTTAAATTCGAAATAAGTGCTTTTATTTTAACATCGATCCAAAGGTTATTAAATTGACTGGATTCGCGCATCAAGAGGTCACGTGCCTATGCTTTGTGTTGATGGGTTCAAAGGTTATGTTTAATGGTGCTTATGACTTCAGCATTCATAATTTATTAATTAATTCATTAATGAACAAGTATACACTTAACTTTGAATGTAACATCCGAATGAGCATCTTTAAACCTGGCTATTCACTCACATCTTAATCTTTGTAGGAGCTTGTGAACAAGACCTTTTCTTCTGTGCACTTCTAGTTCAATAAAATGATTGAATGAATCGATTGGACAATCAATTGCTTAAATACCAGCTGGTGATGAATGCTTTCGTTCATTATTATGATGAAAGCAAACATTTGTCATTTCACCTTTTTTTTTCATTGCAAGTTACAATGATTTTTATTTATGTATTTTATTTCATTAAATATTTAAGAGATCCATTATGCTTTTATTTTAATTGTTAATCTTATAGCTTAACTCTGAAAAATTATTGAAACTCTGAAAGCTATAAATAAATTTGTTTTTTGGTATTCAAGGATTCTATGTTTTTATATTCTATGGTTTTATTGAAATAATAGATTTGTGACTCAACAAGGATGTGATGGTGGTTAAGAGTTAGAGAGAACCAACATTGATTTCAATGCATTAATTAAAGTAATTGGATTATCTATTATAGGATGCAGGATTCTGCTCTTAAATATTACGACGAGCGACCAGCCCCCGGTGGCCTCAAGATATGGAAGGGTTCTGTGCATGTCTTGCTGAGCAGAGAATTTGTGGACTTTGCCATTCACCATCCGATTTCGGAGAAACTGCTAAAATATTTGGACGATGTTTGGGTACCAGATGAACACTTCTTCTCCACTCTCAATAATAATCCCAACTTCAGTGTGCCTGGAGGATATACAGGTATATATACCTGTTGCTTATTCTGTGTCTTGGTGTCGGCATTGTTCTTTATGGAAATTATTATTTATGTCAATGTGTAGATATTAATAAAGATTTGTTTCTTAAATAATATTGTTCATCACAGTTCATTGTAGTCAATTGTTAACTGATGAGTTATCAGTTATAAGTCTAGAGTTTCAGTAATGAATCAAATAGTTTCATCACAATATGTCTTTCTTTCTTTTTTTAAATGACTGCTTGTTATGAAATGAGAATTTGAAGTTTTTGAAAGAAGATGATGCAAAGGTCATCTACATCATAAATGTCCTTCTCAAACTCATGAATTGAATTCTGATTTTTAAAAATATAGATATGGTAATCTATTGATTATTAATCTAATGGTTGTCTATTAAAATTATTAAATAATTAAATATTATTAAATTAAAATATTAAAATCTGACCCAATTACATCTCTACGCAGGAAAGAATCCAGAAACAGACACGCAATTTAATCGCTTTATTGTGCGATTTAAAAACTGGGGTTACTCTCCTTTTGCTTGGCCTTGCAAAGGCAAATGGGTGAGGCAGATTTGCAACTTTGGTGTGGGAGATCTACCTCTTCTCGCTTCTAGAGATGAACTTTTTGCCAACAAGTTTGATTATAATCACCAACCTCTGACCTACGACTGCATGGAAGAGTTGCTGTACAACCGGACTAAGTTGGAGTTCAAAAGGGGATTTTATTGGAACAAGGCCAATCAGGAAAAAAACAAAATGTTTCTTGATGATTTGGATTTTACAGATGAAGGCCAGCATTCTTTGAAAAGATTAAATGAATCTGTGATCAACGGCATAATCAAAGAGAACATGAAGAAACATCCCAATTTGACTGGCGGTGGTCTTCAAAACAAAGACCATTTTGTCTACCCTAACAAGACTTTCTATCTTTATGGTGATGAACTGGACGGACGATACGGAGTAGAGGAGACGGAGAATTCGGCCAGACTGACCTTCCAATACCTAAGAACAGACCGACCAATGCTTCACGGACCAGGAGAAGTCGATTTTGATCACTACAAGGACCTGGAATTTGTTCAAAATCACTTCTACGTTCCTGACGACTGGACTTTCCAACACGATTACCAGCAAAATTCTCCGGAAGAGGATCTCAAGAATAATACGACTTAATTTCTTTGCTGTCTTCAGCAGCGTCTCTTATCTGCATGTGTGTTGACGTCTACATTGAGTTTCATTGCAAGCACGATTCATTTAATGCAAGTATTTTGGATACAAATCTTTTCTAGGTTTAATTCATTAGCTGGATTGCATCATAATTTATTAAGCTAATATTGAGATTTTTTAGATATTACCAATTTCACTTAATATCTAACCTTAACTAGCATTTTATAAAAAGTCTTTTTACATATGACCGAGCCCCAAATTATCAAAGTGATGCAGCGATCAGAACACGTATAATTCTTAAACCCACCTGTTCTCTCGACTCACCTTTATTACTACTTTTTTTTAAAGATATTTTGATACTCTGATATTTAAGCCACTTGGCATGTTCTAGCATTTTGTAAAATCCTCGCCAGATTGAAATTTATTTTCCACGTTGCATCTCTTTATCACGTGACTCGTGTGCTTCGTACACTTTTCGAACGTTATGTAAATCGAACCAATGCGGTTTAAATAGTATAAATTCTTTAATTATTCAAGATATTTCTACAAAGGAATCTCAGATGTTGTCGTCATTGCCGTCTTGATAATGATCCGTGCATTAATTTAAATAATTTTACCGATAACCCCTAGCACTTCATCGGGGTGCGTAACCAAATACCAAAGTCCAAAAGCATTGCAAAACTACAAACCTAGCCAAGTAGGAAGAAAGTGATTCAGCAAGATAGTTGCTCCTGTGACAGATGTGAGATTCATTCTTCAAAGAGTTAGATATTTGAAACAGCTTAACTTTTGTAGCGTGGTCAACCAGGTGGTGCAATCAAAAACCGAGCATCAAACAACTCCCTTAGAAGTCAATCAAGCCACAATCATCACCCTCACAATTATACTGACTCCATGTTGCCCACGTTTCAATTTCTATCAAGATGTAGTCCCACAAGGTAACCACACCACAACAAATCATTTGCCCATGAGTCCATAGTTCGCAAAACCAATTTCAAGAGGACATTCATGGACACAAATGTGGTCAGCAAAGCCAACATGACTGGTTCATCTTAAAATTATGATTGCAGCAAATGTAATTAATAATATTAATAATTATATTAATATAATTAATGAAAAATATTAATAATTATATTAATATAATTAATGTCATCTCAGGCATTAAGTTCAAGCCCTGCCATGGAAATGAATGAATTAATTAATAATAAGTTATAAGATGCATTCGACAGCTCTCTAAGGCTCACCAATGTCTTGATAATGATCGTAACCAAGAAGCATTCATTTACATTATGCACCTCACTGGACTTTAATTACCATCATAATTACTTTTATTTTCGACATTGATGCTAAAGCACTATTACAAACAATAATGATATTATTAATAATAATAGTAATAATCATCATCATCATCATAATGACAACAGTAATAATCGTAACGTCGGTGATGACGATGGACTATGATGTTATTTTTCATTTTTATAAAACTCTTAAGGTAGTACGATAGCAATGGGTTACAAAACGTCAAAAAAAAAAATTGAGCACAGCTCCTCTTCATGCTCCGTGGATTAGGCCCATTCACTAACTTAAGGGAGGATTGTGGACTTCTGCATCTAACCAAAGGGAATACCTTCTCACAATGGAGCTGAAAGTTCAGAGTTCAGTTAGGGTTAGAGTTCTAGAGTAAATTAAGCAGCGAAACGTGCAGGAGAAGAGTTTATAAATCCACGATTTATCTAGCTAATTACAAAAATTGGTCGCAAGCAATTATTATGTATCGTCTGTAATTTAAATTATTATTGCTAAATTAGACGTACTCGTCGCATATTATTTGTAAATTAGATTATTACATAATGATTGTCCAATTATTATTATTATTATTGGGATGCATCTCATCAATTATTCATGAGACTCACCGCTGACTCCGTTGACAGTTCCGGACGTGTGGACGTTGAAGTCGCCCGATCCCCTGTTCTGATTATTGATGACAGGATCTTCAAACGTAGGAGAAGAATATTACTTTCAAGTTAATTATTAATAATAATTGAATAATATTCAGAAACATTCCTGCACTAGCAAGAGACCATTAAACTACTCCTTGATTAACAAATATACGATATAATAAATGACTTCATTATATATTTATTTAATATTTATTATATTATTTATTTATATAATATTTATTATATTATTTATTTATATAATATTTATTATATTATTTATTTATATAATATTTATTATATTATTTATTTATATAATATTTATTATATTATTTATTTATATAATATTTATTATATTATTTATTTATATAATATTTATTATATTATTTATTTATATAATATTTATTATGATAAATGTTAATAAGGAATAATGGATTACTTGAACATAAAGCTCAATGAATTAAAACTAACAGAAGTAAGGATGGTCCATTGCCTCTCTGGCGGTGAGCCTCTGTTGGTGATCATATCGGAGAAGCTTGTCTAGGAAGTCAAGAGCTTCCTGGCTCACCAAGTGCTGATTGTCGTTATTGACAAAACGTTCCAACCTCTTTCTCGAATGCCTGAAAAAATGCGGAACAGGAGTTAGGGTTGATTGCTGTCAATCAATCGTTCATTCATTCAATCATACTGGTAGCAAAGTGTAATCAAAATAACAGTTGAAATGTAATGATTGAAATAATAATAATTGTAAACTACAATTTACAATAACAACACTGATAATGTTGTGCTTATTCCATCTCTTTCAGTCTTTATACAATTTTTATAAAAAAAAAAGGACTCGCTGACCTTCCTAGAATGGAATTGAAACGAGGGTCGAGTACTATTTGGTACTTGTCAATGTACTCAAACAGCTCATCAGTGCCCAGTACTTTTGAGATGCGAACCAACTGGAAAAAGAAATGACGGTGTAACGAAGTCTTTTAATTAAAATGATGAGTCTGCCTCCAAGACACCTTTGGTCTACAGGAACAGCTATGATAAGTCTATAATCAACTTCTCTCCAACTATTTAGTTGTAATTATCAAACTAGTTTTTTTGTATGTGTGTCTAATAAAAATTACCTGATCATAATTATCATGCCCATGAAAGAATGGCTCCTTCTTGAAAATCATGCTAGCAAACATGCAACCCAAACTCCACATGTCCAAGGAATAGTCGTACATCTGATCCGATAGATAAAAGACAAACTGTTTGCTGAGCAGCTCCATCGATTAACACGATAGATATCTCAATATCTCACCTGATAGTCAAGAAGCAATTCTGGACCTTTGAAGTACCTAGAAGCTACCCTGACATTGTATTCCTGACCAGGATGGTAGAATTCTGCCAGTCCCCAGTCGATGAGACGAAGCTACAAAAAGTAATTTGCCAATGCATAAAACTCTTGCATTCAACCATTTGAATTAATTATTAATTAATAAATAAATTAATTAATTAAATAGGACACCAACCTTTCTATTCTCATGGTCGATCATGATGTTGTGTGGCTTCACATCCCTGTGCATTATACCCATGCTGTGACAGTAGTCTAAAGCCTGAATCACAATACCATCACGTACGATGTTAGAATCTTGATTCAAATGTCACATCACGTGCTAACAAGACCTCACCTTAATGGTCTCCAAGGTGTAATAACGAATGTCATAATCTGAGAATGTCTGATAAAGTTGCTGCAAAAACACATAAATGTCGTTACAAAAACTAGACCAGAAAGGGCCATAACTCTAAAATCAATAAAACCAAAAAATAATAATAATCAAATTATGACCTCCACATATCAATAAAATGCAAAAGATAATAAAATAAATGAAAGTCACCTTGAAGTCTGTGTTGTTGATGTATTCAAAAATAAGTGCTGGTGTTCGGGACTGCAAGTGAAAGGGTAAAATCGTTAGTGGGGCTGCACGTGCAAGGCATGGTCAGCTTTTTGTTAGCCATCTAGGTTTAACCCTCAGGGTCAGGGGGTTAGGGTTAGGGTTCTTCCCATGGTCACAAAAGTTGCCATAAGCTTCAAACATGATACGTAATGACTGCTGCCATCACTATCACTTAAAAGAAATTAATCATCTGAACTGACTTACAAGTCAATTAAATTAGATGTTTTGCAGAAGTCCTAAATTAATTGGGGATTATTACTTAACTACAAAGACCCCAAATATTCTTAAATTGGCAAAAAAAGGTAAAATAAAAATAATTACTATAGGGTCTTTGACCACAGCCAGGAGATTGATGATGTTGACCCCATTCCTCAAGTTCTCTAAGATTTTTATTTCTCTCTTTATTTTGCTCTTCTTTACTGGCTGTTAAGAAAAGTTAAGAACTTTACGCACGATCCCCACGAGTCCATTGTTCGACGAATGAACCACTTCGCCGATTCTCGAGGAAGTTTTCGAACGAGTCGTTAAGAGAACGATTTATCCAATGAACGATTGCTACTTAATTAGACTCGATGTACAGCTAATAATTCAAAATGCAAAACACATGCAAGCACAACGACTCACAAGTCGTGGTCAAAATAAATTAACAAGCAACGTGTGTGTTGTAATTACTGACAAACAAGCCACTCTATTAAGTGATATCTATATACATAAAATTCTATATATATGTGTATATATACTCTATATATGTGTATATATATATATATATATACATATACATACGTATACATATGTATATATAGGCAATATATATATATATACTATAGTATGCTACAGTATGCTATAGTATATATATTGCCTATATATACATATATGTATATACTACAGTAAATATAAATATATGCTATATATGCTATATTTACATATACATGTGGATTACAATTAGATAATTATATAATTATAAAAGAAAGTCTACCTTGAGTATTTTTATGACACACTTTTGATCAAGAACTATGTTCATGGCCTCAAAAACTTCACTGTATTTGCCCCGACCTATTTTGGTGACTATCTGATAGTCACTCTGCTGACTAAAAAAAGTAATCAACAAATGATATTACATAACCTGGTCATGAAAATTCTGATGACAACATCATTTACATCGATTTAATTGCATTAACTTCCATAATTAGGCATTAAATAAACATCTTAAAGATTCAAATAATTTACAATTCAATGATGGCATCAATTATTCCAATGATTTTCAGCATGGTTTAACATTGAACAACAGCAGAAAGTGGAATTCAATCAAATATTGAATTATTAGTAATTGCTTGAACACCAAGGAAGTTAGGCTTAATTCATGACAGGTGAGCTGTGAAATCACTAGAAAATTCAGATTGTGCAAGCTCTGATTTTCAATCCACATATAACCAAGATTTTCACAAGGCACATGCTCATGTACAAATTTCTCAGGTTAATGCAATTGCTTTCTCCTCGAAATTTAACCATAATTGTCAAAATTTTTAAAACTAGAAATAAATAAATTAATTCATCATAAAGCCATATGTTGAACAGTGCCAACTTACCCCCATTCCACAATGTGTGCTTCATAATCCCAGTATTCTCTTGGTCTGGAATTATTAACATCTGCATAAACCCTGGCTCGGCTCGGTGCTGGCATTTTGTTCTGATTCTGGTGAAACAGTCGAGGAGTATGAACGTGAAGAAAACGAGACTTTGAAAGAGACCGAAATAAGTTCCAAGTGCCGCTAAGGCTGACAGCGGTCTTGTTCCAAGAAGTGCAAAGTTTTAGCAATATATTGCCTTTGTAATTTTAAACTTGAAGCTATATGTTGATAGTGGTGGATTTCCTGGGCTTTTGTTGTTGATTGTTTAAGCAAAATGACCTAGCAAGTTCATAAAAGCTCCAGGCTGTTTAACAAAATTAACACACAAAATTAGTATGCTACGATTAGTATGTGAATCAGTTTGAGTGATGCATAGAATTATGATAAAACCTTTGTGGCTCCTATGTTCGATAAGCAACAAGTGCGATAAGTAACTTTAATTAATTCTCACGCGTAAACAAACATTTTGTTCAAAATCCTGTCGTAATATATGTGCGATAATCCAAACTATTCGGTAAAACCACGCTAAACACATCCGACGGGACGCCGGCAGGCAAGCAAAAACATTGTCAGAGAATACTCGAAAAGCAGCTCTTAACAGTCAACAAGAAAATAAACTTATTTAATATATCAAACCTAGTTCTTGAGCTCTTCACGGAAACAACATAAACCAATATCGGCGAAGATCATAGTGTTTTCGACTCAATGGCGAAGAGACAGATTTATGAGCGCTGGTTTGTAAAAATGTGTTAATTATATTTAAAATAAATCGTTAATAAAATGATTATGTTTCAGAGAGATTAAAATTTAATCATATTTTATTAAACTTATACATGGCGCATCAGGACTAAAATTACTTTCATCCACCAGCCTTAATTCATTGACTTTCATTTCTTAAGTTTCATAACTTTGGAATTTATACATTAAGGTTCTTCAAACATTACTTAACAAAACTGAGGATTACTGAAACGAGTTTGCGGCCATGGAGTCTTGCAGCTTTTTCACAATTATTCAACCATAAAACAAATATCTTCAAAAAATGAAGAATAGTTTAACAATTTACATATCTATTATGTTTTTAATAAATGTTGGCTTCGTCAATTCCTTTTTAGCCTTCCGACAATTTCCATTCAAATTTCAGTCTCACTTCTCGAAACTCTTCATAAATATTGGCAAATAAAAAATTATTTGAAAGTACAAAGTATATGAGATGCGATTGATAAAAATAAACAACTAGTTTATCTTAAAACAAATAGAACAATATTGTATACATTTTAACATTTAAAAGCTTTATTTTGTTGTTAGCAAAGTTTCGATTTATTAACAGTGATCGTCTCTAAAATGAGGAACTGTCGTGCTTTTATCTCAGACATAAACTTATGCACTGAAATACTATTCTTGAAACCTTAAATTTGTTAACCAAATATTAATGAACCAGTCTCTGCATATTTACTTAAAAGTTGTGGTTTTTAAAATTCTATTATTCCATGTGGGGATTGAAAAGCAGCAACAGCAAATAGGCACTAGTGCATCAGCACTCTAAGAGTTACTGCTTGCAAATTGTTTTGGTAATTCTATAATCATGACTTATCGTAGAAAGTTTGAAGAACAGATTGTAACGATGTTATTTGTAAGGAAAAGCATCTGATGTTCCTTCCGCTAGCTTTGCTGAATTTTTTTTTATCTTTGAAAACCCGACGAATAAAATTTGAAGCTCAAATATAGATGTATCGAAGTTATCAATAGAGAACGATGATGATATTGTGGATGTATTGCGGATTTCAGTGCGTCTTCGTTGCGTCGTTACTCACGTTGTTTTACATTCCATCAACAGGTGATGTACACAAATACATTACAATTCTTACAACCCAGCTCCAGGATTGGTTCATTCAATTCTATTTTTAGCTAATTCAGCGATTCCATCCGACGAAACTTTCAAAGCATCTGCTACTTCATCGCAGCAAGAAAGCCAAACAGTTCGTCCAAAATCAACTCTGCACATCCCTGATGATCTAACTGAGGAGATCAGGGATCCTTGTCAAACAGCAGAAATTTTGGAGCAGCCATGGAGGCATTGGAGTTATGACGACAGCGAAGTACCATCGGTTGGATTCGATACTGTTTCGTGAAACAAGCTACATAGCTATAAAGTTTTATAGCTTATCATATAGTATCATATAGTATATAGTATGTAGCTACGTAGTTACATTGTTTTCTAGAAATCACCAGTAGCAGCATAAGAAATTACATTGTTATAATAATCTAAACTATTATACTATATACAAATAAAACAAAAATGATTATAATAACTAATTATTATAATAAATAAACATTATATTATGAATTAACTAATATTATACCATTAATTAACAATTAATTGTTATAAAATAATTACCGAGTGTTGTAGGAAAATGGGAGGAAGAAGTTCGAATGCGACGCTCAGTTGCTTCCACTCAGACGTTGGTTTGGATTTTCAGTCAATGGGATCAGAAGCGAAATAATCTACGGACATGTGAAGGTAAAAGATTTTTATGGCGAGGTTCAATGGAGGATTCAAGAGGGTAGGGCTTGGTTAATGTCACCCGTGATATAGAAAAAGAAAAGAGATTTAAGTTTGACGACCGGGGATTCAAATTGGCTCTGTTTCTGAACAAATTTTTTGTCTCTACTCCAAATTTGTCCTCTACTCCCTGCCAAAGTGTACTTTGACAGATCCGTCACTGATGAGTTTCAGTGAGGATGGAACCCACCAGTTGCAAACATGCCATTATATACGTAATTCATTAGATAAATTAGATATTTGAATTTCAGAAACTTATGATTGAAATTTCAATTAAGTCATTATTATTAGAATTATCAGAGTTAATTCAAGAGTTAATTTACTAGATATTAATTAAATATTATTCTTGTTATTATCAGCCCCACAGATGTGGAACGTTGCATCCGCTTTCGTTATCGTTCGACAACTCACTTCTCTTCCAACGGAGCATGTTATATCCTCAGCTAAAATCCTGGAGTTCAGGAGGATCAGGAGTTGACGAATACGATGATAATGATGATGATGATGATAATGATGTGGTAAACGATGATGATGATGATGATGATGATAATGATGACGATAAAGATTATCTGAGTAGGAGACGATATTTCAAAATTCATGGAGACAAGATTAAGAACCGGGAAGTGATATCAAGTATGACATCACCATCACTATCATCAGCGCCTCCACTATTATCGTCACCAACATCATTATCAACGATGATGAACGACTCAAGCTTTCCAGCCCGATCATACGAAGATCTCAGGATGTCCTCATCATTTTCAAACAAGTCCGAAGAACAACCAACTCATACCGCAGAGGCCGATTCCGTTCCAATAAACTCCACGGATCCAAACCCGGTCTCATATGAAGACTTTCCTTCTGCTTCCACCAAGATGTTGTCCACTTCACAGACATTTTATCTGCCAAAATACGAGAGAGTTTATGATTACATATTCGAGAGTCACTCGAGAAGATTATACTCGTACATGCTGAGAGACGTGGACACCATACAAGAGCTTCAGCAGTTCCTAATACTGCAACAACTATTAATGAATTCGTCCATTATCGGCAGAGAGTTGCAAGACAATGAAATGTGGCTCGGAAGTATTCGCACACTCACTTCTCTGCTCCATTCAGGAAAAGGCGATTTGATCGAGTTGGATAACAATGGAACAAAGTTCTCTCTTAACGTTAGCACCGTAAATACGTCTGCTTGTTACGCGGCAATGAAGAAATTGGAACAGAGTGTTGAACAGCGAAAGAAGAATATGAACATCTTAGCC
Organism: Hirudinaria manillensis; assembly: GCA_034509925.1. Classification (NCBI taxonomy): domain Eukaryota; kingdom Metazoa; phylum Annelida; class Clitellata; order Hirudinida; family Hirudinidae; genus Hirudinaria; species Hirudinaria manillensis. The sequence goes on along the minus strand of CM067535.1, from coordinate 7,499,332 downwards.
GAGGAAAGAGAAAGGATTACAAAGCTGAGAAAGACAAAACTGCACTCAAAGAAGAAGAACCAAAGACTGGCATTTCTGAGGCAGAATTTTACAGTCGCTCAGCTCTGTGTTTATCATCGATTTCTCGACGAGTCCTCTTGTGTGGATGCCTTAAGCGTGCCCATCGTCATCAAAAAGTGTCCTTCAGGTGCAGTTTATTGGCTGGAAAAAATGATATCGCAGTGTCCCAGTGGAGCCTGTGTAAAAAGTGAGACCAATTTTTTGCTGGAAATTATTTCTTATATCAGTTCTCGAATATAACTATTCTTTACGATTATTGTTTTGTTTTTTTTTTAAATTATAATCTTAAGGTGCAATTTTTATCAACAGAAATTAACGAAACAGCTTCGTATGAAGTCTTTCTCAACAGTAAGCGAAGGCAAATTTCGCTATTAGCTGATGAATAATTAACTTGAATCGGTTTTAAATGAATATTTAAACTTATTGTAACGTGGCATTCATTTTCGTTTTAGTTCCCAAGGAAGAATTGGTTAGTCTCTTTTTTCAGATCACATTGATTTGGTCAGACCATCCAACCTGAATTAAAAAAAAATAAAGAAATAAAGGTGAACAAAGAATTCACTAACAAATGTTTCAGATGTTAAAACCTCTATCGCAATTGGTTGATAATGACCTGAAGAGTCTTGTCTCCGTTGAGTTCAACATCTCCTCAGTCCACACGGTTAGCTCCTGCTTAATTAGTGAAATGGAAAATCTCAAATATCAAATTAAGAATTTCAAATAACAGAATTTCAAGAATTTCTGCTCAACTTTGAGACCAATTCTGGCCAAGAAGCTGAAATTAACGATTTCTACAAAATCGAGGTAAAAATTTAAAAACAACTTACATGTTTGGTATACATTATTGTTATTGAGTTGAAATAACACATCCTTCATTTGTGGTTCAACAAAGATCTCCAAGGAAATTTCTCAAAGTCAAGGGAAAACCAACTGAAAGGAATTACACTCGAGTTTACAAAGAAGAAAAATTTGATGGCGCTTTGATCCCAGACCTCGATCCGGACGCAGCTGGACCAAAGTCCCAGGACAGAAGGAAGAACAAGTTAAAGAGAAACGTCAAGACTTTTGACGACGAATTGTTTGAAAATGTTGAAGGACTGAAGAATGATCTGAAGGCATGCGATGGAGTAGATTCCATTTTGAATAAGTCATCACCAACAAATCCACTTCCGACCTCAATGCCCGCCATGACTTGGGAAAGCATGTCTTCTAAAGATTTGGACGAGGAGTACACAAATGAAGATCTCGAGTTGGTAAAGTTTGTGGATTACGAGCCAATTGTGTTGGATGGGAAGCTAAGAATATCTATATTTGTGGACGGTTGGTGGCTGCCTTGCTAGACTTTTTAAATGGTTTTTAAATTTATTTATAAATTATAATTAACTTTATAATTGAATTAATAAAATTAATGTACCGCAGGCAACACGTCCTTGATACAGGGAGATGTATTGGACGCCGTGAAAAGTCTCAATGCGTCTGGAGAGCTTGACGCGGAGGTTAAAAAGAAGCATCTTCGATATTTTATAATTTTTTTTTTGTTCAAACAACATGTTTTTTGACAGAACGTAACTCTTTCTTTGATATATCCCGGGTTTCCCGGAGACATCAGCCAAATCAGGTCTGGGAGTAGAGCGGCCAAGTTTTGGCAGGAAAACAAAGACATGCTGCTCTGCGCCTTCGTAATTCTTGGCATTCTATCCTTATTCATCCTTATTTACGTACTTTGTCGCATTCGCAAAACGAGAAAGAAAAAAGAGCAACTGTTCGGAGGCAAACGTTACCACAAATACTCTCAAACGGACCACCTCATTACCGGATACATATTCGGCACTTCCACTCCAATTGTATTCTTTAAATCATCCGTTCAGGATGGTTACGAGGATCTCGTAAACGAAGTCTTTATTGAGGATTGAATGTCAAATGACTGACAAACATTCTAATAAATGGCTATCTTCCTTCATGTTTCATTCCAACCTGCCAACACTGAATTAAAACAACAAACCTAAATGACATGACTACACAATCAAAAGTTTTTGAAAAATTGAAGAACATTTAATTTCCCCCAAACCTCTTAACACCATTGCAAACAATTAATCAAGATTTTCCTAACAAACAAAAACTTATATTAAACACGATGACGTTTAAGACATGTTGTAAGACTTAAGACATGTTATACATAAATCATTTAAATAGATTTTGTCACTTTAAATTAGTAAAAATAAAATGGATTTTCATAACAAATGCAGTCATTCACATGGAAAAATCAGAATGCTGGATAATTTATTAAAGATATTACACTCCATTTTTTATTCAATATTTATAATCTTTTTTTAAAAATTATTTATTACAATTGACAATTTATTACAAATATGGCAATTTGTGGGCCATCAAAACTTAATATTCACAATTAAAATAAAATCATTTACAATAGGAATGACCTAATTGGACTGTCATCAATTAACCGATCAATGCGTTTTAGATTTTCCCCGTGACAGATATTCCTCCTTCAGAAAGGCAATGAGGTTTCTTTCACTCTTGAAGATCACAAACAACGTCGATGCCAGAGAGCAGGCAACGACAAGCACGTGGGTCAGGTATCCGACCAACTGCTGCAGGGACAGTGCCGGTCTGCCGTGACATAAATAGGCCTGGAACAATGAGACCATTTTCAATAAAAGGCTGTGTTATGCGTAGGAAGGTATAAATACTTATTGCAAACATTTATATATTGTCAATTCCATTTATAATACTGTGTGGATACTTTATTCATCGGTGAGGTTCATCATATTAATTTGTAAAGATTAGATTTGTTTTCACTTCAAAATGGAGTATTAATCAATAATTGATGATCATCCCACCTCTGAAACTAAGGTCACAAGGAAAGATATTAAATAAGCAAGGATAACAGCATTGCTTGGAAGTAGGCTCCTGATTGGTCGGTATGGCGTTCCCTCAAAGTAGCGACTCATGTAAACCAGGCTGGATAAGATTTCAACGTAAAATATAGAATTCACATGCTAGATTTAAACTTTGAGACAAAAGAATTATTAGCTTAAGATGGTCAACTTACTGAAAATGTAAAAAAATTGATTAATAAATTTAAAAAAAAATTAAATTAAATTAAGAAAAGATTTGAGGAATTTAATTTGTAACAGTTAAAAAACATTTTTGTAACAATTAAAAAACATTTGGAACCTGTAAATAATTCTGAGGGCCATGTTGCAGCAGTTGGACAAGCAAAATCCTATGGCACCAAGGCCAAGGAAGGTGGTGAAGAACCAGGACGAGGTCAGGAATGCGACGGAAAACATCATCATCACCTTGTTGTATCTTCAATGCAATTGGACGGTCAAATGATGATTATTACATTACATTGTTACATTATCAAGAATTATCAAGCAGCTGTAAACAATGAGTTTCACATGAAGTCACACTTGCTTTTCTACTTGTTTCTGATTGGTCGAAGCGTTATGAAAGCCTTCCGTGATCCCGTTGATCGAGACCAAGAAGATGTAGAGACAGCTCCATTTCATCAGTGATGGCCCTAAGTATCAATCAAACTCTTTTACCACTATCACTTATCACTTATAACTTATATCAGTTGGCACATAGCATGCAGTGGCAGCAGCAATCAGAAAGTTCAAAGTCACGTCTGCCTCCCAATCATAAATCATTTACAAACCAGGGGGCGATGAAAGTCTTTCCCCAAAGACGACGTGAAGGGCAAGAAAGGAGCAGGTGAATCCAAACGTTGCCACGGTAATTCCGAGCAACGTTCTCACCTTCAACATGGCCTCCAGTGACTTTACCACCAATTTTAATGATTCCTAAGAGTAAGCAATGTTTACTTAACATGGTACTTTGTTGTTGAAAGCATGGATTAATAATATTAATCAATCATTATTTCCCTGTGATCAATATTTTATTTTCTAATTCACCTCGTTTTGTAATCTTGCACTCTGTGCTCTGACAAGAGTTTGTGACAGGAACAAATAAAATCCTTCTTCCATGGGTAAAAATATAATCCTCACAACCATGGAACTCAGATTGTTCACAATGCTGTATACTCCTAATTATTATAATAATAATTAGTATTAATTAAATAATTATATTCATCAACAAATCAGTTTAAATCTTATTACAATAAATGAAAGTAATCAAAAGGATTAAAATCAAAAAGCCTAATGAACAACCTAATTAAACTCTGAGCACTTTTTAAAAATATCACAACAACAACCTTGTTCAGCAAAGGAAAGTATTCCAAAGACCGTCATAATATACTTTTCACCTGCATGACAAATAATATTTGTAAAGCAAAATAACTTAGAAATGAATAAGTATTAAATACCTTTTAGTATTAATACTGAAAGGTATTGAATCTAATGACAGTGCTTTGGTTTAAGCTTCATAAGTACTTGTAAATTTGTTAACTGTTAATAGTACCAATAAATTTGTTATATATATCAACAAATTTGATAATAAGTTATCAATAATTTGCTACTGATTATTACCAGATGATTGGCAACTCAAAAATCAAGTAATTTAACAACAATTGACAGAGAAAATGGAACATGAGTCACAAAAATAGTTAATACAAAAATAGAACCTTCAGTGAATCCCTGTTTGAGGACAACCTGTTTGGAAAAACTCCACAACAAGCCCATAGCCTGTCCATCATTACCCTGCAATCAAAGCACAATGCATACAATGTGTATACTGTATGTACACACAGACAATCGGTATATACTAGCTGTTATTAATCACTACTATCACTACCTCCATCACTATCATCATCACCAGTCTCATCACAAACCTCTTTAATAGACGGAAGTTTTTTGGGCAGGAGTTGTATGAACGAAGTAAACGGAAAGTCATCGTCGTTTCTAACTTCGGTTTTTAACTTCTTACGAACATCATTATCATCATGTCCAGCTGAACCCACAGCTTTCCCTCTGACAGAAGGCATTTTGTGATGTCTTTCAAATGCATCGCTTCTATGATCATCATCATCATCATTGTCGTCGTCGTCACGGTCATTGTTATCATCATCACGGATGTTGTTCCTGATGGCAGAGTTTTTTCTGATTTGAAGGGATATGTAGACAAAGTATAACAATGTCAAAGATAAACTGAAGGAGACCTGAAGGAGATCAAGAAGAATTATCATCATGATTGTTGACATAAAATCTTGACAATAAAATCAATTTTAATGGTTTATTTTATGGAATATGTCCCTTAATTTCTTAAAAATAGAAAATTATGAACTTAAAAAAACCAGAGCAATAAGATTAAAATATAAATTAATGTAATTACCAAGTAAAAGAGCCATAATAACCTCCTAAATTAATTAAAATAATGAATTAAAATGATTACAAACATAAAAAAAAATACCTTAGATATGCAGAACGATAAGAGGCCAAGGGAAGGAAAGTAAACAACACAAACAATCAACACCAATGTTTCAATGACCAACGACAGACCTTCTACAAAAGGCTGAAATTACAAATAATGACACCCCTTGCATTCTTTATAAAAAAAAAAGAATTATTATTAATTTATTATTATTATTATTAATTACTATTAATCATTAATAGACAAGTGTTATCAGCTTGCAGGATAAGTAATAATAATAATGATGATAATAATAACAACAATAATAATAATAACTACAACCTTGACTTCAATGTGTAGCAAAATTTGGGTCAATATTTTGAAAGGTTCGTTCAGAATCTCAACAAAGGCTGCAAAAGCAAAGCACAGGACAGCAATCTGATAGGAAGAAGTGACAGAGGAGCTGGGCCAATCGAGATAGATCAACCAAAATGCAGAACATACTGCCACCCATAACAAGCCAATAGGCACACTGTTGAACAAATTGTTGTTCTGATTTAATTATTAATAATTATAATTTAATTTAAATAATTTATATATAAATATAAGTTAATTTAGAGCCTTTGGCGAATTTGCAAGTGATTAACTTGCAATATTAAGAAAGTTAAAAGATCCAAAGTATCTTGGCAATCCATGAAGAGACTAAGTGTGAAGAGACTAAGTGTGAAGAGACTAAGTGTGAAGAGATTAAAGAGAAACCAACCAGAGCCACAAAAGGTTTATTGTTTGGTCCAAAGATGACCTAACATTCGTCTTGGTCCTATTTTTCTGCTCATTCAGATCAATTCTATGGAAGCAGGCTCTCACAAAAGGTTCACTGGTGAGGCAATATATTGTCGTATATAATAATCCAAGCCTGAAATTAAGAAACAGGTTATTGTAACTATTAATTATTTTTTAACGTTGCACGGTTGTTTTGGACAAATACATTCAAAAACAAATCTGTCAAAGTTGTGAAAAAGTGTCCACCACAATGGCTTAGAAAGGAATGCAATCTTTTGAATTGTAGCATTAAATAATAAAATAGCATATTTTCCAATATTCTCACCTAACGTGAGCAATCCCGATGATATCTTTAGATACATATCTTACAATCACAGCGTTGATGAGAAACGTGGCAATTCTAAAGACAAACTTTTGGAAAAAGTCAGTTAATGGGCTTAAGGTTAAAAATCCAATAAATAAATGTTACCTGAACAAAAATTGAATAAGAAATAGATTTGGAAGCGGATAGCAAAACCCGACTGCCTTCACCCATTATTATATGCCCAATTATTAGTAAACAAATTTAAAAGTTAAATCGTAACAAAGTAGGAATCCTTGATATATGAACTTATTAACTTAATTCTTTTATTAGAGGTACCGTCGTCAATAAAATTATTGCACTAAAAATTGGAAAAATATCGGCTTTGTGCTATAATTAACATCTATTGAAAAGAGATAGTCAAACTAAATTATTTATAACTACATATATCGAAGGTTTTCTTGGAAATATCAATTTTTAAGCTTCTACAAAATAAAATTTCACGCAAGGGAATATTGTTGTGTAATGTTTCGATTTTAAAAGATTCTGGATTTTCTGGTGGGATCGGCACGGACCAAAACAGGGGAGATTAGATTGTTGGGTTTCTGATAAATTGTTTGTGTTCCGTGTTGCCAGTTAGTTTGTCACAAATTTTATTTCTGCTAAAAATTCGAAATTGTTGTAATTGTGTTGTGTTGGCGCGTTGTCCGAATTTATGTATTGTGCACATTTTTTACGTTTGACTTAAATTGGGTTGACAATTTGAAAATGTCTATGAAATATGGCAGGTCAAAACTAACGATTTATATGGCTACAAGTGCCATCACCAGAATAACCCCAGAAAAGCTTGCAAAGTTTAAAAAGCTCACTGACAAAATATGTGACAAGATTGGATTGGATTCTGTAGTTGAGGTATTGAGTTTATGGTTTACAATTTTTTTTAACTATAGTTACTCAATTATTAATCTCACCTTTTTTATTATTAAAAATGATCTACATGCTTGTAAGTCTTGAATGTAAAACAATATCTGCTTGATTGATCATTAAGTATAACTTCTGTTGTAGTTTTTATGAGTAACATTTATTATGAAATATGAGCAATAAAGTAATTGTGCCATTACCATTGTAATCACTTTTGACAACATTTGTGTCATTGCCCCAAATTTATTTTGCAGTGTTCATTAAATAATATAATATTTACCATTAAATTTTAATTTCAGGACTTTCAGTCAGCTTTCTTACCTACTGATGAAGTGAGATCTTTTAAGCAATGTTTATAAATATTGTTACTAATAATATTGTCTTCTGAAAACATAAAACTATCATTTTTTCACAAAACTGAATTCAATTATTGTTCAATTATTGTATATTTACTATAATTAATATTAATGTTTCAATATGATTTGTAAAGATTAGCTTAGGTCTTGGAAATCCATTAGCACTTTCATAATGGCCTTAAACCTTTTAACATGGTTATTTGTTAAATATTTGCATTTATTATTGTCATTATTATTATTATTATTGTTATTATTATATATTTTTTTGGTATCATTATTGTACTAACTATTTAATGCTTGTATTTCTACTCAACACAATAGTTCAACAGGTGGGAAAGGATCACAAAAACTTTGAGGGATTTTAGAGATAACCCGAAGCGAGAACGCTTTCATGTTGGTGCTTAACTTGTGATAATATCATAATAATTCGTCAACATTTTATTATGTAATTGATTATGTAATTAAATATTCGTCAACATTGTATTATGTAATTGATTACATAATTATGATAATTAGTTGCATGCTTACCACGTTAAATTAGCATATCCTTTAAGATGGTGTTAAGCCATACATGATGATGGTGGTGGTGGTGGTGGTGATGATGATGATGAATTTTCTTAGCATTAATTTTATTATGAAATATTTTGCCCACAACTTATCATATGAATTAACTAGTAATTTTAATATTTGCACTTACCTTTTATATAGAAAACTATAATGGCTTATAACGAGGGAAAGAAGGGGTCCTTTGAAATATTTGACTACTACTATGTAAGTTTTGAGTGAATTACATAAAACATGAAGGCAGCATATTGATTTATGAACCATCAATTAATTATTTTTATTATTATTATTATTATTATTATTCTTACTATTATTATTATTATTATTGTTATTATTATTATTATTATTCATTGGTAATTCATTTTTGGGTTTTAAATTATTTCCTATTCATTGCAGGAAAATTGTGTCTCAGAGGTAACTGCTTTTAATATACTGCTGGGCAAAATAGCTGGTTGTGCTTTAAAACTGCCTGATTTATGCAAACAGGTAATCACTTCTTGGATGTATTTCTTATTATTATTATTATTATTATTATTATTATTATTTCAATTATGCTACATATAATAACAAATAATTCTTAACAGAAGTATTATTCAATAATTTTTGTTTATAACCTAAAAGGACATTTGTTAGCAAATATGTTTTATTTTTTGAGCCAATCGCAATCCTGACGAAGGAATCAGACTTGAGAGTCACTTTAACCGAGGAGCAAATATGCTGTCTGTTGTGTAATGCTTTCTTCTGCACTTTTCCAGACACGAGGCGAGGAAAATCGTTTGCAAACAAGGTCAGGAATAACTCACTTGCAACTTTATGCATTCAAAGTTTGAAAAATAAATTAGAAAATATATTAAAAGCTATAAATTCTGCTATGAAAAATGTTGAATGGTGAATATACATCAGTTACTAATTTCATTTGACATGTATTCTCAGCATCAACCTAAAAAGGAAAGCAACTTCTCAAAATATTTTAATAAAGAGACAGGCAGCAGGGGTTTAGACATGCCAACGATCAATTTCTTTAGGTGGTATCCATTCTTTTGATAATTCCTTGAAATTGGAGATTATTCTAAAGCAATTAATTTATTTGAGTTTATTTATTATTGTTTATATATTTATATATTATTATTGTTATATATTTATATATTATTATTGTTTATATATTTATATTTTATTATTGGTCCAACATGATTATTCTTTGCAGTCTGTTTGAAAAAGGAAGGCCATGGAAAGATGAAAATGTTTTTAGTGTTAAATCAGAGAAATTGAAATGCATCATCCATTATTTTGAAAGAGTACTTCAAAGATCTACTAAAAAAGGTAATCTCAGCTACTTTTTGGCAATGTGCTTAATGCACATCATCATCAGCCAAACTCCAGATGACTACAGTTTAACAATCAATTTACTCAGCAATTTTTCACATTATATCACTTATTGGAATAATTGGAAATGTCTTCAAAAAACAAAAAAAAATTTCTCATTTTCTCAGATGTGAGGAAAGTGACGTTTCATAGGCAGGTGCTAACCTCCATTCCTGATTGGAAAAATTCAGATAAAAATCTTACAGGAGTTGATGTATTCAACGGTGGTTTCATAGAAAATGCAACTTCTCTTCTGCAGGTTTGTTTAATCATCCAAGTTATGAACTTCAATGTCAGCACTTTCACTGTTGCTGATCCTCTTTGTAGGTCGTTCATGCAAATTTATTCATTGGCATTATAATGAAGAGCTTAAGTAGCTGGTACTTCTATGCCCAATTAGTGTTTACCAATTAGTGATGTTAATATTAATGTATTACAGTTCTCTTAATTTGCTGATTTTGAAATTTGTTCATTTGTTCCTAAACATAATATTTCCAATTATATAAAATTTGTTGTCAACAACAAACCATGCGTACTCATAGGTAGACTTTGCCAACAAGTTGGTCGGTGGTGGAGTTCTGGGTAGAGGATGTGTGCAGGAAGAAATAAGATTTCTTATTTGTCCCGAGCTCATTATCAGCAGACTGATTACTGAGGAGTTGGGCGATTTGGAATGTCTCATAGTAACAGGTGGCCATTTTGCAATTGGATAAAAGGAATTATTGAATATTTCTATCTGTATGATTGCATCTACTGCTAATTGATTGCATTATGGCTGACATTATTTAATGATTCTTTATTTATATAAATTCATCCAAATAACATTTGCATTTTTTTCCAAGTATTAATGATGTATTATGTCTCTAATTGTCACAGGAATAGAACAATTCAGTAGTTATACTGGTTATTCCAAAAGTTTCAAGTTTAAAGAAGAATTTGAAGATAGAACTCCAATGTAAGTCCAATTGACATTAAACACAATAACTGTTAAAACTTTGGTTGTAAACATATTCTTAACGAATTATAATTTTAATAAACAATCAATTAAACAAATAAATCGATCGATTAATTAGGGCGTATTTTATAACACTTTCTAAGCGGATTTTCCAGGGATAAACACGGTCGAAGAATGACTCAGGTGTTGGCAATGGATGCCCTGAATTTCTCCTACGAAAAGGAACAGTTTGACAAGCAACTCATTTTAAGGGAACTCAACAAAGTATGTCAGTCATCAATTCAAGCATTTTGGACAAACTTTATTGGAAATATTTAAACTCTTATCAGGCTTTTTGTGGCTTTAAATGCAATGACTGTGGACAGCTTGAGATACCAGCGGTTGCCACTGGCAACTGGGGATGTGGGGCTTTCAGGGGAAACAAGGAACTCAAATGTAAGACTCTTAATTTCTGCATTAAATTAATTCTAAATTAATATTCTAAAATTGAATTCCTATAGTTTTATGACTTAAATTCGCTTTTGCACAATCACTTTTGATGAATAATTCAATCGATTTTGAGCTAAGATTTGAAGATTCCTCGATCCAAATATATTGAAGATTGATGGCATTACTTAGGACCGTGTTTTCACTGTGACATGACATTTTGTCATTTCAGTTCTAATCCAGTTGTTGGCAGCCTCAGAGGCAGGTAGGGACATGTGCTACTTTACTTTTGATGACCATGAACTGATGAACCGCATCCAGGAAACGTACAGCAGGCTGAAAAGTCAGAAATTCACAGTCGGTTGGTTTAAAGCTTTTTGATTTTCCTTTGATTCCTGGATTTTTGATTGATCATTGGACTCATTTTGTGATTATATGATCTCAGGTCTCAAAGCATTTAATTTTAATTAATTTGCTGTTCCAAGGAAAACTCTTTTGCATGTTGAGAGAAGCTGTCGAATCAGATGCAATAAGGGAAAGAAAAGAAATCAAATTCTTTGACTGCCTTAGCATGGTGGAAACCAGACCGGAATCGCCCGAGGAAGAAGACATGACCGACCAGGAAGATGAGGACAATTCAACCAAAGTCTCTAAAGACAATTTTTTTATACAAGATTGGGGTAGTTAACACTGCCTTGACAGCATTTCTCATCCTTCTAAAGCTATAATTAAGTCCGTTGAGCCATATCTAAACCATTAAGTCATAAAACAACATTGACTGCAACATTTTTACTCCAGAGTACAAACCATTGTCTGAACCATTCATTTTTTAGGAATCCCAATAAATTAATAGATTAGAAACTCGAGCTACGTCTGGTGATAATGAATCTGACGATGCACATCACTTATTATTTCAACAAAATCCCAACGAACTCATGACCCCAGCACACAAGTCAAAAAGGTTGCAGTAAATTGACAACAAGGATCTCGCTCGCAAAGTAAATCAATGGCTTTTAGGAGGTGCAAATGGTCTCCAGAGATGTTTTTAGTCAGGCATTAAAACACGAGTCAAACAAGTCAAGGTCAGCTTGACAATCAATTCCTAATCAGGTTAACGAACATTTTAATTTCTAGCACGATCCCTACTAACTGCTCGCAAAGCCAGTTGACAAATTAATTCTATTACGTTCATGCAAGGGTTGCGAGGGCATTTTTGGCCGTGTTGATGAAACAGTTCATGAAATTGTTGAATTCCGCACCTAGGGGTTTCGTGACCGTTTCTCCGGGCGAGACGTCAAATTGAACGATCGTCTGAGAACCTGGAGTCGCATTCGACGTCGGTTTGACGACGACCTTGACGTTGAAGGGGAAGGCACATTCTTCCATTTCTTCATATTTGTTTGCGTTCTTGCCCGAGCCCGTCTTTCTCAACTCTGACATCTTCCGAGTCGTGATTATCTCCTTTTCTACGGGGTCCTTGACGTTTGACGAATGATGCTTGTATTTGTGCCGTCCTATCCAGGTCCTGACGGTGGATCGACAGTCAAATTGCAGCAAATATCCTTGCAATAGCTGACCCCTTTTTGACGTTTCACTGGACATTTCTGGAATTCCCAACGGGTTGTCATCATTTGATGTCACTTGTAACGGATTACCGACGGTTTTGGAGTTATAGTCTTTGCTACTTTCATCTGACTCACAACATTCATAAATTTTCCAAAGTTCACCTTCAGTGTCAGCATGCTCATTACTATTGTTGGTATTGATAGCTTCGCTTTTATCATAGGCGATCTCTATCATATCTTTGGTTTGGCATTGGTTATCTCCCATTTCCGATGCTCTGATTTCTTCGAATGCTCTTTCTGTGGTGGAACTGGCAAAATGAACGTCCATATATTTATTCTCGGATTCTAAATCACGTTCATTAATTTCTACGTCATCTTCGTCGCTAAGTCCAGTTTCCTCTTCGAGAATGGAATTAGAAATTTTTGGAGAGGATTGTTCACTAATAATTGGAATGGGCCAAGGTTTCCAAGAATTTTCAGTGGAAGTATGGATTTGTGCTTTATCCCCTCCACCATGGGAAGCTTGGGATGCACTGACTTCATTGCTTGCTGTGCTATTAGAGGTGTTTGAAGCGGGATTGTCCTTTAAAGAAGTTCCATTCACCATAGTTGCGACAGAACAGTTACGTGCCATTTCTTCTGAAAAATTGTCTTTCACAGAAACTTTACTCTGGCTCTCCGGTCTGTCGAGGTCTTTTGAGCTTATCGGACAACACATGACCGAGTCAATTTTAATAAGGAAGATGTCGTGCAAAACCTTTTCAATGGCAGATGCTATTTTGTCCACAAGTATTGGCACAAATCCTTCATCTGAGAAGGTTGGTTCATCAAGAATGTTATCAGCATCTGTTTTATCATCATCCTTCGCTAAGGCAGGATTTGTTGATGTCTCACCAAAAAGGCACTGCTGTCCGTATAAAGATCTGTTCAGTTTGAAACTGAAAAGCCTATTTTTTGTGGGACGAGATTTTGAAATGGCAACGTCTGCAGGTGGCCTCTGCAGCAAAAGAAGGACTATGCCCCAAGGTACATCCTCGCCTGAAATCTTTAAATGAAAACATGAAATTCAGAGCAATTTCATGACAAAAAAAAAATTAATTCACCTTCGGTCGAGACTTGAAAGTTTGAAGGGCACAAATGGACGAAGCTTCCTTCAAAGCGCTTTGTAGCCTCAAGAGGACGACGTTGGTGACATTTTGGGTGATGTTATGCTCGAGAAGAAATGGATCTTGAACCATCAGTGAAGTTTTCTGATTTTAAAAAATTGCAATTCATTGGAATGTGTTGGAATTCTTTGCAAGTAATTCTAAGAATATTAAAATTATAATGCACCCAGGTTATTTAATGAGTGCTAACCTGGAAACCCTGCTTTTCCAACTTGCTGAAGGGAACAATTTCTCCACTCCTCATGCAAAAAACGTGATCATCAAAATTGATGTCCTTAAAAAAGTCAAAGAAACCGGCAAGTAGGTCGGGAAGTGAGAACGAATTTAGATTGTTCAGGAAAAGATGAGGAAGATTGAAAGGAAACGAGCAATCCCATTGGTCAACGTACTCCTTTTGTTCTGAAAAGAAATAAATAAATTTTATACGAATTATTTTCAAATGGATGCAAACAAAAAAAAATTATGCCTCACCTTGAAGGTTTGAAAGATGCTCGAACGAAGGCAGATTCAACTTTGACCTGACATAGAACCAGGCCAGCATGTACAACGAATAATGGGTCAGTTTTGGGCCACTGTTGACGTTCCCACCAACTTCGACTCTGCTCGCCCACTTGCGCAGTACAAAACAGAGGACTCGAAACTGTGGAACGACGTCACCAAGGAACTTCAGGACTTCAGTATTCCTTATGGCTAATCTTAGAAGACAATGCAATGCAGAGTTTAGAACATTCAATCGTTTGTTCGGTTTGTTTGTTGATACCAAATACCAGGGTTTTGTCAATTGAAATAAATGTATATATAATTAATATGTTTACTTGTTGTTGAAGGAAAGGTCACATTTAAGTTCAAGAGAAGGACAGTAGAACTTGATGATTGGACATCTTTTGCTCGGGATGACGATAATGTCTTTAAATTTCAGATTGGGACTACCGTACAAGCGACTTTTCATTAATTTCATCAGCTTTTTCACCTGTTGAGTTCATTAAAGCTGTTAAAAAACACGATGATTACTCCAAATAATCACCGACTGACCTCGGTGTTTGACGTGACATTAAGAATAAGGTCGAGGTCACATCCTTTTATCCCCATGCCATTGGCTGATGAACCAAAGAGATGAACTTGTGCATCTGATGCATGAGAGATATATTTTCAAGGTTATTATGATGACAAAAGGAGAATATATTCATAAATATTCAATTCTTCAAACTATTTCATAATAACTGTTGCTATGGTGCTTAGATTTAATTAATGTCAGCCACAACTTGTCGTCTGCAATCCTACTCCATTTTGGAGCAATAAAATAAAAATGATAAATAATATTTAAGCATTTCTGAAAGTTTCTGTAATTACCTTTTAGTCCAGGTAGATCAGCTGCAAGTTTTTTTATCTGATTGGCCAAACGCAACCTTTTCGTTATGTCACCTTTTGTTAACCGAACGGTTTCAATCAGTTTGGTCATTTGGCTAACCACCTGCAATCATCATCATCACCATCATCATCATCGTCATCATCATCATTAAAAATCATGGGTATGAAACATAACTATGCTCAGCTTTGACTGTAAAATACAATTACCGGAAGCAATCAAAACAAGTTGATTTGAATAAAACAACTTTAGGTAACTTTAAATTTAACATTGTTCCTTAATTTAAAAGTTTATCACGTATTTATAGTTTATTTACATATTTATAAATATATATATATTAAATATAAAGTACTAAATAAAAGCAAGTCAAGATGCAAACAAATTTCAAATGGCAAAACTTATAAGAGATTAAATACAAGAACCCAAGGAATCCCAAAAGAACTTAAATTGCATTGCTATTGCATCTATTAATTATTATTCAATAATGAATCACATGGTGAGAAGACACACACACAAAAAAAGTGACTGACATCTTTAGATTTCAGAAGCTCCTGGATAATGGATTTGTCTGCTCCTGTGCTATTCGAATTGTTGCCTGCAGGCTGTTCCGATTCCATGTTCTTAGGCTTTTGTTGCTTTTGCTGCTGTGGTTTCACCGCAGGCTGCGTGCGATTCACGACAGGGAGTGGAAGTGATTCATCCTTTTTAAGGTCATTCATCTGCGATGGTTCCGAGGGTTTGAAGCCAAGAGAGCCCAATGTCCAGGTGTTTTTCATTCCTTGTTCGTCCTTCATTTCAATAGTGGCAGTCACAGACACAGAGGGAACGACTGGAAACTGATTAGGAGCAGACGCCCCCTCGTGATCGACGTGGTTTTTGGTCAAAAACTTGGGCTTCACGTCCAAATATTTGCTCTCGTGCTTCCTCGCTTTCTTCTTTGCAGATTTCAATGGAGAGACGTTGTTGGCCTGACCCTGCAATACTGCAGCTCCAGGAGATGACTGGGTAGTTTCCAAAGATGATGCAGTTCTCTTCTTTGGAGAAATTCAAAGTTAATTTGCTATTGTTATTCTAAACATAAAATTATGATGGTTTTTATCTTATTCAGTGCAATGAATTCTTGGCAAAATCAAAAGTGAGTTTTTTAATTGCTTTTTAATATTAATTTTTTAATATTAGTTTGAACAAATTAAAAAAAAATATGGAAACAAATTGTACAATAAAGCAATTGAGGAGAGTTGCGATGGTTTGTCATTTACTTCTCTCATCTGCTTGCATCAACAAATTTCAGAACAAAGCTCTGCACATTCCAGTTCATTATACTTAAATTAAAGATTAATTTACATTGAAAATTACTAAAAAGGAGAACAAACCTTTTTTGAGACTCTTTTGTTAACAACAATTTCTACTCCATCAAGGAGTACATGTCTATCATTAGAAAGAAATGCTGTACATGAACCAGGAAGCTCAAACTCCACAATGGCAAACCTCTGAAAAATTATGTTAAAAAGCAATAAATTCAAATCAGGTAAATTGAAGCAATGCCAACTCAAAAAAGCATAAAGCACAATATTATGTTGAAAAGTTGATCAAATTGCATTGCTAATTAAAATCAACATGTTTGATTGTATTTCATCATTTATTTTATTCAGAATCAGAAAAAATGAAACTCAATCATCCTCTAAGTGTTGTAGAATAAACTCTTAAAACTAACATTTTCCATATTCATGTAAAAATTCTTGATTGGACCAAACTTCAAAACAAATGACTCGAGAAGACATTTGTTTACATCCTTCTTCCAAGACACATATGCTTGGTGCTTCATCTTTTTATTTTCATCCTCAAGCAATTTCAAATTTTTCTTGTGACGTTTTCCTTTTATGTGAGCTTCGTAGGAGTCAGCTGGAAGCACATGTACCCTCACAGAAACGTATCTAACAAAAAATTCTGATCTCTCTCTATAAAACAATAATACTTACCCGTAGCCAAATGAACATTGCACGTTTCGCAGCTCCTCATGATTCAAATTTGAAAATCCCGAGCTATTGAAATTCACGGGATATACAGAAAATGATGTAATTTTATGGAGGGATGCGATAAGGAGCAAATTCTTACCGTTTTCAGATGAATCTCATAAAATCACCCTCAATTCATTCACTTAGAAAAAATGAAAACTTTGTGCGCAATATGCTTCAAACAATAAAGATCCTCACTCAACAAGCAGTGAACATTTCAGTGTAATCACAAAACCGAAATTTTTTAGCGATGAAAAACCACAAACTTGCCATCCACTAGTCCAAATAAATTATCTATCAACAATGCTTTGTAATCTGGAAAATAATAACTCTTATTATTTCATTTATAAACTTTAATAAAACAATTAATTAGAATAATTTTTATATTGAAACGACGAAAATCATAATGTAAAAAGCATGTCTGATAAATTTTATTTATAATTAACTTTTAACGCCAATTTTAGTTAATGAGTTTTTGAATAAAATAAGACTTTGCTAGATATTTACTATTTTGGTTTCCAAAGATTGTGGCGGCTTCATCGTTTTAAAAGCCATTTGGGAAAGTTTGCGTTGAAAACCCTAATCCTTATTTCCGTCTCTAAATGTAAAGGTACGTACCTGCATTCGATGGGAAGAAAGAAAATTGTCATTCATTTATTCTCTATCCAGTCCCAGAAAATGCCTGAATATTACTAGGCTAATTGGAGATGCGGCACTCACTTGATCCTAAAATATAGTGGAGGTAGCTATCACCCCATATTTTGGGTTATGCCGTCTGAGATTGCATTAGTTTTGAAAGATTGGGGAACTGTCCAAATCCTTGAAGAAGGGTAAAATGTAGAAGCAAATCTAAATGTAATTTTGTTACATCTAGATTGTCGCAGGTGTTGTATATGTGATTTGACTTGCCAAGCAACAATCCTAGCTTCACCAGCCCTTAACAACTGTCGTTGTTATTATTATTATTATATTATTATATTCAGCTAAAGTGGGATCACTTATGATGTCAACTCTCAATAAGACAGTCTTAAAAAAACTCATAATTCAAAACATAATATCAGGCTAATAACAGAAATAGAAAAAACAGTTGAAAAATAGTTATTAAAAGTGATTCGATCCTTTTTGCAACACATCAAGATAGAAGATTAACAACTGGTAACATTCTGTGTGAATAGGAAACAGTCACGAGAAATGCAATCGCATTGCATTTATTAGAAAAGCATTCAGAGGGGACAGGAATCAGAAATGTGATAAACTGAAGAAAGAAGAGTCAAATCCATGTGGTTTTTAAGTGCATTGATTGAGCACGAGATGCATTGTTCTGCTGCCAATTCATTTCTGGCCTTTTACAAAAAGATTACAAAGTTTCTTTCACTAAAGAATGTTGCCTTGCTACATTCTGAGACTGTAGAGAATTTTGTTCTGTCAGGCAAACAAGTGAGCTTTTTTTAAAATTTTAACAATTTGTAATTTTTGTAATAATTTAGGTAATTATTCCCATAATAATTCCTAGTAGTAACCCATGTTATAATTAATTATGTATATTATAAATTACATATGATAAAGGCTTAAATTATTCATTTTTAAGCTGTTCAGTCTGTCTTTTCTGTCATGTTGTGGAAGTTCATCCTATTACTAGCTGCTTTGCATCCGTATTTTTGCAGTGGTAATGTTTGCTTTATTTCCAATTTAAACAAAAAATAACTCGAAATGGGATTAAAGTGCAAGCACAGGCCAAGGTTTCAAATGGCCTTGATTAGCATTTCAACCTTGATTGAGTATTAGATAATCCATAATATGATGATATTAATGTGATGATAATTCTTTTTACTGAGTCAAAGCTCACATCTGAAGTCAGCAATATTAACATTTGTTTTATATAAATAAGGAATAATAAGAAAATCTACTAAACGACTAAAGTGAAATGAAAGTTAATGATAAATTTACGTAGAAGATTTATAGTTTTATATATTATTTATATATTATAGATTTATAGTTTTATATATTATTTATAAACATTTCTTTGTCATGACTTACAAGGCCAGCAGAATCTAGCAGCCTTCAAGCCATCAAGTCAGAGCTCCACGTATTCTGTCTACGGACCTCAACTGGCCAACGATGAAAATGAAAAGACATGTTCCATTTCAGGAGAAGCTGATGTTGCCAGTCAAGAGAAAGTCTTTGGATGGTGGGAGGTTGACCTATTGATGAGTTATTCAGTATCCTATCTGCTCATAAAGACTCCTCCAAATTCCTATGGTATGAAGATCAAAGCCATAATTTGAATATCCATCTTTTTTTATGTGTGAATCTCTAGAAATTTCTTCTGAAAAATATTTGCAGAGGCAAAATTCCTGAGCAACATCGTTGTCTTCGTTACAAACTTCAGTAGCGTGGATTTGGCCGGTACCGCTAACATCTGCGCAACGTTCTTAGACGACAGTCCGCCCGTCGACGGATGGATCAGTCTCGATTGTAAGTCTTCGGGGAGGTTCGTCACCGTCAAGAGGGGAGGAGGTTTCAGACACGACGCCATTTCTTTCTGCGACGTTCGTGTGGTTGACGGAAATTCAACTGGTAAGTCATTTGTCGTCGTCTCTTGTTTGTCAGGCTATGATAGAAAGCTTAATGATAACATCCTTCGCATATAATTAACATAATATAATATAGTACATAATAAAATATATAATATAATACATAATATAATATATAATATAATATACACAACATCCTCGTGATGTATTACGACAATATCATCTTATAACAACATAGTAAAAATGATGCATTCTATTTGCTGAACCTGAGCCACTACCATCACCACCACCACCACTACCACCACCACCACCACTTCTTCTTCTCACAGCTCGGTGTCCGTCCTTGATGTTCAGATGTTTAAGTGGTCAATGCATCAACGCAAGTAAACATTGCAATGGATTTCTTGACTGTCCTGACAAGAGCGATGAAGACGGATGCTCGGGTGAGATTATTCGGATCATTTCGAAGTATTTTCGAAATTATATAATATTAATTTATTATTGTTAATGTTGTTTGAAATTATTTATTTTGAAATTATAATAATTATGATAACGCTTTTAATATTGATTGTAATTAGTCTTGTAATATTATGATTAGAAGTATAGTCAATTGAGAATTTTAAAGATAGGTATTTGGTCCAATTTTTTTTTAAAATAGTAAACTCTTCATTTAGCATTAACTGCTTCTATAACAAGAACATCACAGTCTTCACATTCTTCTGCCACAACCTTCTCTCTTCCATCCACTTCAAGAGCAACATCATCATCATCACCATCATCACGAAGTTCCACAACAAGAACATCGTCATTGACCACAACATCAAGTCCATTGATTACTTCAACTAGAACACTGACCTCACCACCACCACCATCACCACCACCCCCACCACCACCACCACCACAATCATCATCACCACTACCACCACCATCATCATCACCACAACCAACAACTTCTTCTCCTCGAAGTTATTGCGGTTCCAATTCGTTCGACTGCCGAGATGGTTCGTGCATCGCAACGATGTTGTCGTGCGACGGATTCTACGACTGCACCAACAAGATTGACGAGGATGATTGCAGTTAGTCTTACGTGTAATAGTCAACAATGTAAATAAAAATATATTATCATGATTTATTATTGCTATTGTAACATATTTATTTATTATTATGATTTATTATTGTTATTATAACATATTTATTTATTATTATTATTACGTTAACAATATTTAAATTTAAACTGGTCAAATATAAATTCTTTACTTCGTCTTACATATAATAATAAACATCATAAATAAAAATGTATTATTATGTTTTATTATTATTATAACTTATTTATTTTTATTATTATTAATATTATTATTATTACATTAACAATATTTAATAAATTAAATTCTGAACTTAAATTCATAATTTCCCAGCCACAGGTAATTCTTGCAACAGCAATGATTTTGTGTGTTTGAACCATCAGTGCATTGAGACAGGTTTGACTTGTGACGGCTTCCCCGATTGTTCTGACGATTCTGATGAACGACCGTCTCAATGTGGTAAACATTTGTTTTTATTAATTAATTAATATGTTTTAATTAATTAATTTGATTTAATTAATTAATTAGTTTATATTTATTAATTACTTTGTTTTTATTAATTAATTAATTTGTTTTTATTAATTAATTAATTTGTTTTTATTAATTACTTAATTTGTTTTTATTAATTAATTAATTTGTTTTTATTAATTAATTAATTTGTTTTTATTAATAAATTAATTTGTTTTTATTTATTAATTAATTTGTTTAAATTAATTAATCCTTAAGTCCAATTAAGTCTCTCAAGTGCTTCTTAAAATATTAATAGTGAGGACACATATACACATGAGGGCTTGCCTAATTACATTCAACCACAAAACTTAAATAATCCAACAGAATTTGTTTCCCACCAGGAGAATTTATAAATAAATAAATAAATAATATAATTGTTATTAAATTATTTTAAACTGTTTATTCTGCAATACCAGGTAACTCTACAATACCACCGTTCACCTGTAGTGTTGGATACAGAGCATGTGGTGATGGTACTTGCATTCCTTCCAGCAAAATGTGTGACAGAATTGTGTCCTGCTCTGACAAAAGTGATGAATCAAGCAGGACCTGTGGTTGGTTAATTAATTAATAACATTAATAACATTAATCAATGTATAATAAATAATAATTAACTATATAATTAATTAATAAGTAATTAGTTAAGTAATTAATGTCTTTCTTATGCTAGTCATTGTTTTATTTGAGTTTTGATGAAGTTTCATTTTTAATCAAAATGATTGCAATGCTTTAAAAAGTGTCCTTTGAAACAGGAATACCTATCAATGAATCATTCAATGAATCAATGATTCATTGATAGGTATTCCTATCTGTACCTATCAATCAATCAATCATTCAATGATTGATACCTATTAATCAATCATTCAGGTATTATCATATTGGGAGAGTTTATTTTCAATAAAAATGATTGCAATACTTTAAAAAAGTGTCCTTTGGAACAGGAATAGCTTTCAATGAATGCGTCTTGGGAGACTTTATTTGTTTCAACGGGCAGTGCATCTTGGGGTCGTACAAATGCGATAACAAGTCCGATTGTAGCGATGGAAGCGATGAAAACATCAACACATGTGAGCTTGGTTTATGGATATATTTATATATATTTATGGATATATTTATATATATTTATGGATATATTTATATATATTTGTGGATATATTTATATATATTTATGAATATATTTATATATATTTATGGATGTATTTATATATATTTATGGATGTATTTATATATATTTATGGATATATTTATATATATTTGTGGATATATTTATATATATTTATGAATATATTTATATATATTTATGGATGTATTTATATATATTTATGGATATATTTATATATATTTATGGATATATTTATATATATTTATGGATATATTTATATATATTTATGGATATATTTATATATATTTATGGATATGGTTTCTTGGGCTGTTCAAATGAACTGTTCATTTTGTTGATTTCTATGAAATGGTTGGTGGTTGACTTTCATCGTTGGAATTATTTTTACATTTGTGTTTGTAATTTTGAGAGGTTCAAGGTTGCTTTTGGCAGTGCAAGCCAGTTTTTATGTGATATATTTAGTTTATGTAATATTTTATTTATTATATTTATTTAGGTAATATATCTACTTTATGTGATATATTTAGTTTATGTAATATATTTATATAAATACAATTTTATGAATTATTATTTTCAACTTCATTACTTGTCATGATGCACAACAAAGCAAGATTCTTAGCTAATCTAAGCGTGTCGGACTAAATGTTATTAGATTTTAATTCTTAACTGGCTTTCCAGAGATTTCACACTTTTTTTTTCCTAATTTTCTTGGAATTTAGCTGTTAATTAATAAGTTAATCAGTGTTAATTTGCTTAACTTATTAGGTGGAGTTTCACGACCAAAGAATCCCTGCCTACCTGAAGTGGAGTTCAGGTGTTCAGATGGTTCTTGCATAAACAACGATTTAAAATGCAACGGACGTGCCGATTGCCCTGACGGGAAAGATGAATCTCGTTGTGGTCGGTCGACAAAATATTTCAGAACATTTTTTCTTAATTAATTATTATATTATTATTATTATTTTATTATTCTATAATTTCTAGTAACTGCATTTCTGTAGTTTTCTGAAGAATTCGTAATGCATTTTTAAAGGATATTTTGTAATTTATTCAAAATTAATTTCAAGTTCTGCAGCTTGAATGTTTACAGTTTCAATGTTTTTAAACTTATCAGCCAATTGCACCAACGATGAATTCCTGTGCCAACAGGACAATGTTTGCATCCAACTTTACAAAAGATGCAACGGAAGAGCAGACTGCTTAGATCGAAGTGATGAGGAAAAATGCAGTGAGTGATGATGATAGTGATGACGATGGTGATGATGATAGTGATGATTGTTATGAGGCTGTTCTGACTAACTCCTAATCTAGTGGTTGTTATTATCATCTTATCAAATTATTGCAGTGTTATTATAATATAATTAATAATTAAAATAAACGATTATCAAATATTTAATTATAATATCGGATAACTACGATATTCTAACGACTCCGGTCTTTTTTTACGAGTCTATGTGTACTAACAGTTTATCTACCAACTGTTATTATTGTCTTATAAATTATTCTAGTGTTATTATAATGTATTAATTATGTAATTATTATAAAAAATTATATAATTATATTAAAAATGTATAATTATTAATTAAATCCAGTAATTATTATAATAAAGAACGTCATAATTTTCATCAGATGAGTGTTCATCACCAGCTCATCACTGTCGACCTCTGTTGACCTGTTTGTCTCCTCGTCTCATCTGTGACTACATCTTCGATTGTCCCGATGGCTCTGACGAATCCAATTGCTGTGATTAACATACTATGGAGTATTTTATAAATAATTAATGATTAATATTTAATAAATATATATACATATAATATAAATATATATAAATATAATATAAATATATTAATCATTTATTATTATTATATTTTTAATATTATTATATTTAATAAATATATTAATCATTTAATACTAAATTTTCTAATTAATTAAATGCTTGTCAATTATTTTTACAAATTTAATTAAAAACTGCTGAGCATTTGAATTCCACTTCATTCTCTTCCTGCTGCTTCTCTCTGATTGGTCGTACATCGTAAACAACAACGTTTTGACAGCAAACTGCCCGTCGGGATCCTCGAGGTGTACGTACGGTCCTTGCATCCCCGACGAGTACCTTTGCGACGGTAACCTGGATTGCCCTTACGGAGACGATGAAGATCCATTGACCTGCATGAAGAGTTAGGAAATTGATAATAATAATAATATTAATAATAATAATTCGGTTCGTTAGAGTGGCATATGGCCGGTGGACTTCAAGACCACTGAGGGGGGTGAGGGTGGCTTTCCCTGAAGAGGAAGGTCTTCAGGGTGGAGTGGAAGCTGGCTGGGTCGGAGGTCGTCACTGCAGGATCTAATCATTCTAATCTAATCATCATCAATCTGTTCCATGATTGATGTTTAAGTAGATGATCATGTCTCATTGGTCTTTGGTTTTTGTTTTGGTTTTAATTTGGAATTTCATGTTTCCATCGTCCATGGATGACTTTGTCATGTTGCGTCTGGTTCTATTTTGCAATATATCTCTGGAACGATCTACCCCTCATCTATAAGAGCCCAGCCATCCCTGGAGCTCTTCAAGATGTTATTATTATTATTATTATGAAATTATTATTATTATGTTAATTGTATTTAAATATTCATTAGTGTTTGATTTTATTTCATGATATGTTGATTATATTTAATTATTCATTAATATTCAATGCCTTTGTCAATTTTTGTTTTTTAATATCATTATCATAATTTAATTAAATCAAATTAAACATCTTTTTTGTCGTTTTAAAATTCAAGGTTGCATGGAGCAAGGATTTTACTGTTCGTATTTCGGTTGCATCGACAGGAAGCGATTGTGCGACGGTGTGATTGATTGTCCGCTTGAAGAAGATGAAAAGGAAGGAGCATGTCAACTCGTTGGAGGTGATAAGTAATTAATTAACATGCAATTAAGTAATTAATTAACATGTAATTAAATAGTTACTTATCGTGTAATTAATTGATTAATTAATTTTATTTTTAATTTGTTTGAATCATTGAATCAGCATCCTTGAAATCTGTTCAATGTAACAAATTTATAATAATAATATCTCTGGTTTATAAAGTAATACATGTTCAATTTGCTATTTGATACCTTAATAAACTGATTAAAAAAAAATAAATAAATAAAAAAAATATATGAATACTTAACATTTAAATTGATTGCATCCAAGCTACCATGCAAGATGTGCTGCCTTTTATCAATTTTGATTTTAAAGCCATTTTCAGTTGATTGGAAAAACTATTTATAGATTCATTTGCAAGGAAGATTATCAATCTTAAAATCAACGTGTGTCCCTTTCTGATGCGCCAACAATTATTAAATTAAATTAAAAATATATTAAATTAAAATGTTCACATTGAAACATTACATTTTAAGTTTGTAGCAAGAATCAGTACAAATGCATGGACAAGAAATGCATTCCAAACGAATGGATCTGCGACGGAGAAAGTGATTGTCAGCTTGGAGAAGACGAGAATCCAGACGAATGCAGTTAGAAAACGAATTAAAGATCTTAAATATCCAGTTGATCTTAGATTTATCGTTTAAAAGTTAATCTTGACTTGATTTGATGAATCAAAATAATTGATTAAAAATCAAATAATTGTTAATAATAATAATAATTTTCGTAGAATTGTGCAATGCCAATCAGTTTCAATGTCTCAGTGGAAGGAGTGATTGCATACCTACGAGTAACAGGTGCGATGGAAGGAAGGATTGCAGGGATGGTTCGGATGAGCTCGGATGCAGTGAGCGATGATCTCTTGTTAAATAGTCTTGTTAAAATTTTACGAATTTTTACAAATTTTATGTCTAAATCAACTTTAATAATTTATGGTGTGTTTAGAAATCATCATGTTATGATAAGATATCATGGTATCATAAGATACTAACAGGAGATAAACATTAAGAATTGTCAAAATCAATGGAGATAATTATTATTATTATTAAATTGATTTTTAAAAAAAACTTTTATTCTTGCAGTTTGGATGGAACAAACAGCAAGTAGAGCCTGGCAAGTTTTGGTTCTTGTTAACAATGCACCTCACGTGTTGTGCATCAATAACATTCGAGATCAATGGAAAGACATCATATGCAAGTACATGATGATCACGTCAGTGTTTTAAATTCAAAATCAGTCAATCAATCAATCAATGATTGGTTGATTGATCAATCAGTCAATGATTGATTGGTTGATCGATCAATCAGTCAATGATTGATTGGTTGATTGATCAATCAGTCAATCAATGGTGGGTTGTAAATTTATTGTCAATTCTTCAGGAGTGTTCCACCTGTGAATATCACAGGAGTTCAGAACATGGGCTTTGTCATTCTTGACCAGACTTTTGAGTTAAAGTCCACTTTTAGTCTCATCAGAGCCTTCAGAACAAGGTGCTTAAAATTATGTTGCATTCTTAACTTAACTTAACTCCTGTAATTATTTAATTGTTTAATTAAACTTAACTAATTATTAATTCCAGATTTTAGATTGCTTGCACGTGTAGACTTAATGTGAAGATATAACTGTAAATTCTTATTAAAAAATAATTATTGTGTCACACATGAAAGTTTCTAACACGAAGGATATAATAATATAAATAATTATTATAATAATATAAATAATAATTTACTAAAATAGATGACAAAATCATGAAAGTAAGAGAAATAATTAAAGCATAAAACATTCCAATTCTCAACTTTCAGCTCATTTTGCAATGCCACAGAAAGTCTGGAATGCAACTTTACCAGTAAGATAACAGTCATTTTGGAGACAAAAAACAAGTTGTTTTAATGATTAACAGTGCTTTCACAATATTTAATTCACAATTTTGATTAAATTGTTGAAATTTGTGATCCTAGAGAAGTGTGGAACGACTGACATCGAGTCAGGACTCGTCAGCGGATATCCGGCAGAGCGTGGCACCTGGCTGTGGCATGCCGTGCTGAGGGTTTATCCCCAAAAGATTTGCGGTGCGACGTTTATTGGCGGTCCCTGGTACCTGACTTCTGCCAGTTGTGTCACGTGAGTGGATCGTAGCTTCATTGTTTCATCAAAGCATTCACTCTGCCCTCCTCATTTTGCCAGAGCTAAGGGAAGCAATGATGCTCTGAACGAGAGATCATTGAAACTCTACATTGACACTTTGAATAACGACGGCTCCGGTGGAGGGAAGCAGATTATCCTGAAGGTAATCGTCCATCCGGACTACGATCACCGAACCGCGACCAACGACGTCGCCCTCTTGAGGACTCGATCCGAACCCGGAAGTCCGGACGTTCACGAAGTCTGTTTGACGGATCCATTAAAGTACACGATTAATGAAACTTCGAAGCTAAAGATTTGCTATGTTTCAGGATTTGGATTCAATAGAAAAGGTTGATTTAAATGATTGATTGATTGATTGATTGATTGATTGATTGATTGATTGATTGATTGATTGATTGATTGATTGATTGATTGATTGGTATTAGTTGCTGTGGATGACCTATTACTTCTTATATTTGATTATAAATGACTTATGCTTCTTAAGAACTCTCAACTCAGCACTTAAATTTTGTTATTTTGTTAAATAATTCTCAGCATCTACTCTGATGATCACTTGCTTCAATTCACCTCTTCATGCATGGCTTCAATGTTTATAAATCGACTCCTTTCAGATGGCTTTCCATCTCCGGTATTGTTGAGTGCTCGCTTTAAAATGATGGATCAAAAGCAGTGCTTGGTACGTATTTTCAACAGCAGCAACATCCCGGCAGTTGTCAATTATTCTGAGAATCTGTGCACGGGAAGCTACGAATCGCCTTTCAATTTCAACATATGCGAAGTAAATTACTCGATTATTCTTGTCATTTATTTGCTTTGATAAGACAAAGTATATATGTGTGTCCATGTAATGACAATAACAGTGCCACACCTAGTACATCAGTGCAAGAAAAAAAACTGATAATTATCAGAAAGTCTAGGAATATTTTGTTTGTTGTGCCTATGATTCTGTACTAGATAAAAGAGATCATTTTATTGATTGATTGATTGATTGATTGATTGATCGATCGACTGATTGATTTCTTTCAATCGATTGTGCAGTTTGACTTCGGAGGTCCTCTGGTGTGTCGTGGCAATGACTTGAAGTGGACGCAAGTCGGAATTGCGAGCAGAAACATTGGCGGCTCCTGTAAGAACAGTCTCTTCACAAGAATAACTTCTCACATCAGCTTCATATACGAAACCATGATTATGGACTTAAACTAACAATCACTTTTGATGGCCAGTAATCACGAGCACACCTTGTTAGAAGCATTTTTATGAAATTGACTACATATTTCTATGTACTAACAGTCACCACTTTTTATGCATAATACTTAAAGCATAACAAGTATAATCATAACAAGTAATCTTTCGTTTGCAATTCAAACAAACATTGGTCATAATACATTATAATGCATAATATTTGTAACTTACATAATAGTTCTAACTTACAATTGAATAACTGAAGGATTGATAGATCAACAACAACATGTGCCAACAGCTTAACTTAACTTAACAGTTTAACTTTCATATGAAATATTTACGAGACCCAACGATGGTTGGTCTATGAATGAGACATTCTGAGGATTGATAATTGCTTTTTTATTTTGTGTAGTGTTCTTTCTTTTTCTCTCTCTCTATCTCTCTTTCTCTCTTTAGTCACTAGGTAGTGACTCAACTAACAATTCATAAAACATTCATCCTCAAAGGTGTAATGCAGCATTCAAATCATGTTTCAAACAAAAAAACTTTAAAAAGTCAACTTTTAGACTTTTTTGGACGACTGTCACCCAGTATTGCCATGGTTCAGAAACATCAACCAATTGGCCAACATGTGTTTGAAGGGGCCAATTGCCAGAACCAAAAGGGTTGTATTATTATTATTATTTTTTGATTACCTAAAAGCAGTCCTAATTGTTTATAAAAAGTACATATTTGTGTCCATGTCATAACATTAGGGCCACCCCTAGTGGATTATTGCAGAAATAAAAAACACTGTTAATGATCAGAAAGTGTAGAAATATTTTTATCCATTGTGTGCCTATGATTTCGCACTAAATAAAGGAGATCATTTTTTGATAATATTACTGTTACATATTTATAATTATGATTTAGGATCATGCTTGTACAATTAACACCATTATAATTTGTTGAGCTTGTTTCTGTTTGAAATATCTCCATTTATGATCTATGGTAATAAATATCCCTTAGGAGTCTCTTAATGCAGCCACAGTGAATGTAGTGACCCATGGCAGAGGTCAGCATCCCTGATGATAATACTGACAACTTATATTAAGCTCAGGCAGGCTTAGTAGTGGTGTAATTTTATCGAAGGGCTTACATTTTATCATTACATAATAGTTGGGAATGTGTGATCTCAAGATGCAAATAAACAAACATTCTAAGAGGCAAGTCAGTGAACAATAGTTGTTCAAGGGCGCTGTTCGTGTTTTTTTTTCTGGCTGAAGAATTCAGGGTTGATAATGTCTGATTACATCATTGGAATTTGCAGGAATTAATATTACTTAAAGAAAGTTCATGTGATTTTATTTGATTGCGAAAAGATGTAAAATAAAGATGTAACAAAATCATTGATTCTCAACATCACAGCATTTAGGGACAATTCTATTAGCAAATACTTTCGTAAGACGAAATAAATGTTTTCCTCATCAATAGTCGTGCTAAAGCGGTCCATCATAATTAACAGTCCGAAGGTGAATTATTTAATCGCGTGAGTAAAATCATCAACATCGACAAAGCATCAAAACTGCCTCCACTCTTAATCTAAACTCAATTATTCATGACGAACTCTGAGCGGGTCTTTCACTTGATTCTTCGACATCGGTTTCAGGACGATCTGCAATTTAAATATTTAGTGACTTAAACATTTATATTTAAATATTTATATTACCTTAGTTTCATGTTTTAGTAAAATATTTTTATAAAATCAATTCAATGGTTGCCATGGTAAATGTTTTGAACAAAGTTTTTTTTTTAGGTTTGCTATGATTTAAAGGGTTAAAAGTTTTTGTTTGTTTGTTTTTTTTTTTTGAGTCAATCATTAACTTATTTACCAGAGTAAAATTGTCCATAATTGATGCCCGTTCCTTCCAATTAATTAATCATTCAATCCATTACAACGGGCAACGCGATGATGATGACGATGACGGTGACGATGACGATGACGACGATTATGATCTTCAATGGTTTTTGTGTGTAAGAGGGAAAGAACCGCTCCATTCCAGGAGCATCAGGAAGATGCCACCGCCATTTAGAGGAGCCTGGGGATGCATCCATCCATCTATCCATCCATTTGTGGAAATTAATCTCATAAGAAAGTTGTAAACATTGGAATTAATATTTAAAGAGTAAGTTAAATTTATCTTTATAAACAAGCTGCTGGTGATTGTAACGTCGGTGGTGTGGACAATGATGACGACGACGATGACGATGATAAACTCACCAATACTTTGGAGCTTCTCTAGAAGGGTCTTTGAAGGCATGTTGGTCACTGACTCGTCGAGAACATTTGCCAGGGCATTCCTCCGTCCTGGCTTTGATAAATTACTGGAAATATCCATTGACTGAGTCACTTTCGGTTTCGCTTTCTGGTCTGTGGCCTGATGGACTTCACCGGAATTCTCCATGCGTAATTGACTTATAAGCCTAATTCTATTGTTGATATTCTCTCCCTCCCGGCCTTGCGGAGTTCTCTCTCTTTTTTCCTAAATTCTGCTTTAACTGTTTAATTGCGGATCGTTTGAATGTTGTTTTTGTTGCTTTTATCGTCGTCGTAGATGTTGATGATGTCGCCACGATGAGGCTGTGTCGTTGTCATGCGTGTTGTTGTTCCTGTTGTGGTTGTTGTTGTTGTTGCTGTTGTTGGACAGATTTGAGATTATTCTATGCTCAGCTCTAGGGCTTCTGCAGGAAAGAAAAATATATTTTGTTTATCGACGATTCCCATGCTAATGATGATGATGACGATGACGATGGTTCTGATGATTGATCGGTGGCAATCATGATGATGATGTTGATAAGCGATGCGAAATGTGCTTTCAGACAGACACAAACAAAAACAGAAGAAAAAAAAACTGCTCAGAAAAAACAATGGATTGTTGAAACAGCAAAAGCAATCCCATCTCGTGTTCTGCACGAAAACAAACACTTCCTAAATGATCACTTTTCACTTTTCTATTCGAAGCATTAACAACAAAAAAAAAACAATAATTGCTGTTGCATTTATTGA
Source organism: Hirudinaria manillensis (assembly GCA_034509925.1). Taxonomy (NCBI): domain Eukaryota; kingdom Metazoa; phylum Annelida; class Clitellata; order Hirudinida; family Hirudinidae; genus Hirudinaria; species Hirudinaria manillensis. The sequence continues at coordinate 7,467,609 of CM067535.1, read as the reverse complement.
TGATGATGATGACGATGACGACGACGACGACGACGGTGGCGGTGATGATGATGATGATGGTGACGATGACGATGATGATGATGATGATGATGACGACGATGATAACGGTGACATGGTCGTGCCAAGAATTATGTTAATCTGATTAATTATTAATAGATGTACTTCGTGGGAGTTCTGCATGCATTTCCTTAAGTACTTATCTGTTGATAATGGCGATGATGATGATGGTGGTGGTGGTGGTAGTGATGATGATGATAACAACAACAATAGTAATAATAATAACAACAATAATAATAACAATAATAGTAATAATACTAACAATAATAATAATAATAATAATAATAATAATAATAATAATAATAATAATAATAATAATAATAATAATAATAATAATAAAAAAATCAGAGTTAAATTCCAAGAACAAGTTATCGGCAATTAATGCTTTGGCAATTCCAGTGCTCACCTATAGCTTTGGCATAATTGATTGGAGAAAGTCTGAAATCGACAAAATGGATCGCAAGACTCGAAAGTTGCTGACGATGCATGGACTTCATCACCCAAAAGGAGATGTTAGTCGACTCTACATTAAGAGACGCAATGGAGGCCGGGGACTTATCCAACTGATGTCTGCTTACAGATGCTCCATGGTTAACTTGAGTGATTATATTGAACAGGGCAAAGACAGGCTCTGTAGTCTTGTCAAAAAGCATGAAGCAGGGAAGGCAAAATATTCTCTCCTTAAGGAAGCAAAGACAATTAAAAATAAATATCTGTCCTTGCCCACAGTTCAAACATCCGTGAAAGAAATGTTAAAGGACAACATGGAGAAGGAGAGAATAAATGAATTGAGGGAAAAGCCCATGCATGGACAATTCTTTTGTAACTTAGAAAAGAATTGGGTGGACAAAGAAGCAAGCTGTGCTTGGTTAAGAAGCGCTGGGCTCAAAGGCGAAACTGAGAGTTTGATCATGGCAGCTCAAGACCAGACACTAAACACACGTTACCATCAACGTATGATATTGAAGCAGCAGATAGATGGCAATTGCAGGATCTGTGGCAAGGCCCAAGAAACGATAAGCCACATAACGTCGGGTTGCACTGTGTTAGCAGCAACTGAATATTTGCACCGACATAATAAGGTGGCCAGTTACATCCACTGGATTGTATGCCGTGAGCTAGGATGGGAAGTTCCAAAGAAATGGTACGAGCACACGCCCCAAAGTGTGACGAATATAAAAGATTGCACCATTCTATGGGACTATGCGATTATCACGGACAGGAAAATATTGGCCAACAGACCTGACATTGTTATCCATGACAGGAGATCCAAGTCTTGCATGCTAATCGATGTTTCAGTCCCGGATGATAAGAACATCGCGCTCAAAGAAGCTGAAAAAATTAGCAAATACAAGGACCTGGAGATTGAAATCAACCGGATGTGGAAAGTGAAGTCTAAAGTCGTTCCGGTAATTGTAGGAGCGCTCGGAACGCTAAGAAAAGACTTTACAAAGTATGTAGAGTTGATACCAGGACGACCAAAGACTTCGGAGATTCAGAAGATCTCCTTACTGGGCACTGCCCATATTCTTCGGAAAGTTCTTGGATGAATTGCTGAGAGCACTGGTAGTGCTCAGCATTCATTCATCACCGGCTGTGAGACCGAGAAGAAGCAGGAAAAATGTGTATAATAATAATACCAATAATAATAATAATAATAATAATAATACCAATAATAATAATAATAATAATAATAATAGTAATAATAATAATAATAATAATAATAAACAAATCCATGTTTAAATTAAAGAAAGCAATTATTGTAGTTGATGTAATTGCAGCCATTAGACAGACCAAGTTTTTGTTTACGAACACTTGCTTAATACAGGATGAATACATAATGAGGCATAATACATACCAAGTTCATCTGATTAATATTCATGAGCGTGAGAAAGTCTGAGACATGTGAAGGAAGGATAGTTCAAAGGAGGTTGAAATTTATGAGCTTTGATTGATCCTTGTTGATGTTTGTATGTGATCGTGTTTGTATGTTTCGTGAGTTGTTATGTTGCATTCCAGGTTGTATTTTATATACATTGGCATGCCAGTATGCTTGTAGTGTATGTTTGTATTGTATGTTTGTGTTGTATGCTTGCGTTGTATGTTTGAGTCAATGGCGTACCAAGGCGGGGCGGTATTTTGAGGGAATTAAAAATTTAAAAAAAAAAACTGAAATTTTATACTAAAATGAATTTATACAGTTTAATTATAGTACTGTTTTTAGCGCTTTTGGTACAATCACGTTAATACCTTGTATATTGTGTTGTAATGAGGCGATATTCTTCCACGAAAAGACACAATGTAAAGTTAGATCTTTGATTGTACTCCCGAGTAAATAAATATTTCGATCATTTTTTTGGAATTTCGAAGGTCATTCCTGGTTGGAAGAACAGTTGGTACGCTATTGCTTGCCATCGTATGTTTGTTATGTATGATTTGAGGCATTTGTATCCGCAACAAACTTCAAAGATATCAGGATTTAAAAAAAAAAGGAGACACATCGACGCGTAAATGTGAGTTTGTCAGAACCATGTAACATGAAACATGATAATTGTTTACAATTTAACATGAAAATGCGGTTAATAAATTAATAATAAACAATTTAAATAGTAAACAATGCAAATAAAACTTACATAAAATAATTAATCACGTAACAAACGTTCAAAAACCAAAATTTTATATTTTTAAATGAAACGAAAAGAACGCACAAAGATAAGTTATTTCTTCAAATAAACTGAACAAAGTCTTTAATTAATATAAATTAATACAAATTAATCCACAAATAATCGAGTAATTGCAATGGCTTTGGATAACGCTTTGGCCATTGTCCTGAAAAATAATTCCATCACATTTCACACGCACGTGTGTGAATCATCTTTCAGAGCTCAACAAAGACGTCCAAATTTGCTAAATTAATTCGATTAGAAAAATCTTGTTTTTGTTTTGTTTTTTGTTTTGTTGTTTGTTGTTTTTGTTTTATTTTTGTTCTCCCGGCACGAAATGCCAGAGAAAATGTCGTAGGAAAATGTTTACTTTCGCGATTCACTTTTCATCGTCTGCGCTTCAAAAGCCATTTCTTAGAAGACGACATACCTTACCTATTCATTCGCTATAATGTTCGAGGGTTCAATCATTGCCAACAACATCATCATCATCATCATCGTCGTCATCGTCATCGTCGTCGTCATCATCATCATAACTAGCATCGTCATGACATCACATTACCAGGCGTGCAATAATCTTTCCAGTCACATCAACATTCCTTCATGCATCGTCCGCTCTGATCCACTTTCCAAATGTGAATCCTCTCAATCGACCATGGCAAAACTTAGTCACGACGATGATGACGATGACGATGATGATGATGATGATAATGATGACGATGATGGTGATGACGATGATTATGATGGAGATGGTGATGATGATAATATAATTGAAATCTTCAATACCTTGTGATAATCTTCTATAGCCTCTCGGAGAACTATTTATAGCGGCACATTATAATAATTGAATATTAATTATCGATTAATTATTAATTTAAGAAAAGAATTGGATAAATAAATTATTTAAATATATTTTAAATATATGCTTCGGTCTCGTCTTGGATCGAGGGCAGTTAGGATTAAGATCAAAGATAGACTTAAACTGTACCAATATCAAAGGCAAAACAATACACGCTCTGCATAGCCCTGATAATTATTAAATAATAATAATAATAATAATAATAATAACATTAATAATAATAATAACATTAATAATAATAATAATAATATTAATAATAATAACATTAATTCTCTGTGAGACCGAGAAGAAGCAGGAAAAATGTGTATAATAATAATAACAATAACGATAATAATAATTATAATAATAATCATCATCATCATCATCAAAAACTCAAGGACAGGTCATTAATATTAATTGTGACGACAACAACAACAACAACAGCAACAACAACAACAACAACATTCCAGCACGGAAGCCTCGCGAGAAAATCAATAAAGTCAGTTGAAGAGAAGGAAATCATTGAAGTCACGTGACATGCAATGGTTTGTTGAAACAAAACATTTGTTTTTGTTTACAGGTGGAATGAAGCATCTTTATTTATTTATTTATTTATTTATTTGTTTGTTTGTTCGTTCGTTCGTTCGTTCGTTCGTTCGTTCGTTCATCCATCAGTCCGTTCATCCACTCTTCCATTTTATTATTCATTCATCGATCCACATATCCATCCATCCTTTCGTTCATTCGTTCATTCATTCATTCCTTCGTTCGTTCGTTCATTCATTCTCTAATACCGAAGAATATCAGAAGAGCATTCAAACAACTTGCTGCGAACTAATGCCATCTTTCCAGAAGACTTCAGTGTGACCTCTGACCTTATGAGGGACGTTTCATTGATTAAAAAAAATTAAAATCAATTTAAAAAAACAACAGAAATGGGTGCTTTAAGATATGTCACTCGTCGTCATGGCAACGACTTGATGCCGAGAGTCCCATGAAGGTCGTGTACAAAGCAATTGCAGGTACACCATTTTATCTTTCATCCACCACATCCGTCCATCCATCCATCCATCCATATCCATCCATCCATCCATCCACCCACCCATCCACCCATCCATCCATCCATCCATCCATCCATCCATCCATCCGTCCTTCCATCCGTCCATCCATCAACCCACCCGCCCATCCATACATCCTTCCATCCATCCAATTGTTTCCATGCAAGGACTCCGTGGCTCTTTTAATTCATTGGAATGAATTTATTTTAAGACTTTTCACGAATCAATATCTTAATTATTGTTCTATAATTAGCACGACTCGGCATTCCCTAACGTCCACGGTTGTCATGGTGACATCGGCGTCTTCTACCTCGCTCTCATTGGAGCTCGTGAGAAGCTTTTCCATGCTTTTCGGAATCATTGATAATGATGTTTACATTTGGTCGTCATCATCATCATCACCATCCATGTCATCATCATCATCATTACCATCCATGTCATCATCATCATCATCATCACCATCCATGTCGTCATCATCACCATCCATGTCATCATCATAATCGTCGTCATCGTCGTCGTTGTCATGGTATCATCAACATGATGCTCTAATAGCCGACGTCTCCGCCTGTCCAGGTCATCATTATCAGGAGAATTGGTTACGCATGCGCACAAGCAGCTATACAGATTTATTGACTGAACTGATGGAAGGAAGGTGAATAAAAAGAATCCAAGTGGAAGACAAACAACGAACGAATAAACTAAATGGAATGTTTACTTTGTGTTTTACCTGTACAATCTCATCATCATCATCGCCATCGTCATCATCGTGGTCATCTTGGATAACATTATCATCGAACTATTTCGTATCTTTGTGTTAATCTCCAGTTAATGCTTTCCTCAAATGTGTAAATGTTTGGCGCAAGTCACGTCTGTTCTGACGATGACTTAAAATTAACTCTACTTCTTTAACATAGAGTTTCATCAATTCGATTTCGTTTCCAAACTTCTTCTTGAAATAGTTGAAGGCCAACAATCAACCAACAAACGTTGAATTCGCAAACATTTCTCAAAAGTTTTTTGAGCGAACGGCAACATTGTGTTTAATTTCACAACGTTGACTTAAACCAAGCAATCTTCGATGACCGAACAACATTCCTTAAAACGTACAGTCAATCCATAGGATTCCAGCGACAGAATTAAACCATTTTATCTTCTCATCCCCTCAATCAGTCAATCAATCAACAATCAATCGATCGATCGATCGATCAAGCAATCAATCAATCGGTCAACCAATCAATCAGTCACACCGAGCGAATGCCTCGACCAACCTCAGGAAAGTCAGCAGCATTGGTTGACATTTACATGACGCAGTCGTTCACTGATTGTGATTGTTGTTGTTTCTGTTGTTGCTGCTGTTGTTGTTGCTGTTGTTGCTGTTGCAATCCACATCAATCAGAGTTCATCCTCATCAGTAGGCTTTCATCGTTCAATCCGAGAAAGTATTCCTGATAATCTTCTTCTCGGAAGTCGATGTTTGTCTTCTGTTGATGTTTATGTTTATATCTCCGGCGATGACGCCACCTATTGCGAAACAAGGAAATGAAATTAATCCACTTTTATTGCACTGCGCTACCGGAGATGCGCGGCTACTTTTGAGGCTGGGTTGAGCTTAAGAGTGCATGGGTTGGTGGACGGGTGTGTGGATGAATGAATGAGTGGATGAGTGGATCGTGGAAAGAATGAATGTTCATTATTTGCAATCGATGAATGAAACGCACAGGCATGGTTAACTTTTAATTACTAATGACGAATTAATGCCTTTTGGTGGATTATAAAACATATTTTGAAAATAAACAAACAGAAAAATTGGACAAGCGAGGGATGTGCCAGTAGTTGTACTGTGGAATACACTTTGGACCTCGGAAAATCAGCAAGTAACCAATCTTCTTTTTTTTTTCATCTCTTATCACAAAAAACCTGCCGATGTAATTCTTACACCACGATACACAAATAGCACGTAATCGGCACATTATCATCTTTAACCATCGTCGTCTTCGTTTTGATTTTCAACCTCATTAGAATCCTTTCAGAGGCTGAAGAGGCTAATTTTAGGACAATTTTCATCAATTTCTTGTTAATCCCGAGATGGCAATGATAACGATAATAATGATGGTGATGATGATTCAAACATCTTATCATTTGCTTTATCTTTCCAGTTTGATCACCTTCATTTGAGACCAGGCATTAATTCCAATCAAGCTGATAATCGTTGTTAATTACTGCTTCCACATATTTTAATGGAACCTGGAAGCGATGTGATGAGACCATTACAAGCACGAAACGCAAAATTATTTCCTAAATTCATTTGATTTTATAATAAATTATATCAGCGGATGTTCTCGTCAAAGTTCCAGCGCTTTTCCAAACCCTCACTCGTCTGAAGAATCTAATTTTTAATTCATTCAGTCATTGTTTGAAAGATAAAAATATTACGCTTCATAAATTATTATGTAGGTATATTACATAGTATAAGAAATTATTATATATATATTATATAAAAACTAGCTCATTCACTTATTAACCTTGAGAATTTACACTCTTCCGGGGACTTTTTTTGGATTTGTTTTTCGGGCGGCGGCCGAGCACGCATAAAACTCCATCAAAGCTTGTTAAATATTTCATTTTATCGGCTGCGAATCCCGTTTGAATGTCATGTGCTTCATTCCAGGACTTTAAAAATGCTTAACTACTACGATTACTGTAGCTCGGAAGCCGAAACAACCTAATAACGGAACATGTTCCTTTCCACGTATTAAGAAGATAAATTGTAAACAAAATGTAATAAAAAAAGCATCAAACCGCAATACTGGGCCAAATCCTATTACGGCTAGTTAGTTTACTATTGTCGAAAACTTTAGAGAATATATCCAATTGTTTAATCTCAGTTAATTCCACAGCTCACATTCTAAGCAAATTCAAGGATGACAGCTAACCAAAAGGTCACTGACCCCATCACCTTTCATAAGAAATTCACAAAAAGTAAATATGCAATACCTATTCCTTCACCAAGGCAGCATCATTAACTCTAATATAATTATTATCATTCTAATTATTCTTTCCAAAAACACTCATTGCTGATCACTTTCAGTTCACGATAACTCAAAGTCCACAAGCAGTTTCTGATCCCAAAAGGGAATTCAAAGTTTTGTTTGGTGACAACAAAATGACTTTATATTAGTCTTCCATATTTGTAAAAATTCTTATTATAACTTTGGAAGCAGTCTTTATTCAAATAAAATCATTTCAACGCAGAGAAGACATAAAACATAAAACCCGTGTTTGATTCGTTCAATCAGATGTTTCGATCGGAGAAGGAATTGAATGCCGGTGCCCGAGGTCGCTTCAGGCTTTGGCCCGATCCTCTCCCTCGGAACCTTCTTTGACCTCCTCGACCTCGCTGACGTCGTCGGCGGCGCGCGAGCGTTCCGTCGTCAGGGACCGATCTCCGGCGATGTCTCTGTAGGCGGTCAAGTTCTCGCTGACCTCGGCTATGCCGCTGTCCTCTGGCATTACTTCGAGCATGCACTGGGAAGGGGAGCAATGGTTTCAATCAAAGTTCCGATCCAAGAAGACGTACGATGCTCCGCACGAAGAGACGACCAAAGCGCCAAACGATACCAGGAAACGTATCAAGAAATTCTAAAGATTCGACGCAGAGATAAAACAATCCTTGCCAACAAACCTCAACGACTGAAGCAAAATATGAAGAGAAACTGGCCTCCTTGGTCAATCGGGCATTTTCTTCTTTTAATTTTTCCACCTCATCAGCCAGCTGTTGCATAATTAAATCAACATTATATAATATTAATAATAATAACAACAATGTATTATATAAATATCAGAAGAGCTAAAAAAGTAACTGCCATTATTAATATAACAATATGCCAAACATTGTGTCATCATAAGCACATAAAGTTAGCAATTGTCATCACAATCTTGACAACCTGCAATGCCTCCTCCAATGTTTGGTTAAGCATTTCTGTTTTGTTGTGAGCCTCTCCAACCCAGTGCCAATAGTCATCTGGCAACTCCTCTGATAAAAAAACAAACACAATTTCCCACTTATTTTGAATCTTCAAGTCCAAGTTTGTAATGCAACTATTAGGAACGTGTAACGGTGGATTGCAGGGCAGGATGCGAAGGACAAAGGACACTTTAAAGAATAGCATACCTTGCATCAACTTTCTATAAGCCTCTTCTTCTGGATCGAGTGCTATTGACGAGCCCAGATCGATGCTGGCATCAGCTTTGTCAGTAGATTGGCACGAACAAAAACACTGAGAACTCTCCGTCTGGCTTTCTCCATCTGCAAATGTTTTTGGTTTGACCTCTTCCTTAGGCTTCTCTGCCTTGCAGTCAGGATCTTCATAAATCTTAAAAGATTTTTCTCCTTTGTGAGTAGATTTGCGGGTTTTGTTGCACTCTTTTAAGGCAGCAGTTCCAATCTATTATGATATCATAATATAAATATTTATGTATGCAGAGATGAATTATAAGATATTACACTAAGTTGCATTAATATTGTTTTGTGTGATCTGGTGAGGGGTCTGACTGTGCAGGCAATAATAATAAATGAACGAATGTTGTTCTGAATATGCTCATTTCATCTATTTCTTTGTAACTTAAACTATTTGCTTCAAACAATGATTTGATAACAAAATATAAATTGAGTAGTTTAATTCCCTTGCTGGCAATTATTTTCTGTTAATTCTACTAATGACTTAAAGTTAAAAGCATGAATTTATGTTAATTACTTACTCGCTTCTTGTAACTAGCAACTTTTGAAAGAGGGCCAATCCTTGGAGAACTTGTCCTGTAGCCAGGTGACTAAAGGATTAATAATCTTTAATTATAAATTATGCAAATATTGTAGTGACTTAGAAGAAAAGCAAATATTGTGTTTTGTAAATATTTTGTTTCTTGCTGGTTTCCTGATGCAATTTATAGTTTGGATCCTTGTAACAAATTGCAAGCGATTGGTTTCTCGCCACATTCTAGAACTCACTTTTCGGTTAATAATAAAAATATTACAATTCATAAAATATAACCTTCGCAGTCGGTCCCGAAGTGATTATAAACCTGTCCATCAATAAAGAGTCGATTAACATACAACAAAGCCGCGGTTCAAATTTTGCGCAAGTTCTTTGCTTATGTTGTAGATAATGAATAAGGTCTAGATATTGAATTTAAAATAAATTAAGTTTTAAAAATAAAAATTTAAATGCCATGATTTCTATTTGTTAAGATATTTGTTATAAAAATAATATTTTAAGTAAGCCTAACCCACAATATATATGGTATTGCGATATGTATTTAATGATTAAGGAAGTGTTACCTTGACATTCGCAACAATTTTTAAGTAGAGAGCTTATTGCATAAATTTAATTAAATTTAATTTTTATGAATAAAAGCAATTAAACACAGGAGCAGAATTTAAAGGTTTGCGATTAAAAAGTTAAGTTTGAAGGACGGGACGCAGACAGACTCTCGTGAGATATATGATCATGTATTCTTTGCAAAATATAAATAATTTAATGTAAAAGTATTAGGCAAGTTTGTTGAGCAAGAATAATTAATTGCAAGCTTGCTCTTGAAGCCAACGTCCCTTCTAGTTTTTAGTGAGAAATGTGCCGAACCCGATGGTCAGTCTGGTGCCCCAGTTGGATCATGACTTTCGCTTCCAAATATCTTTCTTCTTCCTCCAATTCAAATTGGGATTTAAACACACAAACCTTACCTCCATGGTTAAGCTAACGGAACAAATAAAATATAATGATATACATCATAATATGAATAGATATGCCAAGACCGCAGGGCATTAACTTTTTAGTTTTTGTATTAAAAATTTATGTTTAAACAATTTTATTACAGCGTACATTTAAATTTCTATTCGCTAATATAACTAGAACGACCGGTCTTTTGAAATGAACCTTTAGTAACTAAACTTTTATCTGAAAACGCAAATCAGCTCGGTTTACTACTTGTTTAATTGCTTCATTGTGTGAGTAAAGACTTTTTTTAAGATATAAGCGTTTTGATTTTAATATAAAATCATACGAATAATATCGCAGACAATTTTGAGAAAAAAATGGCGGAAAAAGTGGAAATTGAGACGAAGACTAGCTGCTGCAAAAGTGAATGTAAAAAACAGAAGGTGGAAATCAAAAAGGTATAACTTTGTTTTAATCTACGCAAATGGACTAAATAATAGATAATAAGAATTGTTCTTTACAATCTAATTTAATACCTGCTTTTATTTTGGTTTTAGTGGAACGCAGTTGCTCTGTGGGCGTGGGGTTAGTTTGTCATCTTTTTTGGAGTTTTGAATTTTTTTAGATTTTTTGAAAAGTGTTTATAATTTATTAAGTATTTAGTTATACTATAATCGGTTCCTTTTCCAGACATTGTTGTTGATAACTGTGCCATCTGCAGAAACCATATTATGGATCAATGTTAGTTTCTCTTGAGTTTTGCTAATTAGTTTATTATCTCTATATTATCTAAATGTATATAATAACATCAATAACTATTGACAATTTAATAACGTAATGATGGTACTCTTTAAGGCATAGAATGTCAAGCGAGTCATGGTTCGGCACCAAATAATGATTGCAAAGTGGCTTGGGGAACTTGCAACGTAAGTTTTAATAGCGAAATATGTTACAATGGAATTAAAAATGTTCTTATTAGTTATGGTTGCTTTGGAACGATTTACTAACAATAATTCTAATCTTCAGCATGCATTTCACAACCATTGCATATCAAGGTGGTTACAGACAAGGAACGTGTGTCCCCTTGACAATAATGAATGGTGTTACAATAGGTATGGGGTCTAATCGTTTTCTTCCCGACGAATCTAACTTGTTGTTTTGAAGCCAACTCACAGATAATAATTATTGTTACAATAAAAGTTTGATGGTCTATTAATTAAATTTTCCACAGTTGTATTTTAAACGGTTTTTATAAATACACTTTGAGAACGATAACGAAACTAATCCTAAGATTTATGAGGGAATTCGGATGAGTTCGAGGGTATGTTAGTAATAGTGTGATTGAGGTTAATTGCTTTTTGGTTAATAACAAAATATAATTATGATGGTGATTTATCCAGTTGTCTTAACGTTTACTACTAATGGAAGCGGTATGTAGCGGTGCATATTGAATGGTTGCGACAATAACTTTTTTTAAACCATAATTTTATTATTATAAATAATTTATTCCGTTTATTGCCAAGGCATGTGTCTTCCTAATGTTTCTTAGCGGCTAGAACATAAATTTCGTACGATATTATTTTGTAATTAAAACAAAAAACTGGAAATATTATTTTAAAAAGGTGAAAACGAGTGACCCTCGTATGGTAGCAAAAATTTTTATTTTTGTTCGATTTGGACAAATGTTTAAATTATAAAATAAATACAACAATTAATGTATTTAGTCAGTTTTTCGAATTTTTCCTGAAGTCGATTTTTCATTGATTTTAATAAAGGTCAGCCTCTGATCGTCCATCATTATTCACCCCTTGTTCAAACGTCTTTGAAATTCGAGCTGCTAGAGTATTGCATGCCATTAAAATATACATTTATATTCCCGCACACTTTCAATCGGATTTAGGTAAGGAGAGCCACTTCAAAACACGGAGATCTGTTGCTTTCGAGGTGTGGATAGAAGCATTATCTTGTCGAAAAACAACCTTATCACTATAAAATATATTGCATAAGTAGAAGGTATTTAATGAGAATCTCAATATATTTTGAGGACTTTCGTTTTCCTTTTAAGACCACCATCTGTGATGAACCAAAAGAAGAAATTCCGACCCAGAAAATGACCGATCCACTTCCTAAATTACTTTTAATAAATTATGTTCATATCATGCCGATAATATTTGAACCCATCTAGACCGAATTAAGCATTTTTTTTTTATCTGAGAAAAACGCAAAACTCCAATTATTCTCAAAACTCATCATCTTTCTGGCCTTGTTCAATCGAATCTTCTCGTGATCTTCTGTCATTCTAGACAGAATAGCTTTTGCAATTTCGAAATCCTATTTAAACTTTAAAAATCTCTTCTACGAAGGTATCTACAAGCTGGGATCACAAAAAATCCAGTTATAACATTCATTGGGGCATGTCGAGGCTACGCTAGTTTTACTACTAGTGTCTAATTGACACAAGTTTTATTATAAAATGTACGTATACCATAATAAACCTAAACTTTTCAACTATAAAGTTTTTTTTTATTTTTAAGAAATCACGTTTAAACAATTTTATTAATGCATTTTATGTAAATTTTATGTGGTAATATAACTAGAATAACTGGTCTTTCGAAATGAACCTTTAGTTACGAACCTTTGATTTGTAATTGCAAACAGAACTCGGTTTAGTACTTGTTTAATTACTTCATTAATTGCTTCATTTGGTGAGTCCCGAATATTTTGTTTAACTTCGTGCCAATATTATTTTGCATGCTCGAATTTAGCATCTAAGTAAAGTAAAGATGAGATAAAAATAAAATGGTGTGAAGATCAGTAATAAATTTTGATGTCATTAATTAATATGGTATTAATAATATCGCAGACAATTTTGAGAAAAAAATGGCGGAAAAAGTGGAAATTGAGACGAAGACTAGCTGCTGCAAAAGTGAATGTAAAAAACAGAAGGTGGAAATCAAAAAGGTATAACTTTGTTTTAATCTACGTAAATGGATTAAATAATAGATAATAAGAATTGTTCTTTACAATCTAATTTAATACCTGTTTTTTGGTTTTAGTGGAACGCAGTTGCTCTGTGGGCGTGGGGTTAGTTTGTCATCTTTTTTGGAGACTTGAATTTTTTTAGATCTTTTGAAAAGTGTTTATAATTTATTAAGTATTTAGTTATACTATAATCGGTTCCTTTTTCCAGACATTGTTGTTGATAACTGTGCCATCTGCAGAAACCATATTATGGATCAATGTTAGTTTCTCTTGAGTTTTGCTAATTAGTTTATTATCTCTCTATATTATCTTAATATATATAATAACATCAATAACTGTTGACAATTTAATAACGCAATGATGGTACTCTTTAAGGCATAGAATGTCAAGCGAGTCATGGTTCGGCACCAAATAACGATTGCAAAGTGGCTTGGGGAACTTGCAACGTAAGTTTTAATAGCGAAAGATGTTACAATGGATTTAAAGATGTTCTTAATGGTTATGGTTGCTTTAATAACAATAATTCTAATCTTCAGCATGCATTTCACAACCATTGCATATCAAGGTGGTTACAGACAAGGAACGTGTGTCCCCTTGACAATAATGAATGGTGTTACAATAGGTACGGGGTCTAATCGTTTTCTTCCCGATGAATCTAACTTGTTGTTTTGAAGCCAACTCACAGATAATAATTATTGTTACAATAAAAGTTTCATGTCATAAATACGACATGTAAAAATGCAGTTTTTAGTATTTCCAGCGTTTTGTTAAATTCTTACAAAATATTCATCTGGGTTCGACGAATTTGGTATATCTGTTTTCTAATGTGTTTTATTACATTATACGAAAGACTGATCCACGCCTTTCAACCACTTAGACAGAAAGCTATCTATTTTGAAATTATGTTCTTGGGACAAGTTTATAAAGCGCGATGTATAATATGGTGCAATTTTCATTAAGACTGAAATTAGTGATTAAATTGCTATATTAATAAAATCTAATTAAGCTTATATATTACCCACATTTGAATGGTAAATATTTTTATAATAAGTGCTTAATTTTATAACAACTTTATTTTATTCTTTATCTTTTCTAGCGAATCGTCGTTGTGATATAATGTTTTGAATTAAGCACAGTTTGTTTTGCCGATTAATTGTTTTGGGGTGAGTGCGCAACTATCATCTCGAATAAGATAACAGATACTTGATTGTGTTAAGGTCCGTAGCTTCTTATGTGTTAGTTAAGTGATTGTATTTACAGAATCTTTCTATCGACTAATGACTAGGCCAATTATTGTCGTGGTTTATGTTCGTTAGAAAGATTTTTTTATTACTAATTGCCGTGGGTCATAGAGCTGCATTCAGTTGGTATAAGTTGGTATAGTCTTTATTTATTAGAGCGGGTTTTTCTGTAGAAATGGCTGCTGCAATGGAAATTGATGATGAAGTACAGGCCGTCCATGACAAGGGTGGAAGCAAGAAGAGGTTTGAAGTAAAGAAGGTAAATTGTAATTTATAAAGAATATATTTACTGTTAAGTATAAAAATGAGTCACGCAATCATTGTAAAGATTGGTATCTTCCTATCAGTATAAATGTTGCTGTGTTTTGTATGGTCCAAACATTTAATTGTGTTTTCATTTGCCTTTTCAAACTTTAGATAATTTATTCATTGTATTTTTCAGTGGAATGCTGTTGCTTTGTGGGCATGGGGTGAGTCTTTGGCACGTTTAAAATAATAACTGTATTTCTAAATTATTACCTTAATTATAAACTATTGATTTTTAAATAATGCATAATCAAATATAAATGACTTTGCCCATGTTTACGTCGTGATTCATTTCAGACATTGTGGTTGATAACTGTGCCATCTGCAGGAATCACATCATGGATCACTGTTAGTGTTTATGTTTGAAAGTTTTAATATTAAACATAAATGTATTATAAACAGTATTAGTAGATAGTATTTTAGAAACAATGTTTGTAATCATGTGTTACTGACTTTGCTTTTAAAGGTATAGAATGTCAGGCAAATCAAGCTTCTGCAACCAGCGATGAGTGCACGGTGGCCTGGGGAGTGTGCAACGTGAGTGACTTGCATTGAATCTTCGTGGTATTGTTTAGGGTGGTTAGTGGATGGGGACATCATAGGTTTGTTTAAGAAGAGAAACTTAATGAATTTATATGTTATATAATGATTTATAATATATTAATCCAGCCCTAAGACAATGTTTGGAGCAATGGACGTGTTCAATTATTCATTGGCATTTGTTACTTAATATCTTGTCTTGTAACTAAAAATATTCAACCTGATAGTTATTGTAGTTATTATAATTGATGCCATATTCTGAAATTCTTTAGGCTGCCATTGAAAATAAACTGAATAATAAACGTTGTTGTTAACAGCATGCATTCCACTTTCACTGCATATCAAGGTGGCTGAAGACGAGGCAGGTGTGTCCACTTGACAATCGCGAATGGGAATTTCAGAAGTAAGTCTTTCTACTTTCGGTTTCTCAAAAAATATATTATCTTCAATTAATCTTAATCCTTGTCTTGTAGGTATGGTCACTGAAGAATTGAATTGAAGTGTTGGTGTTTATCATTTCACTCCTTATGGTTCAGCTTAGAAATCAGAATAAAATTATTGTTACAATAAACGTTTTGCTACAATGTTGTTGAATTCTTAGTTTTTATTAAAGCAAGGTTGGGTGCCAGTTGCTTCCCTTATATTTAAGGGAAACTAATTAATTCCATATTAATGGGCCGTTATTAACCTCTCCTTGTTGGCTTATTCTTTTAGTAGTCATGATTCCTTTCTCTCAAGGCTATGAGTTGTATTTTTCAAACTTTGACATTAAGTTTAACATCATTTTGTATGCATAAGATTGTCTCCTAGGCTTATCAAGTCTGACAGTCTACAGGTATTTATGCAACTTTCTCAACAAAAAAGTGGGTTCATCCATGATCCCCTCATCGGGCGTAAAGGTCAGAGGGTTACTTTTTATGCTTTCCCAATTAGCTATTTACTTAAGAGCTATTGCCATCTATATGTTGAGCATTTACATGCTATTTTCTCGGCGTGTTTTTTGCTGATGCTCATGCTTTCATTTAATTGTACTTTAGCAAAACTGACTTGCCACTTAGGAAGCTGATGTTGAACCTTACAGTATTTAAAGATAAGAGATACTATTTTGTATCAAGTTGTCAGTTGTGGGCACCTAGCCTGGTAGCCATATCTATTCTGAGGATGTGGGCATCATCTGTAGCACCCATCAGGGGAAATAATTTCTTGCCCTTGACGTAGAAGCTCAACTTTTACCAACTTTATGCTTCTAGCATTTAAAACATACAGGAAATTTAGCCCAGCATAACTTGGAATTTAACTGGCAGCTTTGGCTCACAAGGCCATCAATGTAAAGTTAATGTAAAAGGAGAGGTTTGTGATGAAATGCTTTGTAATGAAACTGAAAGTTGTGTTGTGGCACAAATCTTTTGTCTACTTGTGGTTTCTAAACCTGAGTGGGAGCATCACAGTGCTCATGGTAATACTCCTTTTGTTTATCCTGTAAAATAAATCTAGTTATAGTATGTAAACATTTGAGCCTCCGATACTTTTGATGAAGGTACTCTGAAAATTTGTGGTTCACAAATCAAAGTCAACACAAGTTTTTCTAAATCAATGTTTGAGTGAAACTCGAGGTTCAAATACTGAAGTGGCAAATGAACAAAATTGCTTACCTTCTGCATCAATAGTTATGATTTAATGGTAAACTTATTAAAAATGGTTGATGGTTGGCAATCATTTCGGGTTGGGAAGTCCATAGAATTTGGTTAAGGTTCACATAAATTGCAACAAACAAACAAACAAAAATAATTCACCGTAGCTGATGGTATTGCTTCACAAACTTAAGACTAAGTTGGTGGGATGCCAGCAATAGTTTCATTTGAATGTTTCATATAAGACAATAATTTAGTATTTTAAGATGCTAGAAAATCCACACAACAAAGTATTTCAGCATAAAGCAATGACAAACTTTGGCAAAAGTAAAAATACTAAGAAGGGTGCTTGACATTAACCAGCAGAGGTGACATGATAAATTGTAAACCAAAGTGCGGCAGAATCCAAATAATTAAATACAAAACGCACCTCTTAAACTTCAGCAAATAAGGCATCCAGTTAAATTGAGGTAAGAATGTTTGGAACTATTTTGTAGTTTTCAAATTCATTAAAAATTACATTTGTAACTTTGAAATTTATGTGAGCTCAAAATATATAAAAATATATTAGCTAAGTACTAAACCATTAAAATATGTCAGCAGAAATCATAGCCGCTCTTTAAGACTGAACGTCTGAAAACGTAATCCGTAGCAAAAACTGTGGTTTTGGAGTTTAGGATCAGAATCCAATAAATTATGAACAGCAAATGAGAATGATCCACAAAAATATTTCTATCCAAAAGCATAACCATAAACAATCAAACCTTTTTCCTTTTTTAATGCTCCATGCGTGTGTGTGTGTGTGTGTGTGTGTGTGTGTGAACAAAGTGCATAAAAGGTTATTTATTTGCAGAGCTCGTGGAAAGAAGGCACGTACAATGAAAGTGCAAAAGATATGTGAACGAGTGCAGATTGCCAAAACGACGGTCGAATATTCGTAATTCGATATTAAACGTCACCTCAAAATTAACTTCATTATTAAACACAGTTAAGTTATTAAACATATTAAAAATAGTTAAGTTATTAAACATAGTTAAGTTACGTCAAGCAGTTCCACAATGAACGGTCAAACGATTTAACTGCCACAACTGATGTAGCACAGCAAAGGAACATTCAATACAAATGATATTTACAAAGTTTTATGGCCTCACTTATAATTTATTAATCTCTGATCTTTCGATTGTCACGAGAATGCAAAGGAATAAAACTTGTAACATAAATCGTTTTGGCACCTTTAACGATATTTTCTTTCATAAACAAGAAAAAAAACACACCATTGTTTAAAATTATTATTAATCATCACTTCTCGAGATAAAGGTCGTCTGGTACAACGACGGATCTGCTTTGGATAATTCCCGGCCGGATTTCGCCAACAGAGGCAGATTGACATCCGAGCTCGCATCTGGCTCGTTGACTCGCATCAGTTCAGAAGAACCACTCTCTGCAGTTGTGTCGAAGAGTTTCTCTCTTCCCTCGCAGTCTGATATTAAACCAGAACTGGTTTGAAAGTGATGCGAGCTCGTGTTAGGCTTAAGATCTCTGGAGTCCCACTCGAGACCTGAAATGGCAGGAGAAGTATTGCTGAGATGATATTTTAAAGGACAAATTAATATGAATTAATTTCTTAATATGATTTAATATTACTAAATGAATTTATTAATTTTTTGTGAATTTATAAATTGAGATTAATAATCTCAGTTCAATATTCTGCAATCCTGACTTTGTTCAGTGGAGAAAATATCCGAGAACTTTGGACATTTCTCTATAGATCTGTGATGCAGTTTTACAGGTGTCGATAGTTGAGATAAGCCTTTCACGTCCTTCACCATCTTAAGTTCCAGCGGGACGTGGAACTTATCAAAGGATCCTTGGTTAATGTTTACATTTTCTGACATAGTCCTCTTTTCCAAATGGCACAACTTAAAAGCTACAGGGTTCGTGGTACTAAATTTCCTGGCCCCTTTCCTGAAATAAATAAATTTTATGAACATATAAAATCGTCCAGTCATAAAACAGACATAAATAAACAACAACAAACATAAAATAAACAGTTTCATAATTATTAAAACATTGTTTCGTACATCAAAAGTTGTGAAACAGTTTGAAACATTGACAACATTGTTACTAACGATCTTGCTAAACTGGATGCCGAGCAATGCCGAGACCCTTTCGACGCATCCTCCGTCCGCGAGCTTCCAGACGTGTCGCCGTGGAAACCATTCTTTTTAGGACTCGATGAATCGTTGTTGCCATGACGCTCGGAGCTGCTGCTCGACATGGAAATGTCAGAAATGAAGTCCTCGGAACTTTTGAATTCCGACGCCGAGCGACCTTCCTTCAAGGACTCCAGTTCGAAGTCACCGCTTTTGGTCTTTCCATGGAAGTCTCGGTCGTAAAATTTGAAGTTGTTGTTTGAATTGTTGCAGTTGCTTGCATTCGTTCCGTCTTTGATGCTGCCTTTTACAAATTTGAATGTACAACAATCAGGATTTGTGTTGTTCAGATCTTCGTTCTTCTTTTGCAAATTGGCAATCAGGTTGTTGACCTAACGTATTATGAAATATTTATTATATTATTATGAAATACTTATTATATCGGATGTTAACAATCATGAAATAGCGACAAATTTTTATTTCAAAAATAACTGTTTGGCCAAACCTTATTCTGTTTACTTGAGACTGAATTGGAAGAAGCTCCTTCTCGTTTCTTTTTCTTAGAGATTCGACGGAGACAAACGAACAGCACGACAATGCCAACAGTAACGGATGCGGTGATGATTATCACCACCACCACGAGATACAGTAGTTGGTAGTTGTCCGATGGAAACAGAGATCTTTCCTGACCAACATCAACTTTCTTTTCAATTGAATCGAGCAGTTCACAGTGCGTACCATGGTAACCTCCAATGCAGCTGCATTTGTACTTCATACCAGTCATTGGATGGCATGTGCCTGTCAATTATTCAAATAATTTCGAAAATTAAAGAAATAGCTTTAAATGATTTAAAGAAATCATTTCCACCACTACATTTAGCAACATTTTTACCACGTATTTGAATCTATCAATTTATGATTGATTGGTAAATTACGTCACAAATTATGACTGATAAAAAACAAATACCTGAATTAAGACATGGAGATGAAGATGAGCAGGGATTGGTTGATTTACGGGGAAGAACCGGTTGTTCACAAAACGTTCCTTTGTAAGCCTCGGGACAATCACAAACGAAAGACTTTTGATCGACAGACGAGCACGAACCACCGTTGAGACACGGCCCCGAAGAACAAACACCTTTTAAAGAAAAAAACGTGATTTCAAACAAATTTATGGAAATGAAATGGTTCTCATATCAGTTAAGCATGAAGTCCACATCAACTGTGAATTAAGAAAAACAATAGGAACATTGATTAGTTAATTAATATAGTTCCTTGAGACTGACCCTATGAGTTTATTTTGTTTGTTTTTTAAGTTCATTTGTTTCATTGTGTTATGTACATAATTGTTTTGTTTAATATTGTACATGTTCAATTTGCCATCTGTTCTTCCAGTTGCTTTGATACCTTAATAAACTCATATTTAAAAAAAAATATACCGGCTGACGGTTCCACATGACATCCGTCGTGAATGTTGACCACGTTCACCAAATAGCCCTGCACTGAAGAGGATCGACTGATCATCAATCGGACTCCATTAAGTTTAACGTTTCTCATGCAACCAATGAATCCAAGCCTTACATCCTGTGTTAAAAATATTTCATTTCAATTAAACAACAATGTTTCAAACATCACAAACTCAACGACGTCATCGCTTCACCTACCGTGTGCACGTAGTCCACGTAATTAATTTCTCCTCCAAATATAATTTTATTATCCTCCAAGTTCAACACGTCGCTGTTACCGAGGGCAACGCCTTCCATCATTGCAGACGAGTCGAGCACGAGCCTGACGTTGAGTCCCGACCGCTGCAGTGCTACGTGGTGCCACCTTCCGTCGCTGATCTTCTGATTCGAAATCCTCACCTTTCCAGGACCACCACCAAAGTTCCACAAAAACTGGAGGTAACCAGATTCAATCTGGAGAAGTTATCGCAAAAACAATGTCAAATGTAAGTAATGTCATCATCACTACCATGTTAGTTATCATGTTAATAATAATAATAATAATCATCATCATCATCATCATCACCTCCAGAAAGCTGTAATCCATGTGTCCTGCTAAATGAAGGAGCCTTGCTCTCGTCTGATTGGTTCTAACATCCAATGATATAAATAACTTCCTCTCCAATGGTATTGCAGCATGCCATACAAAATAACTCTGACCGTTAAAGGTCATTGATGAGTCAACATCTAGAAATTTCAAAATTTTTGAGAAATAAAACGAATTTTTTGAAGAAAAGAAAATCAATAAATCACAAGGTCATCAAAATTTGATGATATAATTGAGGCAACAAGAAATATGAGCCATTATTATATAATTTACAAAAAGAATTGTGCATCATACAATATAATTAACATTTCAACTTTGAATTACCATAAGCATAATCATTATCATATCATCACTTTTCATAATCATTATTACCATCGGCAACTTTTTCTGATTTATGATCTTTTGCATGATCTTCCTTAGCACGGCAGAGAATGTTCTTAACAAACTTAGGCACAATTTGCAAAGAAGAAGCATCCACGAGTTCAATGGGCAAAGTGGAATTGGTGTTGATTATAAAAGTAACGTCACATCTTTTGTCTGCGCAATCTTTTTTTGATTCATTCTTTTGGCATGAAAACAAGGCCTGAAAATGGCGGTGTTGCTGATGGAACAGATTTTAAATGCAATTTTCTAAGTGACATTACATTAAATTAAAATATAAACAATGACACATTTATCGCCATATTAATTATATTTTATATAAATTTGCTTCTAGACACAATTACTTAAAATGCAAATAAAATATTCCTAATGACATGGCAGGTATGCTTTCGTTCATTCAGGTAGGAAAAGATACATTTCTCACTTGAGAATTCCCAGAAGATGCAATGCTAACGACTCTTAATCCAGTCTTTTCTTCGAGTTCTGATTTGATGTCATGCAAAATGTCATGAAGTTCGGTTCTATTCAACTGTTCAGATCCGTGGTCGACGTTTGCAGCAGAAACAAGAAACTCAATCCAATCCAGAGTTGAAGCGATTGTTGATCGCCTTGACCTCAGAGGCTGCAGAAAGAGGATAATTTGAAGTCCACTGCTTGTGGCCATAAAGCGCTTTTGAAAATAAATTCAACTGCTTATAAAATGATGTTTGACAGTTTCAAATTTACATTGAACTCAATGGTTGTTCCCTTCAGTGGGCTGGTAGACAAATATCAGTCACAAACCATTGATACATCGCAACACTCACGTCAAGAATAAAAGCATTTAACTAATTAATTAGCTAAATATTAATTAATTTACTTATTCTAATTTTATAAATTTTTTTTTGCAGGTGTAAAATTAAGCACCGACAAAATACAATACCTATAATCTAAAGAGGAATAAATTAATAATCGTTAATAATATTAGTTACACTTATTAACTTGTTTATATTTATAATAATTATTACAAGTAATCAATACTTGTAATTACCATAAATGAAACAAAGAACAACATCTCACCTTTTCATAATCTTTTGAATCAAAATCAATTCCCAATATTTTTATATTCAATCCTTTTCTTTGTTTCAATAATTCAACAAGTTCTGAGACCAACTGGTTGATCAATGATGATGATGACGACAACGACGATGATGATAACAATGGCAAGGTTGCATTATGGTTCTTGATGCCATTGTTGCTATCAGTTTGCCAGTCAAAGTTGTTACTAAACTTCACAGCAACAGCCTCGCTGATCATGCTCTCTGGCAGGACTTGAACCTCGACGCTAACGATCTGCTCGGCTTTGTATTCGTTTGCTGTCGGTCTCTCCGTACCATCGTCATAGTCGTCATCGTAGTCATAATCATCACCATCACCATCATTTTTGAATTTCAGAAGGGCTTTAATAAGAACCTCATAACTTCCAGGATCCAAGGGAATCTTTGAGTGAATATCTCCGGATGTCTGATTTATCAAAAAAATTGGATGACTTGGACTTTTACGAGCCTCCTTCCTTGCATTATCATCATCATCATCACCACGACCATAATCATCATTATTATCATCTTGTGTTGACATCCAAAATCTCAGATTAAATTCCTCCCAATACTCACTGTTACCTTTCAAAATAAATGTTGAATTTTCCCTTACAAACTTCACCAAAGCCCTGACTGAACCAAGCCTCCCCATTGGCCATGTCAAATCATCATCACTCTCAAACCTGCTCTGACCCAACTTTGGATACAGGTTCAACAACACATGCAATGGCTCCAGACTGAAGGAGGTTATTGAAATGTCTTTGCCATGAAGTTTCCAAGGCAGGGAAAACAATGATATCGGAATCAAAGAACAAGAAGACAAAGGAGATTCACCGTTGTCAGTAACTTTGATTAACATCATCAGCTTTCCGAGATCGATTCCATTGCTGTTCCTTGTAAAGAATCCAATATTTCTGAGATAAGGCAACGTCTCATTGGTAGAGAAAAGCCTTCCTTCAGCATTGATCGAGAAAATATTTTCAATTGATTTTGTATTATTCCCCACCGGAAAGATTCCAATGCCACGATTCTGGCAATTTCCAACCCACACATGGGCATCATAGCCCACGTGCATGATCTCATATTTGAAAGGAAAGCTGTTTGGCATTTCGTCGCAATCCTCCACCTCCAATTGCTTCAGGAGTTTTCCAGGTCTTGTTTGTTCCTATCAATAAATAAATGCCTATCAGCATTGTGTATATATCAATGAAGGACTAATTGATTGACTGATTCATTCCTTCAATCACTTCAATCAATCTCTCAGCCATTATTAGGGCTTCAGTAAAGATTGTTCGATTTTGCTGGTAATATTTTATAAAATTTGTCAAAATTCTTCTGACGGTATTCATTAATCAATTTATTAATTAACTATTTTTGAATGCAGTCCTTAACGACCACTCCATTCAATCAAAATCACTAACCGACACATTAAATCCTTTCAGAGAATTAGCACTGAGTTGTGGTATGCAGTCGTTGATGTCCAACACAGTCACTTGAATCGTGCTGTGACTGGTAAGGGAAGGAGTTCCAAGGTCAAAACAATCAATATGGAGGATCCAGATGGCAATCTAATTATAATTATATTATTATTTTAATTATAAGGTTTAATTAAAAATAAATAATTAAATATTAATCATTGTGATGTTATTATGATGTCATAATAGACAAGAGTTTTTATAAACACAGGTTTAATTTTAATCGTGGCAAATAATCTACCAATGAATGTCCGATTGCAACCCAAATAACAATTGAGATTAATTAATTTAATTAAATTAATTTTAAAAAAAATCAAATCAAAATTAATTAGAAATAAGAAACAATTATTAAACTTGTCAATTATTAAATTGTTGCATTTTGATAGCAATATTATAAAAATAATTATTAAATTTGTCAACATTGTAATCAATAATATAATAATCTAATAGGCCATCACCTCTTCTCTGTCCAAAGGTTTCTGAAGCAACAAAATCCCTGTCGTATCATTCAGGTGGAAACTTTCCTGGACATTACCACCTGTCATTTTGAACCTCACCACTGCGTTCAAGCCAGAGTCTTTGTCCAGTGCAGACACCTGAAAATCTTAAAATTATGAGTAACCAACAAAATTATAATCAAAGTTATAATTTTATATTAACAATCAAGTTATAATATCAGGGAACGTCATGATAACGACTGATACAATCGATCGTCATTTCACAATGATAATTGTTTCAGAATTAAACTAAGACAGGTAGTTTAAAGTTATTCCATTTAAACCCACCTGTAGTAATGTTTCCCCTACTGTATTGTTCTCATAAACGACGAGCCGATACTGTTCTTGAATCAATGGGGCATTGTCGTTGACATCCTTAACGCCAATCATCACCTTGGTAACGCTACTGAGAGGAGGAGTTCCAGAATCACAGGCTTTTACCATGAAGTGATAGTTCTTTACTTTCTCATAGTCCAAGGATGCTCTTAGCATCAAACGACCTTTACAATGAATGATGAGAGTAATTGTAACAACAACAGTCACATGGTCACTGCTATAAATTATCACCTGTCATTGGATCGATGGTGACAATACCATCTCTAGATGATTGACTGTCGCATGGAACAGCATCATATTCTGAGTGATCGAGATTCGTTTCCTCAGCATCTGCAGGGTCAAAGTTCAAAATGGCATAGGTCACGAGGGCATTGAGTCCTTCGTCGATGCTGACGGCTTTGACCAGGCCGACAGTGGTTCCAACAGGGGCATTTTCATAGACAGCAAATTCGTAAAGAGTGCGGGTGAAAATGGGTGGATTGTCGTTCTCATCAGAGATGGTGATGGTGATGCCAGCGTAGGACCCCTTGGGTGCATTTCTTGACATTTCTTCTGATTGCTGATCAAATGGCTGAAATTGTTAATTGCTTTCATGCTGAGGTGGATTGAATGCATGCAAAGCATGCAATGCATGAATGCATGAAGATTGAAGTGAAGAATTGCCTCACCACTTCAACAGCATAAACGGTCAAGTTGTAAATGCTTCGTTGTTCTCTGTCAAAAGGTATTTTTGTCGATACGACACCAGTTTGAGGGTGGATACTGAAGTACAATGATGATACTGGAAAGAAGGATGATGATGATGACCATGGAGTGGAAGATGGCTGATCATCAGCCAAATAATAACGGAACAAAGCATTCTTTTCTTCGTCTGGATCAACTGCTAAAACCTATCGAAACACGAGCAATGGAAGACGTGAACAACCCTTTCTCAGAATAATAATTCGTTCAAATAATTTACATAATTATGTTTTAATATTTTGTTATATTTAATATTTATGATCACATCATTGTATGATTTTTTTTGTACATTAAGTTGTTATTTACAACTACAGAATCCTGGAACCTTCATCACTGCAACTCCAACGCGTCCATTTTCCCCGATGCTTCCTTTGTAGTTTGGTTTTAAAAACCTAGGTGGATTATCATTCACGTCTTCGACTGTCACCTCGACCTTTGACCTACAAAAGCGTCCTCCCTGGTCTGATGACCTAACCCAGAAATCATGCTTGGGGTTTGTTTCTCTATCAAGACTACCTTTTAGAGATATATTGCCTGCAAATGGAATCATGC
The DNA here is from genome assembly GCA_034509925.1 of Hirudinaria manillensis. Taxonomy (NCBI): domain Eukaryota; kingdom Metazoa; phylum Annelida; class Clitellata; order Hirudinida; family Hirudinidae; genus Hirudinaria; species Hirudinaria manillensis. The sequence continues at coordinate 7,441,319 of CM067535.1, read as the reverse complement.
AAGCAGCCACTTAAACGGATTAATTGCTTGAATGAGTCAATTCATAATTTTTGACAGTTATTAACCTAGGTACATTAATATTACAATTTACAAATGAATTATTTATAAATAACTAACCATTCATTCTGTCTACGACAAATAAGTCTATGGAGTCATAATTGTAGTCATGTAAATGTCCAACAACATTTTTCGCCGTTTCAATGTCATGAGTCAGAATTGAGCCGGCATCATTATCAGGATCCGTCGCGCTAATCTGAAGGAACGTGGTGCCAACCATTGCATTCTCCAACAACCTGATCTGGTAAGGAATCTACAAATAAATGTTGATGATATTTTACCAACATCACTATCAAGCAAAACTATTCAAAACAGCTCATATTACTATCACTGATAGGCAAACAAGTATATACTGTCAAGAGCAACTCACATCTCTGCAGACAGGATCATTGTCGTTGACATTGAGAACATCCACCTCCACTGTTGTTCGAGACATCTTCCATCCATCAAAAGCCACAACCTGGAGTTCGTATTTTTGTACCATCTCTCTATCTAATGATCTCTTGAGGGTCAACACGCCCAGAGGGGAAAGGTCAAACCGTCCGCACGGATCCCCTCCTTCGATGAACAAAGTCGGCTTCGAAGAGCGATCGGGATCCCAGACCGAAAGCTAAGAAAAAGTCATTTGAAAATAAATCATATTTACACTACGTGATTAATATAAAGGATTCAAATTCCTAGTAAAATTGCATCACACTTTTACATAGAACATATTCAAAGCAATTTAATTAAAAAAAGTAACCAACCACCTTCATCAACACGAGATCAGGATTAGCATCTTCTCTTACGGAAAGTTTGTGCTCTTCAGGCTTCACGAAGATGGGATTGTTGTCATTGAGGTCAATGATGTTGACTTTGACCGAAACTTCCAAAGCATCCACTTCGTGGCGGGAGTCACGAGCCACGACATAGAAATCATATGACTTCTTCAGTTCAAAGTCAAACGACATCCGTGAGGTTAGAACGCCAGTATTCTGAAACACGACTGCCTTGGATGGATGGATAGGATGGGTGGATGGATGGATGAATGGAAGGATGGGATGGATGGATGCCTTGGAGAATGCCCGTAAACAAATGCTCGTAATTACCAAAAAAAACTGTGAAAGGCCATAAAATTCATATTAAATTAAAAATACCTCGTTCAGGTGGAATAAATCCTCGACATTTTCTGACCCATCGCGACTCTTCAAGGCAAACTCTGCCCGAACTTCTGCGGCGCCATCAATCAGACAGATGCAACCGACGTAAGAACCCGGCTCCAAATTTTCGGCGACGTAGAAAACATAATAATCGAGTTCAAATTCAAGAGGCTTATCGAATCTCTGCTGATAAGCATCTGTTATCGGAGGAGATCCTGGATTTGTCCACAAAAGATGACCAATAGTTGGACTGTTGTTGTGGCCATTGATTATATTAATGGTGATTTGAACTGGTTTTGATTTGCTGATGGAACTGATTGCTTTCATGTAACATTTGAAGGAATAATTTCCTACAAATATTGAAACAAATAACATATTTTTAAGTTTCCAATGTAACATAAACAACATATGATATAAGATTTAAAACATCGTTGGAAAACATCTAGAAAGCAGCCTAAGAGATCCCATGTGATACAAACCTATACAAATTAATAAAGATCAGTTGCATGAATAGGATAAGCAAACTTATATGGAAACATTGAATAGTGAACTTACAGGAACGTATATTATATACCAAATGAAACACACCACCTAATTGAATCAAGGGCCTGGCAACTGTCAACGATGCATCAATAAAATGAAAATATTCCACTCCGTTGATAACCAAACATTCTTCCGGCAAAACACCGAGACTTATCTTTTCGTTATTTGTTTGAAAAACTTCTGCTGGACTTCTTGGAGCTTCAACCTGCATCATAAAAACTGCATCTCAAAGGAATTCAAATTAACTATAAATTAAAATTAACAATAACATGACAACAAATAATAATAATTAATTATTTAAATAATTATTTAGCAATAATTGTTTGGTAATGAAAATACATCCATCAAGTATTAACTAAACATTTCATACCCTGAGCAATACAGTTCCAACATCGGTCCCAATATTAACATTGACAACATAGGCAGTCCGATCAAAAGCCAGAGTCGTTTGGAGTTTGTAATCATTTAAGACATCAACTTTCACCCTCGATTCTCCACTGAAACCATTTTGGTCTGTTACTTTGACATAAAACTGGAATTGATTGCCCTGAAATCCCATCAAGCTTTCATTAAGGTAGACTCGACCTACAAAAATATTCACGTTTCAATCATAAAGAACTTAATACGACCAAAATGAATTGATTCCAACCTTCTGAATCAATTTGAAAAAGTTTGGAGATTCGATCATCATCATCACTTTCAATTTCAAAGTTTAGCTGCCCGAAACTATCGCCTAAATCATGATTGACAACTTTGGTCTCCAAAACAATATGGCCAGCAGGCAAAGATCCGTTCAGTTGCAAAGAATACAAATAGGAACTAAAACGCGGTCCTTCCGATGTTTCCATCTCGACTTTCACTTTCACTCGTGCAAAATCCACTGAACCGAATAACGAGGAAGCCGTGACATTTAAAACGATGACGGGAGTCACAGATGAGGTTGCCATAGAAATAGATTTAATGCTTACAATGGCTGCCCTAATGATACCAGAGTCTTGATCAATAGAGAATTGTAGAAGTCTATTATGGTTCAGCAGATAACTTGAGGTATCCCCAACCAAGGAATAGATGATTGCTTGAGAGTCGTTACCCTCAACACAATCACAATTTCCAAATATAGAAGCAGAAACCTTTGTTATGGAAGCTTCTAAAGGTTTCGATTTGCTTTTCGTTTCATTTGTTCTCAAGAATGGGATTTTCAATTTTGTTTCGTAGATTTTTGAATTGAAATAAATCTTGAAAGTGTCACCATTGAAGGGAAATATTTCAATGACAGCAGATGACATTAACATGGAATCAGAAGTATCGTGTACAGAAATTAAAAAGTCTGTGTGACCTGGCATTGACAAAAATGAATTAAAACAAGTAAATTATAAAAAACATGTAAACGAAGATATTAACAATTCCAAACAATCAGAAATGCCAAGTAAATATACTAAAGATCACAAATATCTTTACCATCTAAGCACATTTGCTTGAAGTCCATATCTTTCCCAACTTTGACAAGTCCAACTTTTGAATCAACTGAAATAATCTCAAGATCACTGGATCCATTAAACTGTGGTAAACTCTGCCTATAATGAAGTGGAGTCAATTTAAACTCAAGATTGGAAGCATTGATTTGGCGATTGGTGACATTTGGTTCCAAGATCACTTGGCCTTCTTGAAGAAATGGATTCACAAGAATTTTGTACCAAATTTTGTCAAACAACGGAACCTCCAAAATACTTCCAATGATTACGATTTTGGCTCTCAGGTCTCCATGAAATCCCGTGTCGACATCCGTTGCCCTGACGACGACAAAAAGCGATCGACCCGGCACGTGCGCAATCGTTCTCAAGAACACGAGAGACCCAGAACGAAGGTCCACGTCTAAATAACGGAGCTCGTGCTTCCTCTGACCTTCGTCCGCAACACCAACATACTCGTCTTCAATGGTATACACAATTTTGGCTCCTCCGTAAGAACTGGCAGTAACGTATGCAAATCCGGTAAATGGTGGATGATTAACGTCGACAAATATCTCCACCAGAGGAGGGTTGAAATATGGGTGAGTGTCTCCTTTAATGTAGAAAGTCACTTCTGCCTCACTCGATAGTGACGGAGTTCCATCGTCCTCTGCTTTGATCAGAATCGAATGCATCTGCCCAACGAGTTTGTCTATTTGGCCGTTCAAAAGAATTTGTCCTGACTTCTCGTCCACTGCAAAGATGCTCGTGTTACCGGAGAGTAGAGAAAATCTCAGCTCAGAATTTAATCCTAAATCAAAATCTTTTACAATTGGCTGAAATAAGGCAGTTCCTTCAGTTGTGCCAACATCAACGATCACAATATAAGGAAGACCAAAGAATAACGGAGGATTATCATTGACATCTTTCACTTCAACTTTTACCAGGCATCTTGTAACATGAACATGCAAATGATTCTTGACTTCAATGAGAAGATCATACTTATCTTGAACCTCCCTATCAAAGATATGGTCACCCTTGGTTTCAACAACACCTGAATGAGAATGAACCCTAAAAAGGTCATTATGGCTGAGCAGGGAGAAAGTCAGAGAATCGTATACAATTTTCAGCCTTGTGACAAACTGAATATCTCTGGAGTTTTCCAATATTTCTGCTTTATAGACAAGACCCCTATATTGAAATCTATTGTGATCCTTTAACATTTTGGTCTTGTTTGTGGGGGCTGTATCAGGATGAATGATTTTAATAACTACTTCAAGGCTTGATTGAAATCTTCCATCAGTGACCTTTGCCTTAAGTGCAAATGTGAAGTTCAGGTGACTTTCCTTATCCTTTTTAAAGCTTATGAGATTGTTATATCCCAAAGATTCTGTTTCTTCAAAGAAACAAATGTCAAGATCATTACAAAATTCGTCGGTCACTGAAATCCATCCTGTTATTTCATCCAAATGAAAGTACTTCCCTCCCAGAGGGCCAGTTGGATCATCCAAATGATATTTCAACTTTGAACCTTTGAAGTCAAGGTCAAATGCCTCAACTTTGAAAACTTTAAACCCCGGAACCAGCGGTGGCCGAACCGCAACCTCGTTGTGAGAGCCTCCGAAAATTTGAGGCGGCATGTCGTTGACGTCGTGAACCTCAACCACGACTTCTGCTGTCGACTTCAACTGGGGCACACCGTAATCAAACGCTTCAACGTGAAACTTTAGTTGGACGTGACTTAACCAATTGACGGAGATGTCCAAATCACGGCACGGAACTGCGAAACCAGCCGATTTCTCTAGCAAAAATGAATGGATTGATTTGTCATTGATTCCATTTGAACAAAAGGATGACATTCTTCCAGGACTTTTCAGATTATCAAATTCATCTGGATCAAAGCTGTCAACACTGCCATCATAAAAACGTTGAAAAATTAATATGGCTTCTCTGTCCAACGGTATTTTGCTTATAATCGATGACTCAGATGAAACAATTTCAAATAGTTTGTTAGCCCAGCCTTCAACAATTCTGAATCCAATCACAGCATTTCTTCCAACATCAACATCTGTGGCTTTAAACTGAATTGGTTGGTGCATTCTTTTTTCATTAACTTTCAAAAGTATGTATTGATTTGGATTAGATGATTCAATGAGCCAACCGCTATAAATAAAATTATGAAACAAAGGTCCGTTATCATTTTCATCTTTGACTTTAACGACAGACAAAGTTTGGATCTTGCTATGCAGAGGTGATGGATGGAAAGATGTTTGACTACCAATCACTGAAGCAGTTATCTTAAGGAAGTGTTGATCCTTGACCTCTCTATCCAATGACCTCAAGGTCGTTATAACTCCAGAGAAAGCGTCAATGGCAAACTCGCATCCTTCGACAGATTTTTCAGGATTGTGGTCGAGTAGTTGGTGTGAAATTATTTGATTACTTTTTTCAATATAATAATCCATATGATATTCATCCACACATTCCAAAGAATATAAAACAAGGATCTCAGAAGGAGTCGTAGTCAAATGGCCGACAAACGAACCGAGTCTGACATTTTCTGAGATTTCAAATTCTGGATTGTTGACATCAAATTTTAAGCCATGAAACTCTAATATGGTTGAGAATTTGATCTTAACCAGACAAAATGAAGTCAGCCTTGGACTTCCGAGATCTGTGACTTGAACTTTCATGGTGATGAAACCATCTTTTAATGAAGTTTGCATAAGGTTGAGATAATGCTGAGAAATTGGAGAAAAGAGACTAAGGGAACCAGAGTAAGAATCCAGTGAAAATAGCTCGTATTCATTGCCTTCATGAATTGAAAATAAAGTACCCATTAATATTTTCAAAATCACCTTAATTTTTGTTGAATGTGAAAATAAATTGTATGTTAACTTCAAAGAATATTGATAAATAATACATATTACAAACCTGACACCAAACTGTACCTAAGTGTCCCATTCAAGCCTAGATCCTTGTCCAATGCTTTCACTCTCAAAATCTCATCACCTACACCCTTCCACCATCCAATTTCACCATAATATTCATTACTAGTAAACTCTGGAGCCCTGTTGTCAAGATTTCTGTTAATCATGCACACCTCGACGTGGGCATAATCCTGCCTGGTAGATCGAATGGCCGAGGGTCTATTTTTAGCTTCGACAACGAATGCACGACATCCGTGAATGTCATCACGATTGGGCTCCAGATTCAGAAATATTGATCCTTTAAGAATTATGAATATTTCACCACATTAAATGGATAATTATAAACAAAATGAGAAAATTTAACAGGACAAGTACCTTACTAAAGAGTTAATTAATAATAATTAACTTTATAGTACACATTCAAAGCAGATATTTGCATAATTGTGCATAATTACTGAACCTGAATCAGGATCGATGGAGAATAAATTGTAGTCGTGCAGTTGAGTAAAACCTCTGATTCCATAGAACAGCCTCTCGTTATCGTAATCATCTTCATCCGATGCCTTCACCTCACCTACTTTGATGCTTCCACTTAACTCAGAACTCAAGTTAACGTGGAACCGATACTTTGATCTTTTAAATTGTGGATCGTGGTTGTTGCTGTCCACGATGTTTATTAAAGACTAGGAAGAATGTCATTAATTATATTATTATATAATAATATAACATTAGTTTCCATTTTTTTAGTTATTCAAAATAGATCAGAGGCTTTAAACACTCAGATACTTAAAGTTATGGTCCTACATTATCAATATCATTCATTAAAAATCACAAACTTTAATAAAAGCCCAAGCAAATAACTATGATCTATGTTATTAGGACATTTATTATTCATATATTCATTGCTATTGACATTACCATCATGTTTACAATGCTGAATCCATCAGTGGCTGAAATGGTGAGATTAATGGCATGTTCTGATGCCCTCATCAACTTCTTCAGGAGTCTTAGACTTCCAACTTTCCAGTTAATACCAAAGTTTCCAGCTTCATTTCCAGCTGGAGAATTTAAAATCATTTATTGGATGGATGAAGTGGTGATGGTGAATAAAATATGAACCTGAAATGTAATACCAAATGTGACTGCTTTCCATTCCAATATCTCCTCCAATATGTTTGGCCACAGCCAGACAAACCATATCGATAGGTGGACTGTCCTCCAGAATGTGTACCTTGCCACAGGAGTCATCAATGAACCTCAACGACCCACGCCCCCTGACGTCTTTGATGCTCACCCCACGAATGGAGACTTTAATGGCAGAAGAGAGACTCGGATCACCCTTATCCACAACTTTGACCTTTAAAGATTTAGCTTAAGTGCAGTAGGCATAAATAGTATAATTTGTTCTTACTTATTGGCTCTCATAGCACATTGAATAAATAAATTGAATAAATAAATAAATAAATAATTGATTTTATATTCACCTAATTAATCTCTAAGCTAGTATCATAGCCTTCCCAAACTAACCTGAGCATGAATTCTTTCGTCATTCTTTAGAGTCCTCAGGATCGTCAGAGCTCCAGACTTTTGATGGATTCTTAAAAGTGAGGATGATGGAAAATTTAGAGAACCAGCTCCACTATGGTCATCATCTTCATCCCCTTCCGTCGGACTTTCACCGGGGTAGTTGTATTCACCGATCGAGTACTCCAGGTCTCCATTGAGGCCGCTATCCATGTCGTAAGCCTGAACGGCAAGCAGTCCTTTGTACAGGGTGAGAGGAATGTGATGGCCGAAGTAGTGAAGCCTGTGATGGTGGCTGGAATCGAGTGAGGGAAGAAGGATTTCGAGGTGTGGTGAGTCAAAGAACCTCGGTGGGCAGTCATTTCGATCGGTGATGGTGATGACGATGAGAGTGACTGATGAAAGTGGTTGGTCTTCACTGTTGTCTTTTGCTAGAACCTAAACAATTAAAATTATAAGCTAATATTAATAATAAATATCATAATGAATAAATAATTAGATTGCTAGAATTTCAGGTAATAAACAACTATTGGCATTCTATATTCTAATTTAAAAATAGCATCCCAAATCAAAGTTATTAAAGAAGCATCAAAAATCCTGCACATATTAAATCAAATAGTTCTTATTATCCTCCTTTCAGATAATATTAGCTCAGATTCTTCAAAACAGAAAGTGATTTTAAAAAGTTGAACACCTCGATTCTGTGTTCCGCCTTCGCTTCTCTGTCCAGGTGTTTGTTCGTCCTAAGAACACCTGCATTGCAGTTTAAATCCTTTTAACAACTTATAGATATCAGTTAAAAAAAAACAAGCAGATCATTAACATATCACTTTTCAACTATTATTTAAATCAAGAGCGATCGATAAATATGTCGAGGCAGAAAATAAAACCATGAAACAGATCAGAGAGGTTTAATCTATTAATCATAATTTATAATAATTTATGCAAATGAGATGAATAAATAAAATAAATAATAAAATAAATAATACCCAATTTAAAATTTAATGACTGAAAGAGGATGGCAAAAACAAAGAAACTTTCTTTCTTCATCGTCACGGAAACAGCAAAATTTAAAATTTAAAATAAATTAAAAAAAAGATCGGTCATCACACGCAAGGTTACAATTGCACAAAAGAGACGGCTACAAGGCAAACATTGAAGTAACAGTAAATTTCATTGATTGAATTTTATGTAAAATATTTTGATTTAAACCCAGTTTAATTGTAATATTGTTAATTTCATGAAGGGCTAAAAGACTTAAACCTGTCTTTGAATCAATTGTGAACTGGTCTGACTTGTCCAAGAGGTCAAAGGTCAAGCCCGTCTTTGAGGGGAGATCTGAGTCGAAAGCTTCCACTTGGCCGACCCAAGTTCTCGGAGGACTGGAAAAATTGCTTTTATAAGTTTTTTAAATAAATAAATAAATAAATTTTTTAAATAAATAAATTTATAAATTGTATGGTAACTATGTTGGTTCACACATAATCACAATTAAGTAACTTCAAGAGATCTTTGCAACCAGTTTTTATAGACAATACAGAAACATCACAGACTGCTATTCTAATTTTTATTGCTATTGATAACTTCATATAATACAATAATTTTTACATATTTCAACTTTGAGAAATGTACCACAAATGTATTATACAATAGTGAGATCCTAAGTGAGTCAGGGATTCAGTCACCTTACTTATTCTCAGCCACAAAGAACTGATAAATGTAATATAATACTATATTTTTAAATTTCAACTTTGAGAAATGAAATATGCCACATTTATGCAATAAGGAGATCCCAAGAGAATTATGAAACACCTCACCTGTTCTCAGCCACGGAGAACCGATAAATAGGTCGACCAAAGACAGGATGATTATCATTTTCATCGATAACTCTGATAAACAAATGCATGGAAGAACCCTTTGGTGAAAGAGCAGAATCCTGAGCATAAATGGTCAGCCAGTAACTGGATGTCAATTCTCTGTCCAAAGATTGTGAGGTTTGAACGATGCCTGTTCATCAAGAAATTATGGTTTACTAAATTAAATCAAAACAATTTATTTTCATATATATTAAAATAAATAAATACTGATATCAGTTAATTTTATCAGAATAAATTGGTCAAAAACTATCAAATTACCAAACTAATTTTTATTACAAGTGGCAAACTTAACCAAATTTTGGAACAATTTTTGTACAACACCAGACGACATAGACTTTTGTAAACAATATTTTCTCTATTAAAAATATTAAAAACAACTAAGTGAATATTTTTATGAGGTCTGCCACTTGGTTCAAGTATCTTTTTATATGTGATTGACATGAGAATAACTTAATTTTGAGTCAATTGCTACTTATCAGCAAAATGTTTCTTAAAGTTTTGACTGCAAATGCAGAACACGAGTACTTTTTTTAAATATTAGGTCGTGCTGTAAGAATAATACGATAATAACTTCTAACGATCAGTAGGTATCAAACTAGATAACATCAATGAAAATATCTTTTCAATGTTTGTTGCAAAAGCATATTTGAGGATAACTGAAAATTTTCAAATTAATGGATTTGTATTTGCAAAAAAAATAAAAATAAATCAAACATAAAAATATATAATTTTCATTATACATCTGAGCAAAATTGAAAAATGTTTTGAAAAGAATGTTTTAATTAACGCACGGACATATATGATTCATTTATGTCAAGATTCTATTTGTAGCACAATTGTATTATTGACTTATTGACTGAGCTTTGATGATTCATAGATTTTCATAGAATTCTTTTGATTGTTTATTTTTTTTTTATTTTATAAATATAAGGAATATAATGCAGATAAAAGGAACTTGAAATATGCAAGAAGATTTTAGGTCATATTAAAATGACTCATGTCCTCATCAGAATCCAGCCAATCTGGTCTCTTAAAAACAAGTCTCATAACTACTGTCTCCTTCTTTTCATTTACTAATCCATCACAATCTCTACTGGTTCGGTCCACAATCTCTTATTGGCTCCTTGTAATCACAAAAGGTCAGACAGATGGTAGGTTACATTGATTCATTGATGTCATTATTTATTTACTGACAGAAGCAATAGCTGCTTGTTTGAATAACCTGATTGATATTGATTGAAATAACTAGAAATTGCAACATCCTAGGATTAAATTCAAGATTGCAAAAACATGAAATAACATTAGTAACCAATAAGCAGCAACCATAAGAATAAATACGAGAATAAACAAGAAACGGCAAATGTTTCGAGATACGGGGATGCGACCGACCTCTCGAGTCGATGACAAAGTATCCGATACCACTTCCCGATACTATGGAATACTTTATTTCGTGGTTTTCACGAGGCGACCTTGGATCCGATCCATCACGATCAAAGGCTTGAACGTGCACCACGCTGCTCCCTGCAGGCTGATTCTCCCTCACGGAGCATTCCTTGACGAAATCCTTGAAGGTAGGTTCGTGATGATTCAGATTGATCTGAACCACCCTTATTTGAACCGATCCCTCTTCCGAAGAAAGAGGAGGCCTGCCTTCGTCGGTGGCTTTCACCGTAAGATTGTAAACGTGACTCCTCAGCAAATTACCGTCGAGGATTACGGCTCCGGAAGTAGAATCGATGGAAAACGGACGAGAAGGCTCAACTTCGTTTGCAGGAGTGCTAGATGTGTTGAGCAATTGGTAGGAAATCTTTCCACCACTACCCTCATCTGGGTCATTGGCATGAATCACCCCAACTACTGAGCCCAATGGTAAATCTTCAAGAATCTGTAAACATCAATTCCTTCACTGAAAATAGAGTGATTGAAAAGAAATAATAAATTAGTCAAAGCAAACAAAACTTAACAGAAAATACTTCCAATTTAAAAAGTAGAACATGTCAATAGAAATTAACAAACAGAAAAAAAAATTATTTTTAAATTTACTTGAAAATAAAAACCAAAATAAATACCTGAAACTCAAACACCTCCTTGAGGAGTTGTGGTTTGTTATCATTGACATCCATTATCGCCACCATCACTGCCACTTCAGACGAAAGCGGATTAGCGACGGAAGAGTCCTTAGCGACGACCTTGAACTCGTGTTTATCCTTAAATTCCCGATCCAGGTCGAGAGCCACTCGGATCTCCCCGCTGATCGGATGAACCGAGAAATAATGTGACCCTTCAATCGCATACGTGACTTCTCCATTGATGCCCCAATCTTTGTCAGATGCATGAACCCTAAAAAATATGAAAGGTTAGATCTATAAAATTTAGATTTTCCCAGCATTAACTTAAATGAAAAATGCAGCAATCACGACTAAAAACAGAAATTGCAGATCTTGGAATAAATCAATTATGAAACATAATAAAAAAAGCCATATAAATATAAATAATATTATTAAAACAAAATATAACGCAATTTGATAACATTTGAGCCTGACTCATACATAAATAGATAGCCTAGCAATAATGTGAAAGGTGCCAAGAACAACATTAATTAAACATCATCATCATCATCATCGTTATCATCTCCAAAATATAAACAATATATTAAGTAGTGCAGACGTCCCTAAGTTTGCACTACATAAAGACTAGAAAAACATTTGCATTTTTTTTGGACATAATAAAAAACATAATCAATAAAATGGAATGATGTCAGGTGAAAATAATATTTTTGTTAGTGGATACCATCATCATCATCATCACCACCACCACCATCATCATCATCATCTGATCCATCTAATATTTAGATTCAATATTCAGAATATCTTTAGTAACCAATTATTGATGACAGGCAATATCTTCAAATATTGGGAATAAATCAATATTATGAAAATGATGATTTGGATTACAAATATTTTCTTAAATAAGTTTAAACGTTTATTAATTAAAAATATTTTCTCCACTGACCTCAGTACAAGATGTCCAATGCCAGCATTCTCCCTGACTTTTGTTCTGTAGACAGATGCGTCAAACTCCGGAGAGTTGTCATTGACGTCGTCGAGAATTATTGAAAAATTTCTTTCAGAGCAAAGAGGAACCTTAGCCATGTCACAAACTTGAATCGTGATGTTGAACGAGATGAGGTCAAAAAATGATTCATTTTCATTTCTCGACTGAGGGGAACCAGTGTAAATGCCATGGTGGTAATGATCCATTTCAGAGGATAATATTTCTGATGAATTTCTACCTTTACTCTGATGACGAATCTCGTCGTAAAATAATTCCCTATCCAGGTAAGCAGCTACTTTCAGCAGTCCAGTATGAACATCAACGTCAAACAATTCCCAGCCTTTAAGGGATTTATTGCGGTTGCTGGCATACTTTCCTTGAAGTATCGAAAATTGAAGCAATCCGTCATAGCCAACGTCTGGATCGGAAGCCTCTATTTTATCAAATGCCATTCCCTTGGCAGAGTTTTCTCTGACGTGAAAAGGTTGATGATCATAAATAATAGGTGGTCGATTCGTTCTCTTTGAATGTCTTCGAGGTTTTCTAGAGAAACCATTTGGAACGTATCTATTCTCGAGTAAAAACCTTTCGTCAGTTTTTGAAGTTTTTGGACTTTCCTCGCAAGCGATATCAGTATCGTACGAGTACGAGGTCCCATTTACTAGGTCACCAAATCTGGGCATTCTAGATTCGACTACCTTGAGTTCAATGAAGAGGTCTTCAGTTGAGTCGTGAAGTCCGTCTGAAGCCACGACTCGAAAACCAAACCAATCTCTGGTAGTTCTTTTGAGATTGCAGTTTAGGATTAAATGGCCAGATATTCTATCCAATGAAAAGCAGTTTACATTTGCATTATCGCTCGAATCAATTTGTAAATTATCACTGGAAATTGAGGTCATTTGATAGGTTATTGGACCCCCAACTGTATCAATATCACTTGCTCTCACAGAGGTAATCTGAGTATTTGCTACTACACTTCTCGAAATGAAACAAGTAAGTTTTGACAACTTAAAAAATGGAGGATTGTCATTAACATCAGATATAGTAATTCTTATTGGTCTAGCATTTGCATGCCTGGGGAAGGGCGTCCCGGCATCAGAAGCCCTGATGTAAAGTTCATAAAACCGAGGTCCGGAATCAAAATCAAGGGCGGCTGTGGTAAAAACCTCACCGCTTAGATGGTCAATAACAAATGGAAAGATAAAAGCATCGTCCGAGACGCCATCGAGAATGGAGACGTCGACGTCGTCGGAACTGTAGAACCCTCGACTTAATGAAGTGTTGATATGCAAATTTGCATATGCATTGTAAATACTGTAGGCTATGATGGAAGCACCATTACCTACGTCCTCGTCCGTGGCACGTGCACGAAAGATAACGGTTTTCGTGGGAACGTTTTCCTTCACAGAAATTTGATCTGGCAAGGATTCATCAAAGACAGGTTCATGGTCATTACAATTATCTATTCTCACTAATACAGAATATAGTGATGGCGGATTATAGTTTAATCCTAAATGCTCCACTTGAATCGAGAGATGCAGGTGAGTAACATTTGCTGGCAGGCTTCTAAAACTTTTTGAGATTTTAATATTCCCTGTTATTTCGTGAACATTTACAAATTCAAAAGGATCAAATGTTGAATGAAAACCCACAGCGAAGTCATCTAATATTCCTTTGGTTTTTGTCCTAGCTTTCTTTTGAGTAAGGTTAAGATGCCTTATTAATCCATGGCAGTGACATTTACTTTGAAGAGCATTGTTGTCCCTCACTAAACATTCATCGTCAGTTTTGTTAATAACTTCAGGGCACTTGAGAGGCTTGTATCTGGCCAAACTTGGCATTACCTGGCTGTTATTCATGAATCCAATTAAGGTGCCAACAGGATGACACCTCATGACAGAAAATTGATTTGCATGAAATGATGGTTCCAATCTAGAAATATCTGTCATAAAATTCAAGTTCCTTTCTAAGCTGAATTTAATTTCCAAAGTTGAAGACTTCGGTGGTAGGCTTGCGTCCATTGCCGTGATAGAAAATGTAAGATCCTTTTGATACTCCTCAATATAAACATAGTTCTTAGACTGCAGGATAAATTCTATACCCTTCTCTGTGAAAGCTGTAGAATTGTCATCAACGTTTACTAATTCAAATAAATCCTCTTTGTAATTTCCATTTACCACCACAGAGCTGATTTCTCCATTTTTTCCCAAATCTAGATCTGAAACCTTCAGATAAGCTAAACACGTTTGAGCATTAATATTTCTGTTGAGCCTAATTGCCTGATGAAGGACTCTAATTAGTGGAGCATATTTATTTTCTGCTAGGACTTTTACTTTGACTTTCGTGTGACCGACATGACCATGCCCTTGTAATCCTCTGTCTCTGGCAATGATTTCTATCTCGTAATAGTCGGATTCGAGGTCCCTAGCCTGTTTCAGTAGCACTATCATGCCTAGATTTGGATGAATAGCAAAGTTGGATCTTGATTTGTTATCTAGTTGATAGTATACATTGGAATTTACTCCGAGGTCACTGTCAGAGGCCACGACCCGAATAATTTCAAAGTGTAGCGGGGCATGATCAGAAACAACAGCAAAGTATTCTGGTTTGTCAAATACAGGACCGAGGTCATTAGAATCAAGTACTGCAACTATTACAGTGGTAAAAGTGTCAAAAGGAGCTGACGGTGACCACGATTGTTTGTGTTTGGCAAAAGCTAGATTTTGAGATTTACTTGTTTTGCCAACAAGCTTTGATACATATTTCAATTTGGCTCCAATAGTCAAATTATATTTGCTTTTCTGTTCTCTGTTGATATAGGCTGTTGACCTTGTTCTTATCCTGAGGAAAACAAAATCACCGACCAATTTCGATTCCGCCTTGAAAACTCCATCCTCGTTTCCTCCGACGATCTGATACGACGCGCCTGTGAAAACGTGGGGAACTGATGAACTTGTGAACGGCGAGGTCAAAAAAATGCCCATCATTTCATCGGCGGTCAAGTAAGTTCTG
The DNA here is from genome assembly GCA_034509925.1 of Hirudinaria manillensis. NCBI lineage: Eukaryota > Metazoa > Annelida > Clitellata > Hirudinida > Hirudinidae > Hirudinaria > Hirudinaria manillensis. The sequence continues at coordinate 7,425,735 of CM067535.1, read as the reverse complement.
GGTAGCGAGCCTTCCGTAATGGTGCATTCGTAAACGTCCCGAGTGAATTTCACCCAGGCCGTCGATTCGCTTCCGTTATTAAACGCTCGTTTTACCTCGGAAATTTTATTTAACGTCTCGGGTCGACCGGGAGGGTCCGCGTGGTGCGACTGCTTTTCGACGGCTTTCTTTTTTAAACTAACGGCTGCACCATCTTTAGCAAATAAAACGAACGGACGAATAGATGCGTTGACTTCGGAATTAAAGGGAAGATAGTCACGGGCGACCATTTTAAAGGAAGACGCGCTCCCCAAACACGATCCTAAAATGACTATCAGGGCCAAGATGTTTTTCAGTTTTGACTCTTTAAAGAATGACTTTCTCGAGTCAGCGCTCGACTTAGAATGCGGTCGCAACATGCTTGCGACATTCGAAGTTGCGCCACCGACAGATACTTGAGACTTCGATAATTTTCGTTCTAGTTCCATTTCAGTGGCATTCGCATTTTCTATGGATATAAAGAAGATTGAATAAAATACAGTATGTTTTTCTTAAATTACATCCTTGTCACCTTGTGAAAGCACATCTTTTCTCCAAAACAATGCAGAGAACTATCAATGATAATTTGTTCTTATCGCTGAAAACTGAATGGCATTTCTGGTTATCTTTTCACGTTGACTTTGAGATTTTGTGGCAGTCTGTGGAATTTATTAAGAAGCCTAAAAAATAAAGACATAATGTTGGTTAAAAAATTTAAATCAATTCAATTATACAACTATTTTTACAGGATGCAAAATACTTATAATTCTTTTGTATGAGGAATACGTTCGTACATTCATACCATAGAATATGAGATTTAAGTCAGGTAAGATTAAGAGAACTTATTGTCTCTTCTTGGAAGAGACTAAAAATTTAAGTTGATATATTATGATATTTTATCAACCTATAATGAATCATAAATTCATAAATGAATATAGTTAAGTTCAAGCATATTCAAATATATACAGCTAACAAACACACCGAATTAAAGAATTGTATTTAACGATATAAGGACCATGAAGGATATAAAGGTTGTTATTATTAATATCAACAACAACGTATACAACTGACCAACCGAGAAAAACATAATAATCATAACATAAAGAGTTAAGAGAAAGAATGGCTTATGGCATGATGGAGAGAGTTTAAAATGACTAAACACTGGGGAACAGAAGGTAAAAGCAAATATTGTAGAAATGAAATTAAGTGACAAATTTAAAAAATACAAAGAAAACAATTTCTGTCAACTGATTGTTATTAAAATGACTGATATCATAGAAATTGTGCCATAAACTCGTTTTAGGAGAAACTGATGCTTTCATGATGATGATGACGACGATGATGATGATGGTGATGATGATGATGATGATGATGATGATAAAAGCAGGTAACGCAATCTGTAACGACGGGAAGGTTTGCCTGGCAGATTTCCCAAGATATCTTCATAATTGACTAAGCAGTTAAAGAATTCTTTATGATAAATACTGTTATCAACACTATACATATATCAACACTATATATCAGTATCGAGTATCAGCATTCTAAATGTCTATAAAATAAAGAACATAATATTCTAACATCATTGAAATCAAGAGCACGCTTCTACAGTTTCTTTCCAACAATTATAGAATTTTAATCCCCAAAATACCCAAAAGGAATCAGAGACCTTTATTGATCAGTTCTCTTTAAGGAATAAATAAATATTGCATAACCTCATACATTTGGCCATTCTGATCTTATAACATCTCAACTGGAATAATCCAGCAAACGAACGATATTAACTATTTTCTGGCTGATGGATCATGTCATCATTGAAAGGAAGTTAAAATTGCGTCCTTGAAAGATAACCACCCACGTCATGCCGCCAATCAGTACCGAGGTCATTGAGTTTGCAATTGCGTAATGTATGCAATTTATGACTCACAGACCATTTTAAGGTCAGTGCTGATGACCTCGATTGTCCTCAGACGAACGTGAGCCAACATAAGTCGTTGTTTTCGTGATGACATTGATACAATAAATAATGCACCATTCATCGATTCATCGATTCAACGTGCTCAAATACTAAAACTACTTCAGGTCGGTTTCAGATTAATTTCCTCATTTAAAATTCATTCCATAACATTTGTCAGGTGATCGACTCTCCAATCCAACAACCCTCCTATCTCTACCATATCTCTACCTCCTCACGAGGTATGACTAACAACGAACTCAACAAAAAACAATAATAATAATAATAACAATAATAATAAGTCTCTCAAGTATCTACGAAGAGAAGGTGAAGATCAAAGAAAAGCAGATTAATTAGTGCAAGTGTAGACACGGTAAAAGTTGACTTAACAACGTGCGAGTCTCGTCCTTCAACGCTTTGTTTGTAGACTCGAGGAGAATAATCAAAGAATATAATATTCTCTATTGTTCCGCATGGAAATCATTACAATTATTCTCTGATTTCTAGGCTCTTCACTTATTTGACGAGCGTATAAATCATGGGAAACAATGTTATTAGAGAATCTTTATGCCACAGTAGACTTAAACAAACAAATTTCATAAAATTCATGTAAGAATGGAATGGACAAAAGAGAAAAAGAAACAACTAAAAGCGGTGCTTGAAAGAACTCCACGAAGCATCTTCATGCACCCGGTGATGGATTAAGGTACGGTAACGATGATAAGGATGACAAAAGTAACTGATCTTAAGGTTCGATCTCATTGGGAACTTAGTATATTAAGGTATTAAGGTATAGTGTGGACTTAGTGGACTTGGATTCTTATAATAAAAAATTGCAGCACAACGAACTCGATGCCAATTAGCTACACGTTGACAACGTTGCATAACATTACGCCAAGGAAGCCCCACAGTCTGGCAAAGTTCACTCATGTTAAGTTAATCTTTTCAGTTTCAATTAGCCATGGAGTTTCTTTTGAGAAACGAACAGACTAGAACCGATAGCAATACCTGCACGAGCATGCGTGTTTTTACCTGAATTGGTTATCAACTCTGGCTGCAGGAGAATCAGAGGTGAATTAGCGGATCTCAGTCATCAATCGCATGGCAGTGGAACGAAATTGATCGCAAGTACGTTTGGATTCGTTAAAGCAGTTATAAGGAATAAATAATTAAACAGCATATTTATAACTCATAACTAACCAATCGCTAAATCTCTACATCTTTTGTCACAGTAGCACCCAACTTCAACATCCACTTAATTAAAAGCCAATAAATGTAGCTATATAAGTGGTTAATCAATAATTAATCGAGTGACTACGATCTTTATTTACTCATCGTAAAAGTAATGGACCACGTGAAAAAATAAAATTATGTAATAAAATAAATGCAATAAGATTTTCGTCGCTAGGCATTTTAAACAATCTCTTCAATGAAAATTCTTCGCAGACATTTATTTGTCACCCAACGTTGAACAAGAAAACACAGATAATAATGGCTTGGATTGCTTCACATGAAACAAATAATTGATCCTGGTCATCAGACAATCAGACAGATATTTTCGATTTCCAACCTTTCTCAAGTGTTCATCCTTCATGCATTTTTATGCACATGCGTATCATCATCATCGTCGTCATCATCATCATCATCAGTTCCATCGTTATCATCATCACCATCATCATCATCAGTTCCATCATTGTCATCATCATCGTCAGTTCCATCATTATCATTATCATCATCAGTTCCATCATCATCATCATCATCGTCATCATCATCATCATCATCGGTTCCATCATTATCACCTAACATCGCTATTTATCTTCTCGAGAGATACTTGAAGAGCGTTTGTACCCTCCATTTGAAAAATTGCTTCGTTGTCAGTTTAAAAACCTTGAATCTACAAACAGATTGTTGCCTCGGGCATTGTTGTCCCTTGAAATGTGAAAATCTCACCATTTTATTTTGTTTTTAAAACCATTACAGGAACCTGATGTCATGTGTCACTTAAAAATTATGTGTTATGAATAATATTATTCTCAGCGCTACTTAAGTGTCTTAAGTGACTAATATAATAGGGAGCGATTTATAAATTTTCCCTTTATTATTATTATTATTACTATATTATCATAGCGATAACGTAATATAATCCACAAAGATTAACAGCAAACACAAGACCGGCTGGATCATTGATAAAATTCACTGGATGAAACTAATTTACACAAAAAGACATATTATTAAATATTATTACAAAAATCACTGACGATTGACGAACCCAAACTAACGTTACGTTCCGTGCAGCAAATCTGACTCACCGCTTCCGATTGCAATCAAATAAATTAATAAACGTTATAATCGTCTGACATTAAACTCTAACCGACATTTATTGACCGATTAATTTATTGATTTATCGCTTTTCTAAACCTAAGACCAGCCGGCCAAACCTTTCAAACAGCGCGCAGACGAATCACTGAAAGCGCTGGCTAAGCAAAAACAACGTTCACCTGCGGTTCGAGCCTGCGACAAAAATCATAAATTTGCATATGAGAAAAATTGCTTAAAATAATGTCCAAATTTTTCGTTGGACAAAGTTAGAAGTTAATAACGCCATTGGAAAAGTGAGAAATATCCGTGATTTAAGAATTGAATAAACTTTTACTCTCAAAATATCACAAAACCATCCGTCCATTAAAAAGGATCATTATCAAAAGGGATCGTCGATAATTGATTTGCAACGGAGCTTAACAAGTCGACATCAAATCGAATTTTCCAGGAAAATTGATATTTTTATGGGTATTTTAAACTTATCAAAGCGAGGAGCCAATGCATTCCCTGACTACATAAGGTTGTAGGCGCATTTCTTTCGATTTTAGATCTTGGGGCCCTAATTTTTTGAAAATAACAATAGAATTAAATTTTAGGCAGATTCTGGAGAATATGCCAACTTTAATTCCAGGGGAACAAATATTCAAATAATTCAATGGTCTTCGCGATTACCTTCATAGGTAATGAAAAATGGAAAAACGATTTGATGCGATTCTATTACGGATCATGATGTCATTTATGAAAAATTTTAATTTGTAAAAAACAAAATTATTGTAATTATATAAATTATTTACATGTAAATCTATTTTATTTAACAGAACAAAACTCTTAACAAGGCATCTAAATTTTAATCGCTTGCGCAACGAAAAAGAATTAATTTAAATCGATTTTAATAGACTAAGGGCATAAAGTTGGAAATTAATGACCAACTAATCAACGGGAATTTTGCAAAGCAAATTAATATATAACGGGATATTCAGTTACAATTTGGTAAACCTGCGCCCTTAAAATAATTTTTATATTGTTAGATAATAACATTAATTAACTATTTTATTATTTTAATATTTTACTATTCTTCGGCCATCCATCTATGTGAAAACTACGCTGAAAATGATGAACCTCTGAAAAAATTCATTATGAGTGTTTCAATAACCAATGTGAAGATAAACTATGAACTCCTGGCATCAATAAACCGGACGTGGAAAGAGACAAACCATCAAGAACATTCATAAATCACGTGATATACATTGATAGTTTTTTTTTCAATTTATAAAGGCGTCAATTGGTCTTATAAATCTTATTATTTGATTGTTTAATTGCAGTGAAGAAAATTTTATGTATTGTCTTAAATAACAGATTATAAGTAGGTACAAATTAATTATAATTTTAATTACGATCGATACATTTAATTTAACATTTATTTAAAATAAATAGCTCGATCAATTTACCAAATGTCAAGCGATTCGATTTTCATGACTGTTACGATCTTAGAAAGAATTAAATTTATAAATAAGTTACACGACATCTTTTTCCAAGTATGGGAATATATTTTTAAAAAAAGTATAGAATGATTTTTAAAGTTGGGAACAACGAGGTCCCATTTGCCAAGAGAGCGAAGCAAGGTTTCCCTGAACGCAGTTTACTGTGCGAGAATTCCATCAAAGGTTTGCGAACTATGGTTTCTGAGGAGATGGCAAATTGAAATAATATTTAAGGACAATTTTAATTCAAAAAATTTTTCAATTTGAGTTTTCTGGAAAAGGGTGGAAAATATAAAAAAGTGAAAATTAAATACATGACGCGAAATGACGCCAGTCAAAGCTGGCTACTAGTTTAGCAGGATCCTGGCCGCTTCCGATTGTTGTACGCGTTGTTGATGTTTTACTTAAAAAATTCTGTTTGTAAATACGGATTCGAACCCGCTCAATAACCACATAATATTGGAAACAGTCGATGATTTTAAGATCACCATTTAAAAACGTTCGTGGAAACTTGACTCGCGCTATTTTAGTTGGTCCGGACTCCGCTCATCATTCAGTGCACCACTGGTGGTTCGGCCCACGCGAGGGTTAGTTGCCAATTGTTGAGATTGTTTGAGTTTGTAATGTTTATTTTGTTATGTGGCGGCAATTTAAAAGCTACCGTGTGCCAAAGTTTTGCATGATTTCATTCTTTTCGCTGGCCGGACTTGACCGTTCCAGTGACGTATGACCCTTGGCGGATGTGACTAATAGACGAGTCCCTCATCAATTCGAGCATTTATATCGATGAGATGTGGCTATTGGATCAATAATTTACAGGAAAATGTGATTATTTTTTATCACTGTGCTTGTAGGCACTTGTAATTTGTAACGACAATGGCATTGAACTTGAAAACAAGCAGAAGTAGCCCCAGGTTGGTGTAATTCTTCTCTCTGACACAGTAAATATTTTATGACTGCATGATAACACGAGAAATGATGTTTATTAAGCATTTTGTTAAGTTATGCTTTGCTGATTTTGCCAAATCCTAACTCATAAGATTGATGATGTTTACTTGAAAAAAGCTATAAAAATACAAAGCTTATTTTTTATGTTGGAAGGTCAACACCATCAGAATACGTATCAGTAGATTTGACGAAAGATGACGAAGATGTTCCAGTGGATTTAAGTTGCCCGAGTCGCCAGTCAAGAATAGAATCAATTCCATTAGAAAAAGAAAATTTGGATGAGGAAACCCTCAAGGACTTGAGCATTGAAACAAAAGATGATCTGAGGAGATATATTACTAAACTACAGGCTGAACTCAGGATAGAAGAGGTCAATCTGATTCTACTTCAAAAAATAAAGCTGAGTCATCAGAAAGACCACAAATCATGCCATGACAGCAATGGTATATATGCAGATAAACAACATTATGGTCACCTTAATTCGCATCAGAACAGACATCAATCTAAGATGCAGAATGGAGCTTTACCAAAGAAGGGTTCTCAAGCTCAGCAACAAGGAAAATATAGTGGCCCAGCTACAACAAATGCCAAGGGTAGCAGTGTAAATCAGCATTCCACTCAGAATTCATCCAGAAGTGCTTCTGGTAATCACAGTTCTCAGGCTTCTTCAAGATATCAGCCACAATCTACCTTCCAAGTAAATGGGACCAGCCACCAGCAAAGCTCCCAAGTCCAGCAACTCCAACTGCACGAACAGCAAAGGAAATTATTGCAGCAACAGCAGCAAGCGGCTGCCGCACTGGTCGAGCAGACGGCCGCTAGAAGGTTAGCCGCTGCCAAATTGGTTGTTCAAAAGAACCTTGAACGGGACTTAATACGAACTCCCGGTCCGAGAGCCAGCCCGTTCGACCTATCCGTCGTTCCCAATCCCTCTTGCCCTCAGTTTATATCTCTCGTGGGTTTAGAGCAAGCGGTCGATCGGTTGCTGACCAATGAAAACGTAAAACGAGACTCTGCTTGCGCCGCCTCGGAAGGGGTCGTCGAGTCGAAAAACGCGTCGTCTTCGTTGATTTCGTGCGCTCGGTGTTCTACAGATTTCACTCCCAAGTGGGTCGAGAGGACGGGTAAAACGGGGACAAAGGTCTATTGGTGCGAGCATTGTCATCGAGTGGAAAGGAAGCGAGCGGCGTCGAAGCATCAAGAAGAAAAACTCAACAGTGCCTTTGCCAAGGCAGCTCAGCAAGAACGAGAGATGGAGAAGGCGTTAGCGGCCGAACTGGAGGCCGCCAAGCAGCAGTTAGATGCCATCATCTTGCCGAATTCCACGTCGGCCTCCTTCAGGGCCGCTCCGGCGGTCCAGAGCGCCAGGAATTCGCCGGTGCCCGGGACGTCGAGGTCCGTCGAAAAGCAAACTGCCAAGACCGTGTCCGCTTCTTCTGCTTCCCAGTTGACGTCGTTACAGAAGGCGCCGCAGAAACAGTTTCAACAGAAATCTTCGAGACTGCCTCAAACTGTCCATAATGCAAAAAGCATCCTCTCTCCTCACGTTCACCAGCAGCCCCCATTGGATTTCGAAAGATTAATGCTCTACAATGAAAAGATGGGTGCTATGTTTAAGCAACTGGCCAGTGGTACCGAACTCCCTTCGCCTCCTTCGTTGTTCAAAGACAGGTCGTTGGTCAAGCAGAACGTTTCGGGCAGCAGACACACTCCATATAGCAGGCCTTGAATTTGTTCTTTCAAATCACCAAGCCCCGAATTTTTATTGTTGAATATGCCAGCATAAATAAAGATATACGTGTGCATCGCCATCATTATCATCCTTGTAAAATGTAAATAATAGGTCAGGTTCTGTAACTTCATGAGTTTCTCCAGTGATTTTCTCGTCGGAGCGAGAGGGAATGCGTCGTAAGAAATATTAAACGTAGCATCCGATCGACAATTCCTATCGTCTCGTTCGGTAGGAGAATCGTAAGCTTAATGGAAAATTTTAAACTGATGTTTAATCTATTAAAAGTGCCTTCCTTTGTGTCAAAAGTAACCTTTTCATCACCATTATCATCATCAGCCTGTTGACCTTCATTTACCAGTTGCAAATGTTGTTGGAACTTTCTTTTGCAAACCCTCGAGTTTGATTATAAATAGTAGTCGTAACTTATTTTCATCCCCATTCTGTGTCAATGCATTGCAATATTGTATGTGTGGCTCCAAGTAGCTATAACTCAAGAAATCTGACAAAATAAAGATGAGACATAAATACGATGCCCTGTGGTCGCTGCAATTGTGATCGAGAATAACTTGGAAGACTGGATTCAGTCGAAGATGGAGTGGCACAGCTATTAGCTTGATTTGCGGACCCCCTCCCGTCAGTTCCCGCACCAGCATTTCGGGAGGGGAGTTGGATCGTCTACTTTTTAGGATTCTCAACGTTGGCGCTCCATTGGAACGCATGACAGTGGGATAATTTTATTGTGCCTGGTCGTAGGGAGCCACGCTACAGTGGATATGGATGAGTGTACTCTACCTCACTAGGTATGTCCCGGAATGAATGAATGGATGAATGAATGAATGATTTACTTTCGAAATAAGTCAATCGTAGCTTCTAATATTTCTAAAGACTTTGAAGCCCGTACCCTCCGCCTACGATCGACCGACTTCAAAATTTTGCACGGTACCGGCTAAAAGCACAAAGATAATGTTTTAACGAGGCTCCACTCTTAGACATTATCGTACACGTGCGTGCAAAGACCATCGCTCACGATTCGTAATTTCTGTCCATAAGATAATAATGAGGGCGTTTCCTGAGTACGCTCACACGCATGCTCACGAGACCGGTTTTTTGCCCCGATAAAGCAGACTTCCCTTAGAGCAAATCTTAAAAGTGCACAAAAAGAGTTTTATCCCCTTTGAATTATTCCATATAAACTATTTTCCAAAACAATTGAATTAAATTTAATTCAAACAACACAGACAACTCAACGATGCAACGTCCAACGCTAACGAGGATATTTCGACCGATGAACTTTCAAATTTCCCAAAGGATGATATGCAGGGCCACAGATAACCACAGGTCGCAGACGACACTGTAAATAATACAGCATTTTCTATACGTAGAACTCTGTAGATCTTTCTTGCTATTAAGAACATGTTGGCTGTATCAGTGCTTGTTCGTAAATTTACGTGTTGAGTTTTTAAACGCAATTTCTTTCAAGTATCGGTACAAATTTCATCAAGAAAAGCAACAGCAAAAAGGGGAACAACGAACAAATCATGATCAAGCGTCACCATTGTTGAGGTTACTTGATCTGCAATTGATGACAAGATGGAGATATGGATGACAATCTTCCATTATGCATTTTAAAGAGTAAATTCGATAAGCATGTAACATACGAAGTTGATAAACATTTATCAAATCTCTCAATGAAGCTGGTGTGGATTTAATTATATTCCAGCATAAAAACTGACAGAAAAAAGTTACGAACAAAAACTTATCTTCAAAGGCCTTAAAGATCGGAACTCATTGTGAAGACCACACAGCTCTTGAAACGAGACATAATAAACTGCATGATCAACTTAGATCATAGCTTAACACATAACAACTAAACTTCTCCAAAAACTAAGCATGACTGAACGGAACTTATCCATCCAGAAGTAAAGATCCAATCACAATGAATTGCATTGAAGCTGATAGACACACCAAAACATTTCGGTTTAATAACAATGGATAGAAAAGAGCAAGCTGCGATCAAAATGATGGACAAGTCCAAGCAAGTCGTGGACCACAAATCCAAGGTACGGCACGATATTTCTTCTTGAACGCAGGAAAATTGACAAATTATAAATTGCTCGTTCAAAATTAAAAAAAAAAAGAAAATAAAAGAAAAGAAAAAGTGAAATGGTTCTAGAAAAACATTTAAAATAATTGCAGCAGACTCGTCGAAATGCCTCTCGTCCTTCCCTCGCAACTCCGCTCGGAATCGGAACGCAAATTAACAGGGAGGGAGGAGGAGGAGAACGAGGAGGAATCGATTGCAAACGAAACGTTGTCGTACGAGTCGTCAGAGTCCTTCTAGAGTTTTAGTCGCTTCGGTCGACGAGCACGACGCCGAGTCGCACGCTTCATTCCCAACCTCCGGTCAACTTGTGGAACAGTTCCTGGTTGAGCGTCTGGTTTCCGTCGGCGGATCTCATGGACAGGAAGATGTATCCGCCGATGAACTCGTGAACCACTTTGCAGTCTGCCGTCAGACATTGGAACACGAGACTCTCCTCTTCCAGAACCACCTGTGAAGGCGTTTATTGAATTTATTAAAATAAATTAAAATATTTAAAAAGAATATTAATTGTTGTTAAGTGAGAATTTCGAGACGATTATCATTTTGTTATTTAGAGAATTAAGATGGAAAAGTTGTTTAATTTTAAAACTACTCCAAAGGAGTTGTCATGAGAACTGCAATTGAATGATATTTTCTATTTAAATAATAATAATAATAATAATAATAATAATAATAATAATAATAATGATAATATTTATTTTCTATTTTTGTTCCTACTTCATAAATTTCGTTTCTCATGTGACCTCAAAAGAAATGCAAATCGATGTTTGTTTTTATGCGAGTCTCTCGTGTTATTTATGCACAGTCGAGTGTAAGATGTTATTATTTCGAGACTCGATTCTCATTTAAAGAGGACATCAGTGTTTAGATAAGAATAGAAAAATAATAATAATAATAATAATTTACTATGAATTAACTTCTAAACAATCATTTGCTCAAAACTTACAGATGATTTAGATTAAATAACAATATATTTGCAGGAAACTTATTGCAGATTTTAAAAATAAAACGAATTAATTCACGAAGAAATTGGATTTGAATTGAACTGAACTGAACTCTGAACTCGTCCGTTAATGATACGTTTTGCAGTCGCAAATATCCACAAATATCCAAAATATCCGCAATACCTGAACTTCTTTAATTTCCCAGTTGATGCTCCACGATTTCATGTTTTGGTAGCTCCACGTCTTCAGCGGATCACCTCGCGTCATTTCCATCCTGATCAGACGAGACGGGGTCACTGCCAGCAATTCCTGGGCAGAGGAAGAAACTCATTAATTATTCATTGTAATATAACCAAGTGTTGCAAGGCTGGAATTTGAATCATTAAAGATTGACTGGATGGCATTTTAGTACTTGATTGTATCATAATTATTAATTATAATTATTCATTGTGATATAATGTGATAACAATGTAAGTACTGAAATCTCAATATCAATCAATAATGACAGAGTGGATTTAATATTAAAGCATTACCTCCTTCTTGCTTCCCTTGAGTCTGATGATGAAGTACGTGAGTCCAAATTCGGGCAGCGACTGCCAGACTTTGATGAAGTTGAGTTTAGCATCCACCAGACTCAGGTGGCAAACATTGGAACGGGCATCCAAGATCCTTTGTAGCAGCTGCAAGTTATGATTACAATACGTTACAAGTTATAAGTTATAAGATGCGATCTGCGTAGATGTATAGACCGACATCAGTGGTTCTCTACCAGACAAACTTATTGCCAGTTGTCAGTGTATCACGAGGAGAAGGAAGAGGAGGTGTGTGTGTGTTATATTTATTAAATATGATGTTAAGTATGATATATTTATGAAAAATGAAATATTTTGTGTATTTTTATGTATCATTGTATCATTTGTTCTACGTACAAATACTATGTAAATTTTTTTTTGTATATTTTGTATATTTAGTAAAGTTTAAATCATCAATTTCATGTCAGACTTTGCTTAGTTTGAGTCAAACAATTGATTAGAAGTAGATTAAGCTAAAGCTTCACCCTCGTCAACAAGTTTTCGTATATATATATGTTTCTTAAACATAAAACACGGCATGTATACAGATCATGTATAAGGATACAAAACATAACATATCACATCCATTTTATGTTGCAACATAGCATGCTTTGTCAGCAACTTTTTAATGGAGTCCAGGTGTGACACGGACCAAGAAAAGCCGAGAAAATCTTGTTTCGATCTTGGCTAAGCACGGGTGAGTCATCCGACATTGTCGATTTCTGTTGATCGCTATGAGTTCGATTTTGAACGATCGTGAGTGGTCGTCACGGCAACAACCGTCGCCAATGTTGCGCGTCGCATTAGATGCGCGACTTGCATGACCAGGAATCGGTTGTCCTCGATTGGTGCACATATGGTGATTGATTATAAAAAAAAATGTCTTCACATCCTTTTAGGACTCCATAGGACACCTTACTGAATATATTACGATATGTACCCTCAAAGTTGCTTAAGGAACAAGATCACAGTGATGATAAATCACCATTGATGATGATGATGATGATAATGATAAAATAATTAATACCACAAATAACAAAAATTCTGGAACGAAGTTTGATAAAATGAATTTCAGTCAATCAATCAATCAATCAATCAATCAATCAATCAATCAATCAATCAACCAGTAGTTACCTGATGGTGACCCTTAATTTTATTCAAAAATCTTGAAGCCACGCTCGACTCGACGTCAAAGTTCATGGCCTTCAGAAGGTCCTTCTCTTTGCCCAGCGGAGAGGGCGCGGACGAGGGGTGATGCATCTCGATGAAGGACAGAATGGACTTGACCTCTGAACTGTAGCTGCTGTCAGCCATGGTGTGACCTTTTGAGGCAAGCTTGAAGGCTGCCATCCACTCTGCATATTGCTCCTCCTAAATGTTCCGAGACGCGTTACGTTAGACTCGGGTTTAAAATAATTATTAAAATAAATTTTAATAATTAACGTATAATTATGCTAATTTGGCTCATAAACCCTGAAGGCCTTCAAAACTTCAGAGCTTTAGAATTATTATTGGCTAATTAGCTCAGAAAACGAACAAATGAGCAAAGATAATGGCTGGAATTCTTGGGATAAGAATGTATGAGTGAGATGCATTCAGAAAATTGTTTACTCACAGATTCGGGCCTGACCCAGTATTCAGAGGCTCCATCTTCTGAAGGTATGAGTAGCTTTATGATGAACTTCCTCGTTGAAATGTTCACATCTGCCAATACCTCGCAACCTGTGGTGTAACACGTGGTAATGAAATTTATTGCAACACAAGGTCAGCCTGCTACCATCTCCATAGCAACAACAACAACAACAACCACCATTGAGGTTAATGCAATACTGTGGCTGTTTATCCTCTGCAGTCTTAAACACTGAGAGCATCGTTTCTTTGAAGGTAAACAAACACTTTCTTGATGACTTGAAAGCAAACTTTTTCGGTCTGAAAGAAGATGGTTTAATCATCATCATCACCATCGCCATCACCACCATCATCATCATCATCACCACCAGAAAGTAAATAATCTCGAGACTCACTTATAAAAGCGCATGACTGCTCTCAATTCCGGAGTTTGGGTCAGGTCACTGGGCTTATTACTCAAACTGGTTCCTTCTAAGGTGGTTTGTAGGTCGGTCAAGGCCGCATCTATCTCGTCGTCCGTCCGGTTGGCCGGAGCATCCAGGTCGGGTTGAGGGAGGAGACTTTGTTGTTGAATTTGCAGCTAAAGAATTTAAAGAATATGCATTTAAATAATAATTAATAGCCCTAATTAATGACCACTGGTAAAACAGAAAGTTTAGGATGGACTTAATAACCTGAAGGGCAGCAAACATTATCATTTCCTCTTCTGTGCAGTCGATTTCTTCGGAAACGATGGACCACCTCGCCTGCTCGTAGATCTGATTTATCCTGACCATGTCGTACTGAAACGATGAATTCCAACTTTTAAACCGACCAATGAAATCAGCCAATTGTTTGTCAACAGATGCACGTTAAATGGAGTAAATATGTTTTATTTATAATATTTTATAGCTTAAAGTGTCTTTATAAACTAAATCCTTTAGTTTATTTAAGTATCATATATCAAATAATTCATGTCTATGACCCAAACAAACAAACAAACAGTTTGCATCTTCAAAAAATACAAGATGAGCTGCCAAAACAAGCTCCAAGAACAACAAAGATTCCATTAAAATTTGAACCTTAGGATTGAGGTCATAGAAGGCATAGAATTTGAACTTCAAGAGGACAATGTCGTCTTCTTTTATGCCCTGCTCGTAAAGGGATCGGGATGAATCCAGCCACCTGGTGAAGAGAATTATTTACTTTTAACCTGAGTCATGGTAAACAAGATGGCCAACTGCTTCAAACTGATGAACAAAACAGGGCCCAAAAATATGGCGCAGTTTCAACTTTACAACTTCCAAAGTGCATAAATTTAAATTTATTTATTTATTTATGGATTTACTAACAGACTGAGAGTTAGTTGAAGAAGTTTTATTTGCAATTCACCTCATTGAATGGATGGGAAACGTCAAAAATCGGACTAAAACCTAAAGTTGGACTTTATATAAAAGATGACACCACAAGCACAACAGACATCTGCACAAGCATAGAATATGACACTTTAAGGTTGGCTCTGTTCCAATGCAGTCAGGAGTGATTATCATCAAAAGTGATTATTATCAAAAGTGATTATCATCAAAAGTGATTATTATCAAAAGTGATTATTATCAGGAGTGATTATTATCAGGAGTGATTATTATCAGGAGTGATTATTATTGATCGCTAAACCACTCAGTCGCTGAAAATAAATTGATTTCAATTCATCTGCAAGCAAATACCGACCCTGAATTGATTCTGGCCTTCTCGGAGAAACTCCGAGGTCTGTGCAGATACATCCAGGCGTCTGTAATCTTCGGGGTCACGACCAAACTGCAGTCCACGCCAGGGTCAAAGTTCAAACTGCTGGCCGAGCCGGGAGACATGGTGTTGGCGTTGAACGAGCAATTTGGCGATTGGCGCGACAGCGTGGGAGTCGTGGAATTCTGCGGAACCGACAGACGACCGAGGGTGTTCTGTTGAAAAACAATTTTAAAATGATGGAGTATCGTCGAGATAAACTTACTACGAGATAAACCTACACAGAACTGAAGCAAATGTGATTGGATGGAATGAAAAAGAAAAAAAAACATGAAATGGAATCATGTTTGCATTCGTAATACTCAGAGGATAAAGTCCTCCAGTTCTCGATTTGTTTATTTTCAATTCAAAAGCAAGAACTCAATGTTTGTGATATCCTTAAATAGATGCATCTAAAGATAGAGAAGGGCCTATGAATGATGGCAGCATCATCAGTAGGCAGTTTGGTTGACAGGCAAATGGAAAGTAAAAATGCTGATTGGATGTAATCCAGCGAATGAGTGGCTGAACTAAATTGGGGATGCAAACAGCACTTGGGTGGATTGCAAGTGGGAAGCACTTGACTGAAACAATACCATCGTCGTCGTCACCATCACCACCATCACCACCATCATCATCAGTAGCAGAATCAGCATTGTAATCATGACCAATAATCAGAGTCAGAATAATCACCACATCACCACGTCACGTGTCCCAATAAATCATGAAATATTTATGACATTTTTTTTTTTAAATCCAACTTGTTTTTAAGAAAATAAGTTCCCTAAATTTTTGAACGAAGTGTAAAAAATGGCAGCCATTCATGAGAATGACGAATAGATGGCCAAGGTGGCCAATGAAATCAATCCTTTAGAGAAGCAAAGATGCAGAATTCAAACTAAAACTAAAGTAAAAAAACTGCATCAAATCTGAGTACAGACACGGTTTCATTTGTATAGCGCAATTTCAATATTTTTTTTTCAGCAGAGCTTTTGTCGATCATTTTAGATGCTAGGTGGCGCTTATTCCGAACGACTATTGGCAAGTTGAGCTGGGATGCTAACAGGAAAAAAAAAGCAATCCCCCTGAGCCGATTTGCACTGGTAATATTCCCAGATTTAAAATTGGTTGTTTAAAAAAAGCAGAAAATGATTTATCATTAGACCACCTGACTCTCGAGTACCAATGGTTTTGCGCAACGTGTGATTAAGGCATCGTGTTGTGCTTGTTAATGTGATGATCATCATTGAGATTGTCAAGTTCAGGTAGGTGAAATAAAAATAAAAAAAAAAGATTCTCAATCAATGGTTAACAATGCTTTCTGTAATTTACAGTTATAATTCGTTAAAAAAATTTGTGCATCATCCTTTGAATCAGTAACAGTTTATGTAGAAACTCGTTAAAGCAAAATATGTTATATGAGAAATTCAATGAAGTTTCATAACTCTCTTCATGCTCCACATCATCACCATGCCTAACCTAACCCTAACCCCTGACCCCTAACCCTGACTCATAACCCTAACACAAACTATTTAAATTTAAATTTAAGTTTTGTAAACTTTTATAGAAAAGAAGCTCATCCTCCACATGGACTTTAGCACTGATTTTATATCTCGAATAGGATACATTTTGATATCCTCTGGTATCAATCTGTCTGTCCATTAAATGGTTGGTTATTAAGTGAAATATTAAATGAAATATATATTAAGTGAATAAAAGAAATATCTCACAAATAAGTTGAGTTAAGAAGTCAAGCATCCAAGTGCTGTTTAATAATGCCCAAGGAGTGATTCAAATGAGGAGACAAATTCATTCATTTTTTTAAACCAAATATTTAATTGTTAAGATTTATTAATCCACAATAACTCGATTTCTACCTGAGGAGTAGATGAGCCGCCCTGGTACCTGAGCGGGCTGCCCGTGCTACCCCCGTCCATGTTGGCATGTCCGTTGTGGTGAGGGGAATAGAAGCCGGGAGGCATTTGACTCCTTCTGGTGGCAGAAATTCCTTTGTTCTTCCTTAGTTCTTCCTGACTCAACTTCCGCGACAGAGACAACTCCTCGGGGTGTCGAATGCCTGGGACGGTGATGATGTTGATGATGACGATGGTGGTGGTAATGATGATGGTAGTTTATGATGGTTTCACAATACTAGTTGATCAGGCAGCGATTAAGACAAATTTTCGTCAATTTATCACAAATAAAATAAAATTCATATTGAAAGTGTAACTTCAACTGTACAGAAATAAGCTGTCGTTATTAATAAGCTATTGGTCCATTGTTTGACAATTTTCTAAGCAACGGAATGCATTTATCATTCCAAGCTCTTTGAAGTCGTCCCTCCTCGACACATTGACATCTAGCACCCACGACATAATACAAATACAAATAAAAATAACAATAATAACAATAACAACTGCCTAACATCATTACCGAACTTTATCATCACTCAATGTTTTGTGATGAGAAATCGTCTGCTGAATGTCACCGCCATAGCAACTAAAATATGCAAAGAATCCTAAGCGCCAAGAGTTCTTCTTAGGTCGAAACAACACCGAAACATTACAAAACAATCCGATGAATCAGTCTTTATAAGTTTTAAATTACGTTTTAATTTCTCTGTGGACCGCATGTCTGCTAGTAATTGTTGTTGTTGTTATTGTTGCTTTCATTACCGTAAATAGATTTCCAGACAATGTTGTTCTTGGGAGAATTGCCAGACCTCAGCACAGGCCATCAGAGCCACAAGCAAAAGCAAACAAAGCTCTCCACAGAAAAAAAACAAAGAAAAATCGTTGGTCAGTACCAACAACAAACCGTCTCAACATCGTCGTAGTACCTAAAAGCACATAAAAGCTGCGCAGGTTTATAGGTTGCCTCCTTAGCGGGAATAATTCCTTTCTGGCATCTTTGGTTTCAGTTATATTTTTTTCTTTTTCCAATTTCTGTGGTGTTGTTTTATTTTAGTGACTCGAAAAAGATGAATAAATAAATAAATAAATAAATAAATAAATGAAAAGGTCCATTTGAAATGATAGAAAGTGGACTTTAACTTTCTACGTGTCAAAGCAGCATGCGAACAGAACAGAACCACTCAATCAACCAGGTTTCTCAAAAAAACTTTGTCATCAGAACTTCAAAGAACCTCCGCTGGGACTCACTTTCTCAGCAACTTCACATCACCCTTGGATCGCCAAGCTAAGAGGCTTGAATCCAGTCGAAAGGATTAATCACTTCACACCCAACACCTACACCTGCTTCAAGCGACTACACCCGAGTCCGAACACAAAGACAACTAAATATTCTCAACCACAGCCTAAAAATTGGAACATTCAATGTTGATACCAATGAGGCTTGAAAATAATTCCCCATTTATCCTCCAAATAATCTCTAAAAGATTGGAAAATAAATTAAAAGAAAAGAAAAAGTAAATCTAAAACTTGTGTCTGCTCATCAACGATCACTTGTTTGCTTTCCTCAAACCTTCTTTTTGTTATTTATATGGACCAATAGGCTACTAGGACAACTGTTACTCGTTAGTAGGTCAAGTAAAACTAAATAGGTCAGGTCACTTTTTTTACCATCTGGCACCAACTGACAAAGAGCAGCAAATTCTTTGTCTGTTGTAATTGGCAAGTAAAATGAACAAGCGATGAACGAATGCATCGAAATCAGGCCAACGGATTTAGGGCATCCTAACTGGGCAGCACTCGTAAACAATACAAATACAAACAAACAAACAAAACAAACAAACAAACGAATCGAAACAAAACAAAACAAACTCCACCGTGGTAACCACAGCAACAACCGACCGAGTTCCTTGCACATCTTGATGACGACATTGAAGACGTTTGACGAAAAGTCGACGGACATCTTTAAGAGCTGCAAGTCCGGAAGTACGACCTGAACTTGTTTGTGCATCGGAGTGAAGATGAGATTCGTGGTCGACTGGATGCCCAACTGGTCCAACGTCGACCTGGTCCTCAGAAGCCAGGCATTCCTCTCCGGCCAGAAGAGGGCGTGGTCGGACCAGTCCATGGGCGTGCCTGAGTGACGCGAATGCCAACCAATTAAGGTCTCAAAGAGACTCGAATTTTAGTCTATTCTATAAAATTAATACATCACATGAAAAAGGAGTCGATTATTATTATCATTATTAATAATATTATTAATATTATTGCTATTATTAATATTATTATTATTATTATTGCTATTATTATTATTATTATTAAACTGCTGGGTAAAGTGAATAAACGTTAATTGGAACAAGTGACCTCTAACAAGTCATAACAGCCTGAATGAGGCCTGGGAAGGCTTGCTATTGGTTAAAGAAATAACTGAGTCAATGAATGAATGAATGAACTGCTTTCATTTTAATCAAGCACCTTGCATTCAACATTTTGTTTATCATTGGACGACTGCAAGGTACCTGGATAAGTGACGGGCAAAAGACAAGTCACGGGCACATTTTGTCATGGGTTTCCAGAGTCATCTCAAGTAGGGTAGGGTTAAGTTAGGGTAAGAGTGGTCTAAGTACTAAAGATCCCTGCCTGTGAGTTGTCTTTCGCCTGTCACTTATCCAACAATCGATCAAACGAGAATGTTGGAGCAACCTAAACATCTAATGTCTGCTCAGAACGCATAAACTCAAACATCATCATTATCATAATCGACATTGATAACCATTAACGATAAGCATTAACATTAGACAATTAACTGTAATTATTCTTCTGACGAGATCATCACCATCACCATCACCACTGCAGAAAGATAATTTAAGCAAAACATTCCATTCAAAGATTGAAAGCCCACCAAATTCATGACAAATTGATGAAAGAATAAATGAAGAAATAAATAAAACTTAAAAAACTTATGTTGATATTTAAAAACAAAAAAAAAACACAAGTTAATGTAAATAATTCAGCTGGTTAAAGCAACATAAAAATACAACGAGTTTATCATCCAAATAATTTTACTTAGGTCTGAAAGGAATCAGGTCAGAACATTCACCGATATTCTGTGGTTGTCAATGGCAACATCGAGCATTTAGTAACCTCGCAGAATAAAAACAATCCGTAGATTTATAGGAGCCGAGGGAAGTGAGTCTGGACGAAAATCAATACGTTTCAAGGTCAGTGGATGGTAGGATTGACATAATACTTTTTTCTTCTCCTTTTTCAGAAAGAAATTCAGCGATGCTTACCTACCCAAAAGCACGCTCGAAATATTAAGTAATTATTTACTCATGAACAACATCAACTTTACAATCATTATTTCACTGACAAATCTCTGAAATAGCAATTAAAATCCATTAAATCACTGTAAATGCAACAGGAACAATTAAGTTAATATAACCATCATTATCATCATCACCATCATCATCGTCGTCAACCAATCCACTGCTACCGCCATTGGTAATTGAGGTGTCATTATCAACAATTAACAGTATTAATATCAATAATTACTTAATTTCAATAATTACTGAGTTATTATTGTTATTATCAGCAACGAACAAACCAGAACAACAAGAATCAGAAGCAACAGAGGATAAAGACAAGTAACACGTTAAAGAGACTCACAAACAAACAAACAAACAAACAAACAAACAAACAAACAAATATACAAACAAACAAATAAACAAACAAACGCACAAGCAGACACGAGCACACTTTGCATGCCAATTTGTTTCCCATTACTTTCCGCTCATAAACAGGCGGAGCAGCTCCGACCAATGCAAGGCCACTCACCAGCGTCGGAATTCAATCCTTCAGCAATCTTGGTTGATAGGAGGTTTGGTAGGAGATGGTCACTGACCCACATTTTATCGCTCACACAACATCAACCTCTGCTTTTAACTCAATCGTCCTCCAAACAAACCAACAATTTCAATCATCGTCCTACTCACTAGCAGACTCGATGATTCATCATCACCGAACTCAAGCTTACAACCGGCATCATCATCATCCTCCTCCTCCTCATCATCATCTTCATCATCAGTATCCAACCCGAATAGAGAAGGGTAATCTTTGTTATGGCCTGGACCTGAATCAAGTGGTACAAAAAGACTTGAAGCGGCTTTGTGACTTGCTTCGTCAAATAATGATTAGAGATTCAACATAGAACAATCCAGTATTACATCACATTACGACATTATAATGAAAAACAAATCATTGCATAGAATACCGACGATGGAGCCGAGGCATTGATTAGATCGCACCGCACAATAACGATCAAAGTTTGAAAAAAAAAAGAAGGTGAAGGGCAAAACAAATTGAAAGTCAAATTTCCCCGAGGTGTCTGAGAGGAAATCGAAATTAATTTGAAGCAGGTGATGAAGACGACGACGACGACGATCGAGAGATAAGCAATGACTGATTGGAAAAGCCAGAAAACATTTCTTCAAAGAGTTGTTGATGTGAGGAAAATTTCAGAGCAACAACATACATACAGTTTTGAAACACAAAGAATGTACATACGGAATGCGCATGCATAAACATGAGGCATAAACATGATGCATAAACATGAGGCTGTAGGCCTCATAATTTTAATGTTAATCTATTCGGAAAGGAGCTGGAAGATTTTGTGTGTACCTTACAAAAGAAAAACTAAAACCAAGTGCCTTACGAGTGGATGATGAGTCATTCAACAGGTCGGCAATTGGAGCAACCGATTGAAGATGGTTACGACCTCCACAGACATAGATTTATGGTTACTAACAAAAATCCATTTAAGAAATTTTAAGCAAATACTATATATTATTATTATTGTTATTATTATATGTTATTATTATTATGTTATTATATATTATTATTATTATTATTATTATTATTATTAACAATAATAATAGCTTTAAGTCTTTTGTTGACGTGGAAGACGGTTGTGTTGGATTAAGTGAGTAGCACTGAAGTGAAAGGATAAACTAAAAACTTCAACAGGGCAGACCAACAACAACGGGTCTTCAAGACCCACGTCTGCTCTCACGACAGTTGATATCACTACATGCTCTCCTATTGAGGTTTCAAACGTTTCTTAAACAACGTTCTAATAATTTGACCACTGCCAAATGTTGGCAGTTTTGAGTGCATGCATGGGATTGACAGCTTCATCATTCACATTTCTGACAATCAATGTAAGGAATGACACGACGACGACAACAACAATGATGATGATGATGATGATGATGATGATGATGATGATGATGATGATGATGATGATGATGATGATGATGATGATGATGATGATGATGATGATGATGATGATGACGACGACGATGATGATGATAGTAACGAAGATAAATCAAGAACTCCTTCAATAACATTGGTTAGTCGAGTGATCTCAATCATTTAGAAAATACTAAAGAACTCATTTTCCATCCAACTCCACTCCGTTCATCTCGTACAAAGTACCACGTACAAATGTAACAACGTACAACTCCACGGCGTACACGATGCAGAACAACACATCTAAATTTAATTAAATCATCGACCAATCAAAAAGAAAAAAAAAACATAAACAGTTGGCGAAAGAAAAGCACCGCAGTCTTCATAATTAGCAGAACAATTCGAAAGTAGGACTTTCCACAAACTGTCAGTTTACATCACGATCATCATCATCATCATCATCATCATCATCATCGTTATCATCATCATCATCATCATCATCATCGTTATCATCATCATCATCATCGTTATCATCATCATCATCATCATCGTCATGATCATGATCATCGTGATCATCATCATCATCATCATCGTTTCCCATTTTTTGGCCACAGATTCATCCATTCCTTCCATAAAACCACGGAATGGACACCATGCAAGTCGTGAGTTGCAACAGAAACCAAACCGTCAGCCATCGGGCATCCACTCTCGTTATGACTCATTAAGAAGTAATAAATCAAAATAATATTTTCTAATTATTTTAATTATATATATATTTTTAAAAACTTACTGAGACTTTCGACCAGCTTCAGCATGAGTCCACCGATGTGCAGGTCACCTTTGACCCTGAGGACCCTCTCCACCTGGAATTCGGTCAACGTGACCGTCAATTCCCACGAACCGTCGGCAGGTGCAACCATTTTCAGGGCGTCCAATTATTCGTCAGATGTGGAATTATTCAAAGCGGCTTTCCAAGCAGACAAAAACGACGAGGATTGAGAGAGTTTATTTATTTTTATCTTCCTCAATCTTCTGAGGAATAATATATTATTCTTCTGACAGTGGTCGTTGTTGTTGTTGTTGTCGTTGTCTTCTGATCTTGAATCTCCAAAGAAGGCAACCGTTGAACTTAGGAACGAGCGATGATGACGTGAACAAACAAACGAATGAATAAATAAATATGATGATCTGCTTGTTGTTGTTGTTGAAGTTGTTATCGTTGTCGTAAAAGTCCAATTGAATGTTTAAAGATAAATATTCCCACTGGCACTCAGTTGAAAACTCGCAGAACTCTGAAAAATGCTATCCTTCTGACTTTCAGATGCAACCCAGAGGGGATATAAACTCAGACTTCGATGATAAAAATGAATTCAAGACGAGAATAACTCAATAATTCCATAAAACACGATTGAGATGAAGGAGACCAGCATCAATGGCTGCCGTAAAACCGTGTTTTCTCCTGCATGACGACATGAAAGATACGCATAACTCCGCTTCTGTCCATAGGAAATAGTTTTTTCGTGATCTCTTTCTTCGAATAATAACACGCACTAATTGACAATAAACATTGCAACGAAAACTGAATCTGTTTACGTTCGTCCCTCTGTGTTGTTTTTGACGTCGCTTGAGAATTAATTCTTAGCAGAACGTTCGTTCGTTTGTTCGTTCGTTTGGGCCAAGTGCAATTAAGACTTGTTGTACGAGGTCGGATTCGTGAATTGATGATGGTGGTCCGAAAATATGGAAAATATACTGATCGTATTATGGATGGATATGTCTGACCTGTTGAGGATAAAATTAGATTTGCTTAGATGGTTAACATCCAATTGATGAATATTATTATAATGAATACACGTCATTCAACGCTTCATAACGTTATCAGGAGCAGCTCGTAATCACAGCAATCAGCCAGATATGGAATTTCGAAGTTTACATTCAAATATTTAAACAAACGAAAACAACTTTAAATCAGAATCAAAGCTTAACTGGACCTGAGAACTCCAACATTCCTCTGCACATTCGTTCTCATCATCCAAGAGGTTAAGAAAACCGTACTAAACATTCACTAATCCATCACACAAACTCACTTAACTTATTTTCACACTATTGGAAAATTAGAAAAAAATTGTTTTGCAAACAAATTTAATTAATTAATTAATTATTATTAAATTGTTTTGCAAACAAAATTTAATTGATTAATTTTATTATTATTAAATTAATTAATTAATTATTAAGTAAACTTTTGACTGTTCTCCCAATTCAACGATTGTCCACAACGCCTAAGATTGCCCAGGTTGCTTGTTAGAATAAGTTCTTTAGTATTTTTTAAAGCTAACAACATAAAGCCAACATGGATGAATTATTTAAGTCAAGTCAAGTGCTTATCTTAAATTCACGTCTTCATAAAACAACAAGATAATCACAATTGGATAAAGTAATCAGTCACTTGTGATTTCAAAACATTATAAGAAATTTTAACAGCTTAGGATTCTTTTCGAACAAATCACCTCAAAATAGACTCAGACATTGGAAAAGATTCCACAGGAATTATTTTTCTAACATCGAGTACAAATAATTAACGACTAATTAATTAAGATTAGGCATCACTTATTAGTTATCCAATGTTAACTCCACAGTCACAGTTAAACAACAGAAGAACTATTATTCTCCAGAAGCTAATGAGAAATGGCTGCTAACACATAATAAAGCTACCAGGATTAAAGGAAATTGTACACACGGATCTCCCAAAGAAAAATAATGCGAATCTCTAATGAGGTGGATAAGCATTTTTCAGGATTTGTTGGCTGCATTTTTTTTTTTGGATCAGATAGAGAAAGACACTTGGTCCACTAGTTCGAGAGCTCATCTTCCCGGAAGCAATATCCGACCGCGCATGGAAATCACCGGGAGACAAACGTCCAGGAATATCATCATCACCGTCGTCATCATTACCAAAACTTCACTCACTACAAACAACTACAAACCTCCAGTCAGCTCTAGGTAGGAAATACCATTCCAATACTATGATCATTATCATGATTATTAATCATTTTAGATTTTAAAACTTTAACATTAACTTCAGAACATCAACTTAGCAATTATTTCTGCCAATATTATTAGGAAAAGTGCAAACACAAGCAGGCCATTGTCAATGCATTGGGAAGGCAAGCGTATCTCAATAAGGTACAAACAGGTGATGATGATGGCAATAACAACAGCAACGATACGATTCAAAGCGATACTAAACTTCCTAACTCTAAGCCTTAGAACTTCACTACATGACAAAAACAAAACACAAATACATATCAAAACTGCACATCAGCATCTGGATTTCTGATGGCCACATCAAAATCATAACAAAACCAAAGCCATATAATGTTAATTAATTAAGCATATAGTCTTCTAACAGTTAACTAATATAAGCAAGGCCTTAGCAAAATAATTATTAAGCATTATATATATATATATATATTATTATATATTATATTATTATTATTATATATTATATATATATATATATTATTATATATTATATTATTATTATTATATATTAGCAAGGCCTCATCCATCAAAATAATTATTAAGAATTATATATTATTACTATTATTATTATACATTATTATATATCAGCAAGGCATTAACTAGCAAAATAATTATTAAGTATTAACCCTTCGAAGCATGAAAAAAAGTCATAGATACATAACAGCTTAACTGGTATTGCCTAGCACATGAAATCAACAACAACAACAACAACAACATCTAAACATTCAGACGACCCTTAAAAACATCGGCACATTGAAACACGAGAACCCGTCCTTTTTAAGAAATATATTAAAATTCTGAAAATTTTATCTCACCGACTGAACATGAGTTTTTTTTTTGTTGTAAAAATTAAATAATAAAAATATGAAATAATAATATAAAAAATAAATAAAATAATAATAAATAAATAAATAATAATAAAATAATATAAAAATAAATATATTTGTGCAGCCAATAATAAAATAATTCTATCCAACTCACATTCATTGTAACTCATATTTTATGTAATATTTCTTTAATGAATAATTTTGTATTTGTGGTCTGATAGGAAGAAAAATTGAATATCAGAAAATAATTATAAAATTACAAAAAGTAATTTTACCAAATCAAATGATTCTCCAATTATTTAATTTTACCAATTACAAGGATCATCTGACCAATATATCAAAATATAATATATAAATATTACTATATTAAATATACTAAATATAAGATATTTTAATTAAAATAAATATTAACTAGCATTTTTATAGACAAGTAAAGTGTATTCAGGAACCAATGAAAACAGTTACATGGATTTCCTGCTGTGCTAAGAATTACGACAAATAAATAACAATTTTAATTCAATAGGGTCTATAATTACTTAGGAGATATAAAATAATACTCTCAACATGAAGTAACAAAATAATGTACGACATTTACGCCAGTAATGTATTGTAATATGCACTCAGCAATATCCTAGGCTCAGCTTCTTTCGCTAATATGCGAATATTCCAAATTATAGGATTCAAAAATATTTAAGCACAGACTCAAGTCTTATTTAATTCATTTACTGTTACCGTCAACAGCTCTGGAATTAACTTTTGGATCTTGCCATATTTTCAATAAAAGAAAATCTTACATTTCCGAATAATAGAAGCAGTAAACAGCATCAAGTAATTAAAAAAAGAATTAACTTAACTCGTGATAATCTAAACCGCTGAAACCAACCTGACTTGCGATATCGCGGAGAGGCCAGTCCACTGCCAATAATTCAAAAGCATAAACACGCCTGGCCCCACCTAGTCATCATCCATATCTGTATTATTGCACTTTGTACTATGTTCTTTTACTAAATATGATGAAATTTGTTTTTTATTTTAGTATATGAATATATATTGAGTATTTAAAAAAATATGTATATAATTCGTAATTTATTTATGTACATTATTCGTAATTATTTTTTTTATTTTCTAAACTAATTTAATTCTCGTATAATTATAAATTACCATTAATGATTCTTAAGACTTGTTGTATTCAAAAATTTCTGTCTCCGTACTTTAACAAGAGTCATAATTTTTAAGAAAGTGGAATTTTTGTGTTTCTCTTTTGTGTTTCTCAACGATGACATGGTGATAAATTAATTTTATTTAGTTTGAAGATTGCCAACAAAATACACTTCTATAATTCTAACTAAATTTCCCTTTAAAGGTCATTATCTACCAGTTAAAAAAAGAATTTTGGTTCTAGTCCTTTCCGTTCAAGAGATATTGGTGTTCAAAAAGTTTGCCAACTTCACCGTCGTTAATTCTCTAGGTTTTTATTTTATTGGTCAAAGAACAGGTATTTTCTAGCTATAATTTAAAAGTGGTGATCCTCATTTCGTAGTGAAATGACATTATTTGACGTTTCAGACCAAAATTTAAGAATGAAAGATTCTCTCATAAAGACCCCTTTTGACGATGGAAACATCTGTTTCGTGAAAATAACTTTGAGGGACGTCAATAACGTCGAAAAAATCCTAGATGATCACGATCTTTTCGTAGAATATTTGGAAAGTATCTCAGATTACAAGCTGAGTCACGATATAGTGATCATAAGTGATCTTGATATAAATAAAGTTGAGGTCAAAATAAAATGTCCTGACAAAGTGACTGCTATTCAGCTTGAGAGTGATCTACATTCTTTTGAAATGGATCAAAGATTAGAAGTTTCTCTTGATGAACCAAATGATTTGCCAGCAAACATTTTAGAGCATATCACACTCAAATATAAACAAATCATGAAAGAACATGACACTAAAATGATTGAATTGAGGGAGAAAGTCAACCCTGCAACATCAAATAAAAAGATAACTTATTGCAATCTTGATGAGTTTGAGAAAAAAAAACAGGTGTTAGAAACCTATAAAGATAAGATTGATGAGTTAACAAAACAAGAAAAGGAATTCAATGGAACATTCAATCTAATAAAGGATTGTCTTGATTATTATTCAAAGAATAATGTCATAGCAAAAGAAGAAATCATCAGACTGGAGAGGCTTTTTCAAAATGAAGAACGTAGATTTAAAGCACTTCTTCCGATTTATGCACACAAGTCCGAGATCATCGACTCAGTTACTTTGAATCAGGTGGTCATCCTCGTAGGAGAGACCGGCTCTGGTAAAACAACTCAAATCATTCAATATCTTCACGACGCTTGGTATTTTTCAGACCGCGTCATAGTTTGCACGCAGCCAAGAAAGGTGGCGGCCGTGAGCGTCGCCGTTCGAGTAGCAGAAGAAATGAGAGTAAAAATTGGTGGATTGGTTGGGTATCAGGTGGGCATGGATTGCAAGAAGTCGACAGATACAAATCTTTTGTTTATGACCGATCACATGCTTCTTAATGAGTACCAAAATGATGAAATGTTCAGCAAGTATTCTTGTATCATTCTCGACGAAGCTCACGAACGCAGCATCTACACCGATCTTCTCTTGGGTTTCATAAAAAAGTCTCTCAAAGCAAGACCTGATCTGAAACTTATTGTGACATCAGCAACGATAAATCCAGATGTTTTTGTCAATTTTTTCAAATCTTTTAATCCTCCGGTTTTGCGAGTTAGCGGCAGAGTGTTTCCAGTGGAAACTTTTTACGAAACAACATCGAATGACGAATACTTAATGAATGCAGTTAAGAAAGCAGCTTTTCTGCATAACTCTGAAACTCTCCCAGGAGATATATTAGTTTTTCTTACCTCTCCTGTAGAAACTGAATTAGCAGTTAGGAAATTAACTAATGAAAAGTTGAAAGACGTCTTAATTTTGCCCTTGCACGGACAACTGCAGGTAGCCCAACAGAGGGAGGTGCTCCTCCCGACAAAGCCCGGCATCAGAAAAATCATTTTCGCCACGAACGCAGCGGAAACGTCCGTCACCATCCCCGGCATCCGCCACGTCGTCGATCCCGGACTCGTGAAGGAAGCCGTCTTCGACAGCGTCAAAAACATGACTTCGCTCGTGGTCGGAAAGACCACCCAAAGCTCGGCCGACCAAAGGAAGGGTCGAGCCGGAAGGACCGAATCCGGAAAATGCTACAGACTTTACAAGAAAGAGGAGTTCGAAGAGATGAGGAAGAACTCCGTTCCCGAAATTTTGAGGGTTCACCTGGGCCAGTCGATGCTGAAGTTGATGATGCTTGGAGTGAACGATTTGGAAGAATTCGATTTTGTCGAAGCACCACCAGCCGAGTCCATTCGAGCGGCTATTCAGCTCTTAAAGGAAGTCGGAGCTGTCGACGCTGACGGCATCACGGATGTCGGAAAAAAACTTGCAGTGTTAAATCTCGAACCTAGACTTGGGAAATTTTCTCTGATGTGTATGGAGGAAGGACTTGGGTATGAAGGCATTGTAATTTGTGCATTGAGTTTTTCTGGGAATCTAATATTTTTTAGAGGTGGTTCTGATGAGGACAAGTTTATCTCTGACTTGAAAAAAACATCGTTTTGTGACGATTATGGAGATTTGGTTACTTTGCTCAATGTTTATAAAAAATGGGAAGAAATTCCCAGAAATGGAAGAGTTAAATGGTGTCTCGACAATTCAATTAATTCAAAGCGGATGAACGGAGTGAGCGAATCAATAGAGGAAATAATCCAGTCCTTTAGGACCCAGTTAGGGATTATAATTGAAAGAAGGTTCTCAGAAGAGGTTCATACCTATGAAAGACTGTCTAAAATTTTATTTAAATGTTTTCTCAACAACCTTTCAAGATATACTGGCCATAGAAAGGTGGGATTTAGAGCCATGAGGGATCCTGATATGGCCATCCATATCCATCCGTCGTCTGCACTGACATATTTAGAACAAATGCCGGTGTGGGTGGTCTTTCAATCATTACTCACGACCACTCAGAAGTTCATGTTGAATGTAAGTTATGTAAAAGATGAGTGGGTTACAGATGCCATGCATCGTCATGAAATAATTTTCTCACAAGAGGACATCGATCATGTTGCTTTGGAGATGAGACAACTGCCCAGCATTGGTTCTAGGATACAGAAAATGTTGTTTGCAAAGGATTCGCCCAAGAACAAGTCATCGATTGAAGCCAAAATGTGTTCAATAGATAAACGAATCATTGCCATTTTGGAACTAAGCTCTCTGCCCCATCTTTTTCTCTTTGCTTCCACTCGTTTTGTTGATGATTCGTTCAAGATTGCACTCGAGGAAATCAATTCAATGAAAGAAATCCTGTCCAAGGAAGTTTTGGTAAAACCCATCATGCCATCAGCTGAAATCAGATTTGTCATGATCCATGGAATGAGAATCTTAGCATTGCTGATGAGTAATGACTTCATAGAAATTGAAATAGATCCTAAACTACTTAGTCATATGGAGAAATACAAACAGGAAGAAAAATTAGAGTTTGTAAAGTTTTTGGACATTGAAAATAAATGGATTTTGACTTTCAATAACCCAATACACGCTGAAGAATTTTTAAAACTTGGAGGCAAGGCAAAAAGAGATTATGGAGTAATTTCGAAAAAAAATTTGAACAACTATTCTGTGATCGTGGATATGATAAGGCGCCCAGCAAAAAGTACATCTTTCATTGAGTTTCATGATGGTTGGGATCGGGACACGTTCTTAATCGATCATTCTATTGTGTTAAAAAATCAAGTTCTTCGATTGAAGGCCAATAGGAATAGCGAATTTGGTATTGTTGCTTTTCAAACTCCACAATGGGCGACCGAGGAACAGATCCGGAATGCAATTGGAAGCGATTACCTAAGGAAAATACATCGCATAAGCATACCTCGCGGCCCGCCCCCTTGCGACGCCGAAAGTGAAAGGCAGAAGCGATCGTTGAAACAATGCATCGCCCAGCATCTGGAGTCGACTTCTTTCAGGACAAGCTTCAAAGAACCGAGACCTAAAGACTTTTTTCTCACTGCATTCTTGGCATTTGATAATTCAAAAGAAGCTCAAAGAGTAGCTGCTGCCATTAATAATTCCCATAATTCTTATTTGTCTGCAAAATTGGATTTGAAATTAACCTTTTACACTCCTCCAGACATTTATAAAACACTAAAACATGAAGTGGATGAGAAGTATGGTGGTCTCAAAACATTATTGTCTGATGTTAAAAGGAATGTCAGAGAGCCATCAGAGGGTACACAAAATAGAGATGTCATAACCACAATAGAAACCACGACAGTTTCAGATTATGACTTGGTAAAGCAAGAAATGAGTCCATATCTGACTGGTTTGTCATGGACAACTGAATTTTTTGAAACTCTTCACCATTTACACCATTTACATTTGAACAACTCTTGCATCAAATTTGATAAGAACCAAAAGTGCTTGATCCTATTTGGTTCTAGAGAAAATATTGAGCTAACAAAGAAACAGTTGAAACAAAACATTCCTCTAAAGCAGAGCTATGCATTGAAGCAAATCTCACTAAGAAATCCTGAGTATCCAAAAGGCTTAATGAAGCAGATCATTCTGAACTTTGGATGCGACGTCGAAAAATGCCTGAAAGAAACTTGCAAGGCTGAGACGGTGAGACTCATTCTGAAGAGTCACGTGATACAAATAGAAGGATCAGAAGAAGCTCATGGCAAGCTCATGCAGATCTTGAGTGATGCTGCAGTTCAACTTGGGGAAAATATTGAAAATAATACAGATGCAATTGGCGAATGTCCGATTTGTTTGAGCGACATTCAAAGAGACAACCATTTCGTTTCTGAGCCCTGTGGTCATATTTATTGCCAAAGTTGTGCAAGACAACTAATTAAGAGCAACACTGAACAATTGATCATTCCTATGCTTTGTGTGATTGAAAACTGCAATCAGCCTTTCACAATTCATGATGCTCAGAGCCTTGCCTCTTCTACTTCTGAATTTGTTAGAATCCAACAAGTTGCTTTAAAATGTTTGCAATCGAGAAATCCAGCTCGTTATAGATTTTGTCCAACTCCTGATTGTCCAACCATTTTCCCAATTAAAAATTGTGAAGCCAGGGGCATTTTTAAAGTAACTTCATGTGATTATCAACTGACTTGCAGCGAGTGTGGGTCAAAGCTCTGCCAGTTGTGCGGATCTAATGATCATTCGGACGCGACCTGCACAGCCAATGAATTTTTTAACAAAAAAGAGGAGAAAGAATTGAGATCTTGGATGGAGGAAGATGCTCAAAATCGAAATATCTGCCCAAAATGCAGCTCTGGAATCGAGAAAAATGGAGGATGCGACCACGTGGAATGCCTCTTTTGCAAGGTACACATCTGTTGGAAATGCATGATGACCTTTGAGACCAGTCGAAAGTGCTACGAACATATCCAAGCCATCCATCAAATTGGTTTTGATTTCTATGTTTGAATTTAACATTTAACCTATTTTCTCTGCTTTTGTAAGTCAGGCTAAATATTTATTTTGCTTCTCAAAGTTTTTTTTTTGTTTCTTGGACCTTCAACTAGTAATAACATTTTTTGTTCTACATCGGTACAACTATTGTTGTTTAGCACGATCGTGAGAATATGAGTTGAAAATTATGGTGATGTGCTGTAGAGACACAAGCACTTATAATAATAAATTTGGGTAATAAATGGTCGTTGTAGTCCAGTTTGAAAAGCTCATGTAGAGCTCATTTTTTCATCAAAGGACTGCTGGGATTAAATATAGGTGCAATATTGATTGTGTGTGGAATTGACCTTTGTAGGGCCCATAAAGGTTAAAGGTTGAGAAGCCCTGACCTATGTTCAAAAAATCACTTTTACAACATTATTAGTTTTTTCTCAGTGGTTGTAAGTAGGTGGTTATTCATAAATCTTTCATTTACTTTATTTCATTTATCTATTGATATTGATTTATTTTTTAATTTAATTAAGTATAGAATTACATAATGTTAATTGATTATCATTATGTTGTTTAATAATTATATTAATCAGTAATTAATTACATTAATAATTATTAGTATTAATAGCCTCACGGAATTTCTAATACTTTTTTTTTTAAAGTAGCAAAATTAATTAAAAAATAAGTAAATTAGTAAACAAAAAATTTCGAAGCTTGGCAATCAGGAAGGCAAATTCAACCTTTAAATTGAATATATTCATAAATTTTGAACCCCCGTTATTACATGTCTCCCTCCTTCATATCCCATTTCTTGCAAATATGTGTTCTAGCTCGACATTTGTCAACTGCGTCGTTACATCAGACGCAATGAGAAATTGTAAAGAAAAAAGATTATGTAGCTTTATTTAAAGCAATAGTCTCTCACAAAGGAATACATAATGCTCTGACGTCAGAGACGTTGTAACCATAGTAACCCAGCAAGCAGACGAATAGGAAGCATTAATCAATTTTGGCACACCTTTGCCAAAAAATGTCAAATTGGGCATATACCCAGTTGTTCCATAAATAAATCTGCAAGTAAATGTCAATTTAGGCGATAAAACATCCTCGAATTTCTGTGAATGTTCTCTAAAAAGAACTAAAGTTAGAAGCTTAACCAATTGGTTTCTAAAACAAAGGACATTTTCAAGACCGTAAAAATGAGCCAAACGGTTGCATCGAGAGTTAGGGATCAAAGGCAAGGATCGGGAAGTAATATTTTAAATTTTTTTATAGATTTTCTCGAAGACTTTGAAATGTCTCGCAAAAGCTTAAGCCTAAGCTGTGCTCACAATGTTATCATGTTTAATACTACGTTCTACTTTATAACTAATATAGCTGCTTTCTTTATGCCATAACTTAATTTTCAGTAATCATCCTGCTTGAGGTATCCGTCGAATCGCTCACCCTGTGCAGTGACGACACGTCGACGCACGTCGAAACGGTGATGAAGTTCTACGAAGCAATAAAGAGCGATCGAGATAATGTCTTGTCGGATCTTAAAAAGCTTCTGACATCCGAATACGATTCTAAGGCTCTGAGACCTATCACCAAACCTGGATCAGAGGGCAGCTTAATACTCGAAGTTCTGCTTCCACGGACGAAGTTGGTGTCGATACAATGCGACCACAGCAGCGGGCGACTTCACAAACTACTTCAGAAGACAATCGTAACAGAAAAACTTCTGAAAGATCTTTCCGTTAGCGATATTACTCTGACCTTCGAGCCCAAAAACGCTTAACGCCGAAAGAAAGACAAAAAAATCACATTAATCTAGCTGTTAAAAGCCAAGTCGTTTACTAGTTATGACTCTTTACGAATGTAAATCACTAAGATTTATAATCACAATGCTTATTTATTTTCATGACCTAAAGTAGAACAAAACTATAAGCCAAGCATCATGCCACAAATGATACACAAACCAAGAATGCAACTGTTCACTATTATCTAGATTATCAACGTATTAAAATGTATTATGCTTGATCGATAAATTAATATAAAATTAATACAACGTAAAAAAAACTAGCACTTGGAATCGTCGACGCAACTGAAGCAATTTAAGGTTCAACCAGCGAGAAATTCAAAACAAAACAATTCCCGATAACGTTACAAAAGATTCGAAAATGTCCAGCAAAAACTAGTTGACTGAGTTGGACATCTTAGAAGACTCGAGAGCGCCAAGAATGTTTCTTTCCTGTTGACGACGACCGACTTCCGGATCGACGTTCTGACATGGCGAGGCGTTCTCGCAGGTCGCCGAATCTTTGAAAGGTGCTAGGGTCGAGGATCTCGTCGATGAAGGATCAGTAACAGGTGCAAGGGCTGACTTGATGTTTTTGGCTTAAGCAAAATTAGATTTTGGTTTAGATTAGCTAGCGATATTTTTCCATAAAATATTTTAGTTTCCATCCCAGTACACAAAAAAAATGCCATGCAAAAACAAAACAGTACCATCCTTCATGTCCCCTGCATCGACACGAGGCCCGAGGAGAGGAACGTCTGACAGTAGTTTCGTCCTCTCTTCTGAACTTTCCACTTTCTTTTGAACTGAAACGAGTTTTTGGATGTTTTCATCCGAGGGTGCTTAAAACAAACTCAACTGTTGAGATTTATGTGCGATGATCCGAACAATTTCATGCATATTTGTGATAAGTCATGGCTTGATTAAATGAATGAGAGCGATAAAATAATAAAATCGACAAAGTATATTCAGTAACAAATGATTTATACATTAAGATTTCCATAACAAAATAAAAAAAATTATTAAGAGCTATTTTTTCTTTAAAAAAGAAGACAGAGAAAGGATGTGAAAAACAAGTCAACTCCCTACAAGTATCAAAGAGATTAATTTTGTGCTCCACAGGAATGAAATAAGGATTCTCTGATGCTCTTTGAGTGTTTGCGACTGACTGATCGACTTCATTGTCTCCTGCGCAAAGTTGGTTTTTAGAGTTTAACGAAGACGGATAAACCCATCCGGGATTGTAGGAGTTTGATCCTCCCTTCAAAGAACCTGTTGCAACAACAACAAAAGTATTTGTTATGAATTTTATAAAAAAAAAACATCCTAAAACATCGGAGACGAGCGGCAAATTTTAGCGGAAGAAAAGCTCGCTACCCGAGGCAGATATCCTCGAGGGGAAGTAATAAAATGATCCGCAAATTCCTCCGTGCTCTTCCTCGTTTCTGTCCGTCCTCCTCGACTTTGTGGTGGAAATGGTTCCGCTCGGGTCGCCGTCGACCTTCGAGACGGGATCTGACTCCGCGTGGTTCCGGCAGACGTCCGGAGGAACCGAGCGGCGATGCGATCGAGCGGAATGAGAGAGAGCAGAGGGAGAAAGGAGCAGAGATTCTGCGACGTTCTGCGCCTCCGTCGATACTTTTGACTTTTGGCTGGATTTTAATTTATTTATTGACTTATTTCGTGACACAGCAAAATATCAAACATTTTAAATATTTTTCACAAATATGGTTCAACCACTACACTTATTTGCAGTAGCCGTTGTCATTTTTCAATTAATTAAAAGCCTTTAAAGAATGAAAAGCTAATGAATAAACGAGGAAAAGTAAATAAATAAGTAATTAGTAAAAAAAAATTAGGGGAGACATTACCAAACTAAATTATCAAATGCTAGAGAACGTACCCCCTCCTTTGGTCCAGTTTTGTGAGCCTCCGACACCTGAGAACCGCAATGAGTGACAAAACGGAGAAGAGGACGAAAGCTGCCAGACTGACGATGACGATCCAAAACAACCACTGAGGAATCTCGTCCGATGCCGGAGCCGACGGCGGAGTGGTGGTGGTGGTGCTCTGGCGAACTATGTTTTAATTATAAACTCAGACCGTTGAAGCCATGGTTCAGCTATGCTGAAGATGCACTGACATTGCAGTTTAAAATAATGCCATAATGTTAGAAATTCAAAAATTTTAGAGTACCACTAGGTTTAAAGCTATTTTCTGTTTAAATTGAGAAATGAGATGAAATAGAAATTCGTGCCCATTTGAACTTACCTTTGATAAACTTGTGGTGTGGAAAATTCTCTTCCAGTCCGTGTGATTCCATGAAGCCATGGTGTTTTTGTTCTGCCAGTGAATAAAGTCATTATAATATATGTAAATTGATTCGTTTGCTAACTACTTGAGACCTGTTTTTTTTTACAACTTGAAAACTTGTGCAAAACATTCGACATGAATATTTTATGTTAATAAATGTTAAACTAACTCCATAGGCTTACGTTTAGGAGTTTTTAAAAGCACAATGGAAGATGAAGGTCCTTCCCCGGCACCGTTTCTGGCCCGAACCCTGAAGTAATACGTGGTTTCGGGGGTGAGACCCCCGACGGTGGCTGTCAGTCTCTCGCCCAAGACCCCTTCGGTGACCCAGTCCTTTTCGTCGTGAGAGACATTCGTGGTGTAGTGAATGAGATATCCTAAAAAAAGGGGAAATATAATTATTTTTTAAAGCAATTTAGGAATAAAAATTGATTTTAGAAACAATGATAATTGCCATTTTATCAATTCATTGATAATAACATAAAAATAAGTATATAATGAATATAAAGTCAACATTCTTTTCTAGAAGAAGTAACAAAAAGACCTCAAAACAAACCTGTAACCTGTCCATTTGGTGTCTTTGGAGGCTGCCAATTAAGG
The DNA here is from genome assembly GCA_034509925.1 of Hirudinaria manillensis. Classification (NCBI taxonomy): domain Eukaryota; kingdom Metazoa; phylum Annelida; class Clitellata; order Hirudinida; family Hirudinidae; genus Hirudinaria; species Hirudinaria manillensis. The sequence continues at coordinate 7,388,066 of CM067535.1, read as the reverse complement.
ATCACTGAATTTGAATGACCTTCCATTACCAGTGGAGTCAAATCTCTTGGTGCAGTTGATGGAGCTGAGGTCAATAACGATTTAGTATGATTATATATTATAGCATATTATTAGTATATCATATTATTATTTATTATTATTATAATATATTATAATTTACTAAAATGACTCATTATTGTAAGATATTATAATCTGCTTTGACAGACATTATTGCAATATATTATAATTTAATTTAACATTGCAAAACCCATTCCAGAAATTCCACTAAAAATTGTCAGGTCAATGTTTACTTAATTATCTCCATGCCTTTCCTTTATATTACTTAACTCTTCTGTAGTTAAAAGTGTAGAAAAAAAATTCAAGTATATCTTTCCTGAATTATTAATTTTCAGAGATTTGGAATTGTTTGGTTAAGTACAGAGAAATAATAACAATTCACCTATAATGTTAATATCAATTACTCCATTAAATTCAATACTTTAAAAAAAAATTGAACTTTTATTGAGAGTCTAAACTTTCTAAAACCCTATTGGAATGCCTCGTTCACACTCCTTCTCTCGTTCACGCCAGCGCTTGCATCCTAACATCGCGCACAGAGACCACAGATGACCAAAGCAACTTCGAACCTGCTTCTTTCGTTCTGTTGAAGACGCTCAAACTCCAAGTGCTGGCCCTGTTATTTTTAAGTCTGACCTTCACCGTGAACTCGTATTCCGTGTCGGGTCGGAGGTCATTGATGATGATGCTAGGTTGGGTCGTGTTGACGAACTTGAATTTCTTGGAGGCTTTTAAGTTGTATCTGTAAACAAAATAAAATTTAATCAACTCCTTAACTTTACACGATAATAAACAAATGAATAATTAAAGGATAATTCATTAATATCCCAAAAAACACGAAAAAAAAAAAACCAAAAACCCGAAAGGATTACTACACCTGACGGTGTATAATCTGTCTTTAATTCCTCTCTCGTTGGCAAATGCAGCAAAGTCTTGCATTCCATTGAACGACTTCGAGGAAAGTGAAGCGTCGCTCCACGACAACAAAATGGAGGTGGAACTCACGACGGTGGCCTTCAATCCGACGGGTGGAATGAGGGGCAGTTGGGCGACGAAGGCTGTCCAATGGATTTTAGATGTTAATTAATTAATTGATTAATTAACAACATTAATTATCAATTAATCAATTGATTAATTAATTGTACGGGGATCTGTTGATTGATTTATGAGGCTTTACTCGTTGATGATGGAGAATGAAGTCCGACGTATTGGCATTTGTTAAGTCACTTTATTATTTACGTTTATTGTATTTATTATGTTATACATATTTATTATTATTTTATATCTCTTCAAAATTTGAATTCATGGAACAATTTCTCTTCATCAGGCTGACAAAACAGGAGACAAAACAAACTTAGTTGAAATTAAAATATAATTAATTTAATAATTATTAATTAATAGAATCTAATTTAATTACAAGATGGATTTAAAATTAAATTTAAAAAAATTTCTCACAGTTCAATTCTCCTGTTACAACAGAATTGTACACCGGTTCACCTTCTCCTGCACCGTTGAATGCTTTCAAACTGATCACGTATTCAGAGGATGGCTCTGAAAAGCAGACGATCACAAAATTATTCTATAATAAAATATATCATAATATATAATTTCAAAGTAAATATATTAATATATATCATTGCAAAGTAAATATCAATGAATTCAATTAAACAAAGCCACAAAATGTTGCTTGTAAACTTCAAAATTTAAACAACATTTAAGCTCATCTTCAAATCACAATTATAAATTATAACATCAATTATAATTATTAATGTAATATAATAACAAATCCATAACCAATAATTATAATATAATATCAATTATAATTTTATATTTAAACATCAACTTTCAACTATCAAACAACAACTCACTGAGGTTCCTGACAGTGTACTGCCTGTGCTTGGCATCAAACATCTGCCTGAAAACCTCCGGAACTCCGACTCCGTAACTGAGGACGTAACCTTGGACTGCGACGCTTCGATCGTCGGGAGGCGACCATGACACGAACACGGAACTTCCGAAGGAGCGGACGTTCAACGAACTCGGTTGACCTGGAACCACAGATTCTGAGGAGAGGGAAAATAAAATTACATTATTAAGGTCGTCATATTTTTATAATAGTTTTCAGTTATAAATAATAATAATAATAATAGTTAATTTGTAAGGTGCCATATGCATGGAATCAGAGGTACTTTGTATGGTCTTGTGTCTCTAGTAAGTGATATTAATATTTTGTCATTTGATTTTAACATTATTTTATCATTACTTGATTTCAATAATATTCTCTTAGAACATTTTGATGACTGGGAGGATTCTAAAGAAGCAAACAGACCAATCACAAAGACCTTTTCAAGTGCTCGACCTAGTTAAAATTAATTAACCAACAAAAACTTAATTCGTCGAAGGTTGTAATAAAACAATCGGTTTATGGTTTTGAAAATGTCGTCCGAAAAACGTTGCTCACCATCGAGTCTTTTGGTGGATGATTTGATGGACACCCAAGGACTGAAGGGTCCCGAGCCATTGACGTTCAATGCCTGAACCCGAAACACCATTTCTTGTCCGTTGTTGAAGCCTTATAAGATTATAATATTGTTGGATCCCTAGATCCAATAAATTGAATAATATTTAAAATTATATTGCCGATTAATTATTTTAATAATTAATTAAATTTAGTGGCAATATAATTTGAGAATTAAATTGGTGCTATTCAGACTCTTTGGTTATGTACCTTTGACAAATGGATTTATATCGGAAAGTAGAGCGAGAGTAATAGAAACAGCAGATTTCAAGACTTAATCAATTAAGCATTTTACATCTTCCAAGCCATCTGACAACGTTCAATAAACCTGACCTTCTATAATTAGTTTGAGGACCCCGGGTTATTACATTGGTGTCAGGAGTTGGATTTAGAGTTAAAGGGTGTCCAAAAGTAACTAAGGTAGAAGCTTGTTTAATTGAAAAGTGAAGGATGCCGAAGTACTTGGATGAATTGAACGTGCCTCGATTGAGACAAGAATTGAGAGAGCGTGGCCTAGATTCGACAGGCACGAAAGCTGAGATACGGGAGCGACTTGGGGCATGGCTGACAGAGAATGGCCATGACCCGGAGGAATACGAATTCGTGTCTGAATATCGTAAGTTGCTGAGAGAGTTAGCAGAGGATTTGAGGGAGTGTATTAGGAGTATTAGGGGTGATTTGAAAAACACAGCGATTCCATGTCAGGATGTCTCGCTGGTTTCGGGTGAAAACTCTACCGAGAAGAGTCCTGTTGGTTCTTTTGAATTCGAGTCCGAATATAGTAAGTGGCGAAGAAAGTTTATAGAGAACTCTAGGAGGACTATTAGGGGCGATTTGGAAAACACAGCGATTCCCTGTCAGGATGTCTCGCTGGTTTCGGGTGAAAACTCTACCGAGAAGAGTCCTGTTGGTTCTTTTGAATTCGAGTCCGAATATAGTAAGTGGCGGAGAAAGTTTGCAGAGAACTCTAGGAGGACTATTAGGGGCGATTTGGAAAACACAGCGATTCCGCGTCAGGATGCCACTTTGGTTTCTGGTGGAAACTCTACTGAGAAGAGTTCTGATGTTCCAAGTACCGTTTCTGGCAGCATTGGGATGGAGTCATTAGAAGGCACATCCAACCACAGTGCGTGCGTGTCTCCAGAAACTCTGTGCGTGATGGCAGACTTAGAGAACTCGACGTTGGAGCCCATAGAGTTACCAGATCAGGTCGAGTCGTCAGCAGGGCCCAGAGAGCTCACGGAGGTTTTAGTGGAGCAAGTGGAACTTTCGGAGGAGCCTATGGGATTGCCGGTGGATCATGTGGAGTTGTTGGTGCAGCCCGAGGAGTTACTGATGAGTCTCGTGGGGTTGCCGGTGGAGCGCACGGATTTGATGGTGGAACAAGTAGAGTCTACAGAACAGCCCATGGATTTACCAGCGGATGTTTCGGCTCCATTGGAAATAACAGAAGGGAGCGCTCGGGATTTCAGGAGAGTGCCTAGCATGGAAAGTGGAGCAGGTGATCCTGAGGAGAGTCTGGGATCTGGCGACATCGTGGAGCAGGAGAGTGTGCATAGAAATGGCGATGTTCCGCGGCTGAAACTTGCGGGACGCAGAAGTAAAAGGGAGGAGACAGAAATCCCAGAAGATGACAAAGCAAATGGATCTGGGATTTGCAGCCATGAGATTGTTGGAAGATCGGATCCTATTCCGAGAGTAAAAATGAAAATGGGAATAGATGTCTGTTCGGGACGAACAGATTTAAGGAGGGGGCAGTGTTGGATCCCTAGATCCAATAAATTGAATAATATTTAAAATTATATTGCCGATTAATTATTTTAATAATTAATTAAATTTAGTGGCAATATAATTTGAGAATTAAATTGGTGCTATTCAGACTCTTTGGTTATGTACCTTTGACAAATGGATTTATATCGGAAAGTAGAGCGAGAGTAATAGAAACAGCAGATTTCAAGACTTAATCAATTAAGCATTTTACATCTTCCAAGCCATCTGACAACGTTCAATAAACCTGACCTTCTATAATTAGTTTGAGGACCCCGGGTTATTACAATATCATCACGTCGTTTCAAAGACTTTGAGTCAAAGTAAAGCAGCGTGATGTTGATATGTAGATTATATTGATACATATATTGATTATATGATTATATTGTTTATAGTTTGATTATAAATGATTATAGATCATATTGATTATCTGATTGCAAATGCCATTAGTTTCATTTGCCTACTTATATGGAAAATGATTAGTTCAATGATAATAAAAATGATAATTCATATAGGAAAAATATTTTATTGCAATAGCTGCATAGTTCCTACCACTAACTTATTGCATGGTTCATTGCTCAAGCACGACGATCCACCAAAATCATTCCAAAAGGTTCCAACCCGAAAGTTCCAAACGTCTTTGTTTCGAGTCCGTAGCGACCGTCACCAAGGAGGACCTGCTCGACTTCGTCTTGTACTTGATTTTGTATCCTGTGATCGGTCCGTTTGCTTCTTTAGGCTCCTCCCAGGTCATCAAAATGATCTGAAAAATAAAACATTTAAAATCAAGTAAAAAAAATAAATAAAATAACTTTAAAATCAAACAAAGAAATAATTCTCTCATACAAAACGACTTCAAAACATGACATCCATCAAGTAAAAAGTTGTTAACTGCCAAGTTTTAATCTTCCCAAAAAAAATTGATTCGCAAACAAACTCACATCGTGCTCGTGTTCCTCAACATTCACATCTTGTGGTGGACTCCCTGGCCCTTCAATTGATAACTTGATGATTACATTCTCATATTATAAAACTATTATATAGATAACTATAATAATATATAAGTAATTATAACATATATTTAATATGTAAAAAATTATAACATCATAATAATAAATAATGTACTTACAAACACTGGTCCATCAACATAATATATTGCATATTATAAAATAATATGAAATATTATAATTAAAAAAGCAGCCAACAAAATCTGCCAACTATCAGAATAAGTCCTGCAGAGAACTTCCCCTGATGATGACGACGACGACGACGATGACGTCTTAACCCGCCCGTCGTCGTCGTCGTCTTCTCCGAGCGTGAACCTGTACAAGGAATGAGGTCGGAGGCGATCCACGCGGATGCTTCCGACTTCGGAGGGAAGATCCAGACGCACTTCCGTGGCGTTCGAGTCCTCGACTCGATAGACGAGGGACGTCGTGCGAGACGACGACGAGGAGGAACTCGGGGTGGTCCACGTCAACAGGATGGAACGAGACGACATGGCAGCTGCTCGGAGGTTCTCGACGACGGAGACGACTTTTCCTTCTTCGTCTGAGGAAATGTTTTGTTTTTGTTTTTTGTTTCCTTTTCTCACGGAGTTGAATTATTGAATTATTAAATTATTGAATTATTAAATTATTGAATTATTGAATTATTAAATTATTGAATTATTAAATTATTGAATTATTAAATTATTGAATTATTGAATTATTAAATTATTGAATTAAAAAAAGGTAAAAAAAGTAAAAAGATAAAGTGCAGGAAGAAATTAAAGCTGAAAGAGGGAGGGAAAGAGGAGGTAATAGGAGTCCAAGACCTGCTGTTTGGAAGCCATGTGGAGTACATAATCAATAAAAGTGTAATGATTAATGGTGATTTATTTATTTAATCAGTTAATTGATGAGGGTGATGATAATGATAAGATAATTTATGATGCCCTAAGACTCTCAGTCAGGGGTTTGTTGGGCCATGTATGTGGCAGCATCTCATAAAGGAACTTCAGGTAACAAAACAATGGTTTTTGTTGACACTTGCAGTAACTCCATCTGATCAGATGAATTGCATGAGAATGAAAATATGAATAATGAATAGCAAACCAGTTGGATTGGAATCAATCTATCCAAATCATGCTCAATAAACACCCATAATAATCTGATTGAATGTCATTTACTTATTTAATAATTTAATTAATTTAATAATAATTAATAATTTCCACTCGCCTTCGTCCGCAGTCCGAACATCGAGACGAGTCGCCCGTCGACCTTCGGCAGACGACGCGACGACCGAAATAAAATATTTCTTCGACGGCAACAAGTCCGTCAACACGACGACGTTGTTGTTGTTGCTGGTTTTCAGGGATCTCGTTCTATGATTTAAAAATTTAATTTCGCTTAAAGTTTTGTTTGCATTGCAAACGTTGTCATGACTTAACACTGTCGAATATTATTTTAAAATTTAATTATATGATATGTGATATCTTTTTTTTTTTTATTTACCATTCCAGAAGCCAAACTGAAACTGAAACTGAGCTATAAACTGAATAAAGGATAATTCAATGAATAATTCAATAAATGATTCAATAAGTGATACAACAACAGAACACGCCCCCTAACAACAACCACAATAACAACGAAATAATTTCAAACGTTGGAAAATAAAAATAAATAAAAAGAAATTTTTAAAAAATGAATAAAAATCTAACTCTCGTTACCTGCTCGAAGTTGCTTCTCTCCATCGCACGAGGACCGAAACTCCCTTTGCATGGCTCGGTTCCCATGACAACGTCACCGATCGACCTTCGACCTTCAGAGGTCGGACGTGGAAATGCGAGTCGTCTTGCAGAGAATAATCGACTTCTGAACATTTTGAAAAGCAAATAAAAGTTTTTAAAAGAATAATTGGAAATTAATTGAATAAAAATCGTTTAAAATTACGCGGTTAAAATCTCTCACCGTCTGCACCTTCGAAGAATATCACCATGGTGCTTATTTGAGCAGATCCGACCTCGTTGGTCGCCAGGCATTGGTAGATGCCGGTGTCGTTGGGATGGGAACCGAATATTTTCATCTTGTAGACGTCATAGTCATTGTTGTTGTTGCTGATGATGCTGATGTTGTTGTTGATGTTGTTAGGGTTGGTGTTGATGTTGTTGTTGTTGTTAGGGTTGATGTTGTTGTAGAACTTAATGACTCCTAACTCCTCCACCAAAGGTCGTCCATTCTTCAACCACTCGACCTTCGGCCCGGGATTCCCGACGACCTTGCAACTCATTTCGACATCCGAGTCGCTCTCCGTCGCACTCGATTCCAGTTCGCCGACGAACCTCGGAGGAACTGTTTTCAGATGGAAGCGTGGATTCACTCGACAGGCACTTATTACTTTTTATGCGAATGTATGAAGCGGTAATTTATTCAGTCGATTAATAGATCATAATTAAGATTTAAATAAATTAATTATTAATTAATTAATAAATCCTAACAATAGGTCCTGTAGTTCACATGCTATACAAATGATATATTATTATTATTATTATTCATTATAAATATTTATTTATATATAATTAATTAATAGATTATAACAATAATTAATTATTAGATCCTAATAATAATTAATTAATAAATCCTCCTTTTAATTTAAATTAATTTCTAGTTTAATTTACAATTAAATAATATTTCATATTTAATTCGCCGTTAACTGACAATAACTGTATTAATCAATTCCGTCGACTCTCACACGTGACCGTCACGTAAGCAGTGGTCTCGACGACATCCTCCGAGTTTGAAGCCCTGCACGTGTAATGACCGGCATCCCCAGCAGCCACCCTCGCCACTCTCAGACTCCCCCTCCCGACTAAACTTCTCCTGGCGTCTGCTCGGCTGCAAGGAAGGAATTGAAAGTTTTACAAGGCAGGATGCTTTAATTTATAAAAAAAATAAATTTATATTTATAAATAAATATATTTATTTAATTATTTATATATAGATTTCCTCATATTTATTTTTTGTTATATACATATTTATTCACACATATTTATATATATATTTATTTATATATATATATATATATATATTTATTTATATATATATATATATATTTATTTATATATATATATATTTATTTATTTATATATAGATTTCCTCATATTTATATTTCATCATATATATATTTTTATTCACTCTCTTACGTCAAATCAATGATCTCTCCGTCCTTGAGCCACCTGATGACGACAGGTGCCCCGTTCCGGTCCTTGCCGTTGGCTCCGCAGTGCAGCAGGAGGTCCTCCGTCCCTTCAGTCACGCTGACGTCACGTGGCTTGTAGAAGAATCTCGGAGGCGAATCCATGTTGGCATCTGATAAAAATAATAACAGATAATAAATCATTTAAATAATTTACGTTTTATCCGATTATTTTTTTTTTGTATATGGCTGCAAGCCATTTATTTTACCTGACTGGATAAATGGGCGGTGGGTGCTCGGATGGATGTGTGGTTGGATGGATGGATGGATGGATGGATGGATGGATGGATGGATGGATGGATGGATGGATGGATGGATGGATGGATGGATGGATGGATGGATGGATGGATGGATGGATGGATGGATGGATGGATGGATGGATGGATGGATGGATGGATGGATTGATAGATGGATGGATGGATGGATTCATGGATGAATGGATGATGGATGGTTGGTTGGATGGATGGATGGATGGATGGATGGATGGATGGATGGATGGATGGATGGATGGATGGATGGATGGATGGATGGATGGATGGATGGATGGATGGATGGATGGATGGATGGATGGATGGATGGATGGATGGATGGATGGATGGATGGATGGATGGATGGATGGATGGATGGATGGATGGATGGATGGATGGATGGATGGATGGATGGATGGATGGATGGATGGATGGATTTGGATGACCAATTTGGATTTGAGATTGGAATTATAAAATGCCAAAAGCATCAAAACCAATGATCAATGGATCAAAAGATCCAAACCAATTGACAATTATTTTATTATTATTTATGTTATTATAATAATAATAATAATTATTATTATTTGGTAAATTCGCGGTTAGCACTGATTGTTGCAAAGATAACGAGAAGTCAGATGACAATGTTTGAATTTATGACGATGATTTAAGAAGATGATGACGACGACGACGGCCGAAGGTCGTCCTGTTATTTACGATCGCGAGACTGACGTCCATCGATGAACGAACGAACGAACGAACAATCAATGATTCTTTTAATTGACCTCGTCACGCGTTCTTTCGTTCACCTCCGCTTGGCAGACATTTTGAATGCATTTTCAATGGAATTAGAATTTAAATAGAATTTAAATAACGATTTTATGCAAATTCAATTTGTAACAATATCATCATCATCATCGTCGTCGTCGTCCTCATCATCATTGTCATCATCATCATCGTCGTCGTCATCATCATCATCGTCGTCGTCATCATCATCATCATCATCGTTATTAATTCCCACAAAATCGTAGCACATAAAAAAATAAAATAACGGAAATGGAAAGTAAAAAAGGGAATGAAAGATGAATGACAAAAGACTTTCGTTAAAAACATGCGACGTGGCGGGAACCGTAAACGTGGAAGCAGACGAGCAGATTTGTCTGAGATCCTTTTACTTGACTCACAAGGATATCCACTTAAAGCGGAGATTAATGATTTTATATTATATTATATTATTTTTATTATTATAATGATTAAAATATATGGTATTATATAATTACAATGATATTAATACCATTATTATTATTATTATTATTATCATTATTATTATTATTATCATTATTATTATTAACATTATTATTATTATCATAATCATTACCATTATCATTATCATCATCATCATCATCATTATTATTATTATTATTCTTATTATTATTGTTATTATTATTATGTAACTAATTATTAATAAGACGACAACCCCACTGACCAATGATGCGAACATGTTTGTGTTTCATGAATTATTTATGGCTTTGTTTATGCACCAGAGGCCGATGGATAATTGGCTGCTAAGGGTTGCGACCGTACAACAACTCATAAAGACGACAAACAAAATAACAAAAACAACAACAATGAGGATAACAACATCAGCAACAACAATAACATCAACAACAACAACAGCAGCAACAACAACAGCAGCAGCAACATCAACAACATCAACAACACCAGCAACAACAACAACATCAGAATGTTAAAAACCTTTCCACGAACAGCAGCAACAAGAACAGCAACAACACCAACATCAGCAACAACAATAACATCAACAACAACAGCAGCAACAACATCAACAGCGGCAACAAGAACAACAACAACAACAACAACATCGGCAACAATAATAACAACAACATCGGCAACAATAATAACAACAACATCAACAACAACAACACCAACAGCAGCAACAACAACAACATCAATAACAACAAAGACATCAGAATGTTAAAAACCTTTCCACGTAGGAAACGAATCTGCAGCATCCACTGCGTCCCTCGCGGGGCGGGAAAATGAAGAGTGACGTCACTCGTTGTCATGGAGACCAGAACTCCATTCCAAAGGAGGTCCCAAGTGCTCGTTGAAACATTCAAATCTTTTTTATTTTTGTGTGAATTCACAATCCTGCGATCGTAAATTCGCTTGAAAGTCAGTTTGAACTTTCAAAATCTAGGAAATACAGGTTGAGGAATAGAAGTGCAAGCAATAATTGCACTCCTGCACTCTTGAATGCAGCTCTTAGCAACTGTAGTCTTTTGTAAACGTGGTTGACAAAACCATTGCCTCTAGAGAACGTGGCGCTACATAAATGAAGCCCATTTACATTTACAAAACCACGGCACCCATCCACGCCTCCTTCACCAACTCTTCCTCATTCGTCTGCTGGTCGCAAGAAAAAGGCAATTTTTCTTCGGAAATCTTTCTAAAAATTGAACTCTTTGGCAAACGAGAACTTCTTTCATTTGTTTCCACTCCACCATTCATTCACTCCATCGTTCATTCACCATTCATTCAACAATTCATTCACCATTCATTCAACAATTCATTCACCATTCATTCATTCAACAATTCATTCACCATTCATTCATTCAACAATTCATTCACCATTCATTCAACCATTCATTCACCATTCAATCTATAATTCATTCACCATTCAATCAAGCATTCAGTGCACATTGCATTGAACGTTGCATTTCATTATTCTTAATTTAACAGCGAAAAGGTTCCAAAAAGTTGTTTTATTATTCATTAATTATTGATTAATTATTAATTATTTATTAATTAATTATTCGTTAATTATTTCGTATTGTTTTAGAAACCATGGAAATCATTACTCGAGTAATTCTTAACTTGGTTTCAACTTGCTTAAGTTGAAACGACAACAACAACGATGATGATGATGATGATGATGACGACGACGACGATGATGATGATAATGATGATGACGATGATGATGACAATGATGACGACGACGATGATGGTGATGATGATAATGATGATGACGATGATGACGACGACGACGATGATGATGATAACGATGATGACGATGATGATGACAATGATGACGACGACGATGATGATGATGATGATAATGATGATGACGACGACGACGGAAATAATATTTGTTTGGACTTTAAAGTGAAAACATGAAATAAAAAGTTGACAGATAGGAACCAAGGAGGTGGAAGAATTATGTTCCTCGGAGAATTATATTATATTTTGTGAAGAATTATATTCCTTGGAAAATTATATTCCAACGAAGAATTATAGTCCACGTCTCCAAAGGCATTTCTACGATACTGATGAGCTTCACGTGAAATTGAATTATTGACAGGCGCCAAGAAATGCATCCGTGCCCTGGTGCATTCATTCAATAATTCGTTCGTTCATTCGTTCATTCATTCATTCATTCATTCATTCATTCATTCAATCATTCACTCACTCACTCATTCACTCATTCATTCATGTGTTCGTTCCTTAAGTTTTCCAATAGGATTTATTAAATGCTTTTACATCGGCTTCTGAATTATCAAAATATTGAAACAAAAACCCTGCTAAAGACGGTGAAGAGAAAGACGATATCGAAGGAGATGATGATGATCGTGGTGGTGTTGATGATGATGATGATGACGACGACGACGATGATGATGATGATGATGGCGACTAAGGTGATGAAGACGATGACGATGATGATGATTACAAGCTTATAGAATTATTACTCGGCAATTTGCTGATGACCCGGAAATAATGGCGGGAGATGCAATATTTGTGATTAGATTTTCAAATCTCTTTTAAGTATCAAATACGTTCCCATAGAAGAAGGTGATGATGACGATCACCAACATGGAGATTCAAGCAGAGGCCTTGGACCATAGCTGCTGGTGACAGCGAGAGATGATGATGATGATGATGATGACGACGACGACGATGATGATGATGGTGATGATGATGGTGGTGGTGATGATGATGATGACGATTACGACGATGACGATAATGTCGATTTGAATCCGTTGAAAGAAATGCGTTTCTGAAAGAATGTTTAAAATGAAATTCTGAAAATGTTAAATTCTGAGATTCCAATGAAACGAATACGCTTCAACAACAGCAACAGCAAAAACGTACGTACGTTGTTCAACAACAACAACAACAAATACTTTCAACAAAAAATGGCAACCAATTTCCACGTGATACGAGGAGATAAGGATGGTGATGATAGTGATGCAAAAGTTGATGACGATGATAGCGATGTAGATTACGTGGGTTGCGTAGGTTAGGTAGGTTAGGCAGCTCATCAAGTTAATTACAAAACACAGGAGTGAAGTCTGAAGAGATAAGTCCTATCAAGAGTTTTCCTTTAACATTTAATGATGATGATGGTGGTGATAATGATGCTGATGGTGATGATGATGGTGATAATGATGGTGATGACGGTGATGATGATGATGATGATGATGATGTGGTTGCGACAAGAAAGGTGGCGGTCTAAAATCAGGAATTAAGATTTTGAAAGTCAACCACCAAAACAAGTAAATCACGAAATTATTTAGAACAATATAAATTATTTTAAAAAAATTATTTAAAAAAACAATTCCAGCTTATAAAATAAATAAATAAATAATAACAAATAAATAAAATAAAATAAATAAATAAATAAATAAATAATAAAAAACGCACCCAATTCGTTCTCCTCGTCGATAGAAGCGGTTCTGCTGGTTTTCCACTTCTTATCGCTTTCGTTTCTCACTTTGCACTTGTATCGACCGAAGTGTGATTTCATCACTTCTGGGATTTCCAACGTTCCGTCGGTGTGGATGAAATATTTACGAGCCGAGTTGGTTTTCCCAGTTTCGATTTCCTGGTCGTCCTTGAACCATTTGACCTTCACCTTGGGCTGAGCAGATACTCTGCAACCGAGAATCATGGAGTCTCCGATGCCCAGCAGTGATGGTTGTGGTTCTTCTGACCAGGATTTGTCCATGTCTGACGTGAGTCATCCATTGGAGATCATTATCATGTTTCATGAATAAATAATTAGCAATATTTAAATATTCTAATTTGAAATTAAGCCCATCGAAACATCGTCATTAAGGGCTGTTATGTTATGTTAATGTGTATCATGTTTATATCATGTCACGTCCAATCATATCGTTTGTTATTGTTTATAATAATATTTATAATGTATATAATATAAAGATTATTATTTTACTTTCTGAATTATAAAACTTAAATAAATTTAATGATTAATTATTAAATATAATTAATATTAACTGGTAAATATTAATTTAATGTTTAATTTTTAATTTACAAAACAAAAAGAAAAGAAGAAACACAAAAAGAACGTTCAATTAAACGCAAACGACACGTAAACATCACCAGGTGACGTTTAAAAGCCACAAAGCGACACTCGGACGTTGATGAGGCGACGCTGTATACAAACGTGATAAGGTGACATTTGTTTATACGTCACGAGGTGATGATGACGACGACGACGATGAGGACGACAATGAGGTGATGATGATGATGATGACGATGATGATGATGATATTCTCACAGGAGAGCTTCAACGTGGCAACTCTGCTGACGATAGCAGCATGACCAGCGTCCACTTCAACCAGGCACTGATAACCACCCACGTCGTTCGAATCCATCCTGAACTGCAAATCATCCACGTTCCGCCTGTGCAACGATCCGTTGGGCAGCAGCATCCATCTGCTTTATTGGATCATTAAATGGTTTTAATAATAATAATAATTATTATTACTATAATAATAATAATAATCATCATCATCATCATCATCGTCATAAATATTAATAATAATTATGATAATAATAATTATGATAATAATAATTATGATAATAATAATTATTATTATTATTCTGTCACTGTTATAATGATCCTTGTTATATGTTATTATTATTTTGTTTTTGCTGAATATTTTATGAGATTGGCAGGTCGCCATAGTCATAGTTCATCACAATTATCACAGTCATCATCATCATCATCATCATCATCTTCGCCGCCGCCACCATCATCATCATCGCGATAATGATCTCCAGCACGTCAGACACGATAATGTTGAGGCGCCCATTTCCATTGATATGATAAAAATAAACAAAGAAATAAATTTAATTTCCGCTTTCAAATGACCTGACCAATCATTCGTTCACTGCACGTGACCTAAATTCGATGCTCCTCGTTCATTGGTCGATAAAAATGTCATCATTAATAATTAATCAGGTATTAACGAAGCCTATGACTGCGTGCATAACTTTTGTCGGCAGGATGACGTGCGGAGAGCCAAGCAATGCTTCCGATGATGATTATAGTCTCGGTGGTGATGATGATGACGATGAAGATGATGGTGATGATGATGATGATTGATGATGATGATGCTGATGATGATGATGGCGGTGGTTGCGACATCATTAAGGATCCATATTGAGAACCACACGCATCTTCATGAAACCGTGGACAAATTCTTAATTGACTAATGACGCAACGTCACGCATGGATGCACCAGAATCTCGACTAATTTCAAATCTGATGATTGCGATGACGACGACGATATTGATGATGATGATGATGATGATAACGATGATGATGATGATGATGAAGAGGAGGACGAGGACGATGATGACGACGACGACGAAGTCGATAACGGTTGGTTTTGGTGACAGAGATAACCATGAAACTATGTATACGTATGGTTATATATTATAATATAACCATGAAACATATACATATATATATATATATATATATAATACTATATATTATATATATATATAAATATAATATATCATATATATTATATACTTGAACTCCATGTTTTTGCTGACAAGTTGGATGGAATGTTTTCCTTCAAAAAGGTTCAACTGAAACCTCTCCACTCATCCTTCATTCAATTCACATCCACCGCTCAAATGAGCATGTCGTCAGAAACAGTTGCATGAATATAAAATACGCTAATATTATAAAATAATAAATAAAATAATCAAAAACCAATGTAAATAAGGGAATATTATAAATAACGAATATAGTAAAACCAGCAATATAAAATATAAGATATACCAATATTATAATAATAAATAAAATAAATAAATAAATAATATAATAACGTGTATAAATACGGGAATATTATAATATTACAAATAACGAATATAATATCAAAGCACTACAGCAACAACAACAACAACAACAACAATAATTATAATAATAATAATAATAATAATAACATTCTTTTTCTTTATCATAAACAATTGAAGATTTCATTGAATCAACAAGACTTGAAAGCTGCTGATAATAATTTTTTCTGAATCAATTGCTTATTATTATTATTATTATTAAATTCACATTTTTGCATTTTTGCATTTTTAATTTAAAAGTATTTATCCGTTTAAAATGTTTTTAAGTTTCTAAAATGTCGTTAATGGATCCATAAATTATCGACAGAGTACCCGCAAAAAGTGCCTTAAATCCTGCATTAATTCTCCATTAAAACATCAACATCCATCCGAGGCACGTGATGAGCACGTGATGATATCCATCCATTGTTTATGGTGATATCTATCCACTGCATAAGATGATATCCATCCATTGTTTGTGGTGATATCCATTCATTGCATAAGGTGATATCCATCCATTGTATATGGTGATATCCATCTATCGTATGTGGTGATATCCATCCTTGCATATGGTGATATCCATCCATTCTATATAGTGATATCCATCCTCTGTATCATGGTATCCATCCTCTATGTATCACGGCATCCATCCACTGCATGAAATGATATCCACCAACTGTACAATGTACAACACGCCATCCTCCACATTCGTGCGTTCGTCTCACTTTCATATTTTTTTTTTCCACTGAGCTTTTGAAACTCATTCATGTTCATGTTCATGTTCATGTTCATGTTGTTTCAACGTCGTATTTCTTCAAAATTCAACAACAAAATCGTCTAAAAATCCTCAACAATAACAACAACGACAAAACACCCACCAATGAATGCAGCAACAACAACATTCATCAACAATAACATTCAACATCAACAACAAATTGCACTTGGCAACTTTTCAAACCTTTTGTCGTCCAATTGAACCGGAAGTCCATCCTTTAACCAAGTCACGTGTGCTTCTTCGGGATAGCGTGATGACGACGACGACGATGATGATGACGATGAGGACGTCAACGATGATGACGATAGTGATGATGATGATGATGATCTCAAGAGGCAGTCCATGGTTATTGGTTGGTCCCTCACAGCTATGACATCCTCTGGCTCCTTTTCAAACCTCACGACGACCTCCTCTCCCCTTGATGACGTCATCGAAATCAAAGATGGCGTCGGTGACGTCACGGAAGGGTTGAACGTCGTCGAAGAGAAACACGTTGCAGCGGACAGAGCTGTTAATTAACATAATTAATTCATAAATTCATTCATTAATGCATACATTAATAATTTATGCATTAGGGTTGTAATATTCATACGCGCATTATCAAGCCCGTTTACGATTAATATCGTTTTAAGTGTTTCGATGATCTTGCTTGGAACAGTCACGGTACTACTATCATAACCATCAGTTCCAGTTGAACGTTGAACTCGTGGTTGAATCGATGGAACAAAGACAGAATAAAAGTCATGAATATAAAATAGCTGTTGCCACCACTAAAATGACCACTAAATATTAATGACACAATAAGATTAATTAATTATTATTAGATTATTAATTTTATATTTTAATTTAATTTAATTATATTATTATATTGTTTGTATTATTAATTTTAATTTTATTAATAGGTCCTTAAATTGGGCATCATCTATTCTAAGCATAAGCTAATTAGCATGATTGATCATGTCTCATTAATATTCAACAGCATTAATATTAATTATCCAATAAGGAGCAGCTCCTGGATATTACAATATTATAATATTCCTTTCCATCATCCAGACTCGCGAAAGATATTTATATCTGCTACTTAATTATTCATGCTAATGACTTGATTGATTATCACGTGACCGCATTAACTTAATACGTCACCTGGTGATTAATGGATGCAAATATTTACAGGTTTTTGTTTGAATTATTTGTGTTCAAAGTAAACAGTGTGTGGTTGTTGTTGTTGTTGTTATGTTGTATTGTTGTTGATGTGTTGTTGTTGCTGTTGTGATTGTCGATGTTGTTGTTATCGTTGTTGTTGTTGTTGTTGTTTTAGTTGTCTGAACAATTTAAATGCAACTCGAATCTCACTTAATCCTAAAGGACCACACAAGCAGTTGCCAAATTAATCTCCGAAGAGGTACGAGTTACACTCGGAGGAGATCACGTTTCTTACTCAATGAGGCTGGCGACTGATTGACGGACTGATGGAGTGATTGAGTGACGGAGTGGAAGAAAGAAAAAAGGTCTTATTTGGAACAATCAATTTCACGAGTAACGTAATGGATGTTGTCCATCAACATGTTAAACGGGAAGACAAATAAAACAACATTAACTCATGGATTCATTGACTTCCAGCCATCCATCCGTCCGTCCGTCCATCCATTCTTCCATCCGTCCGTCCGTCCGTCCGTCCAACCTTATGGCTGTATAAGCCTCATTAGTTCATTAATTAGGAACCGATCGCCTAGAGCATAATTCATCCATGCAGACACACACACACACAAACGCACGCAAGCACCCGTCCGCTGCACAAGCTGGAGGGAAGGCGCCATTATTTATATTCCTAGGTATAATGAGTCTCATTATTATTCACTCAGATTATTATTATAACCAGGCATATTATAAACAATCGATTCAATCATTCTTGGCGCCTATCAGAAGAATCTGAAGAAATCCACTGGTCACGTGATTAAAGGATGGAACGTAAAAAAAAAAGAATGACTGAATTAAATTAATTACATTAATTAATAAATTAATAATTAATTAAATAATTTAAATCGATAAAATCAATCATTTCATGGTCCACATCGAGATAAGTGATTGATCAACAATTGTAAACAACAATTGTAAACAGGTGATCGATGATCGATGATCTGATATGCTGATATGCACAGATTCATTGAGTCTCATGGACCCCCCCCCCAATGGCGATGTGAATGGATGTTGTTGTTGCGGTTCAATTTATTTATTAATTACTTATTAATTCAATTTATCAATTTATTAATAATTCATTAAATCATTAATTTATTAAATCATTAATTCATTAAATCTTTAATTTATTAATTCATTAATCTACTGATTTACTTCTTAACAACGATGACGACAGTTAAGATCCATGTGATAACAAATAGTGATAGCAGTATGATAATTAACATATTATTATTATCACCATCATTATTATTATTTATTATTATTATTGTTATTGTTATTATTATTATTATTATTATTATTATTATTATTATTATTATCATTATTTATTATTATTATATTATTACCGAGGTGGTGATAATGATTACGTGTGCATTAACAAGATTGAGAATGTATCCATGGAGCCATTAATCTCCAGACGAATGAGGAAACACTCGGATATATCTCAACAGGAGACGTTCATTAGGATTCGACAGTTGAATCACTAACTCACGTCTCCATCATCACTATCATCATCACTACCATCATCATCATCATCACCACCATCATCATCATCACTACCGCCATCATCATCATCGTCGTCGTCGTCGTCAGCATATTAATCATCCACAATTAATACACTTTCATCTCAGACGTTTTTAGCATTGGCTCTAAGACACTCTCATCAGCTTAGATTCCCAAATTTTGGTCCAAAATCGGCTCCACGTGTTAATGCACTGAAATGATGATGATGATGATGATGATGATGATGACGATGATGACGACGACGATGATGGCGCTGATGATGTTAGTGATTCGTGCAACTACAAATTTTATTTATATATTATTTATAAATAAATTAGGTTTATATAAATAAAAATAATAATAATAATAATAATAATAATAAAAACCATAATATCTGTCCCCATAATAAAACTCTTCGTCCGTGCACTCCCTGCCAATGATTCCTGCAAATAAATGTCGATCAATGGAAAAACACACATTTCCATGTGAGTGCTCAAGCGTGGGAATGGAGAGGACGATGATGACGATGGTGATGATAGTGGTGATGATGATGATGATAATGATATTGATGACGACGACGACGATGATGGTGATGATGATGATGATCGTGATGATAATGATATTGATGACGACGACGTTGATGATGAGGGGGATGATGATGATGATTGTGATGTCGATGTGAAACTCCTGAGCAAACAGTTCCATACGAAAACGTCTGAGGTATAAAGGAGGA
Organism: Hirudinaria manillensis; assembly: GCA_034509925.1. Lineage (NCBI taxonomy): Eukaryota > Metazoa > Annelida > Clitellata > Hirudinida > Hirudinidae > Hirudinaria > Hirudinaria manillensis. The sequence continues at coordinate 7,367,868 of CM067535.1, read as the reverse complement.
ATTAAACACAAACCAGTCTTTACTTTCTGTCTCTAACTTCGATCCTATTCTCATTCCCCTTTGACTGATCAGTAGACGCGGTGAAACAGACAATTCAATGGCTGGGTGGACGGACGGACGGATGGATGGATGGATGGATGGATGAGATGAACGAATAGATTGATTGTAGACGTGACGAGTGCATGGATAATAATGATCGAATAAGTGGTTAAACGCAGAGTGAATGTCTTGCACTTGGAAGACATTCGTTAGGAACAAGAAGGTGCAGTGCGCAGGTGCAACCGGTTGCCATTGGAGATAATAATGCCACGCTGATGTTACCCCCCAGCTGATTACGGGATGATTATCATCGCCGTCGATTATCACCTCAAAACGTAAACATGATAACCGATGATGAGACAGAAATATTACAAAGCTTTTAAAACCAACATCGTCTTCATCATTTTGATGAACATCGGTTCAGATGTGAAATTCGTGTCCAACTTGGCGTTCGACTGATTTTCGCTGGAACATTTAAGTCAACCAAATAATTAAATAAAATCCGAAAGGCAGACCAAAACATCTTATGAAAATCTTCCAACGAACTTCTATTATCTACCATTTTCTCGATAATGATTAGAATTAACATGTTCTTTGTTGTTAGGAGTTAGTTAGATAGTGTGTGAATTCGGTTGGATACTGATACAACGATAAACGTAAAGATAATGAGAGTCTGTTGATACGCCGAGTGATTTTTAAGTACAAATTTTGAAGTATAATTTCATCATAAGGTTGTCGATTCCTGCCTTAATGTGTACATGTGTACCTTACTCATACCTCAATACTCCTTGCGGGTATATATCGATTGTATTACTTTGTCGTCGTAGATGTTCGTGTGAATGTCCTCGTGGGATCGTTCAAATTTTTATGGCGACAGATGTTCAATGAGCTTATTATACTGTTGCCACTAACATTCTATTTTTATTTATTTAATAAAATAAAAAGTATTCATAAGCTACAATTAAAAATAACTTATAATTACACTTAAATTAGTATTTATATTTAAATATTATTATTATTATTATTATTGTTATTGTTATTATTATTATTATTATTATTATTATTATTATTATTATTATTATTATTATTATTATTATTATTATTATTATTATTATTATTATTATTATTATTATTATCATTATCATCATCATCATCATCGCCATGTTTATAATTCTTATCACAACCTTTATCACCATCGGATCAAACAGTTTCTAATTCAAACTCGACAATGAACCTGCAAAGTCCAAGGCGCCTCATTGTTTTGTTCCATTTATGTCATCCTTGTCCCGACGGCAACAACAACAACAACATTCACAACGACGACGACGACAACTACGACTGCCACTACAATCGATGGCGACTACTACAAAGGGTTCGAATGAGAAGCAGTGATAGCATCTCTGTAAGGATTCAATCGATGATCGATCGTGTTACCCCTCTGACCCTTTTTTTATAATGAAAAATTAATCAAAAAACAAAATCATTTTCTTAGAATGAACGAACATGGAGGAAGTAGGAGGATGTCGATTGATAAAACGGAGCGATAAAACGACGAGTTGGGCTGTCGACGGCCTTAGAAGTCCGGAGATAAGGGATCCGTAAATTATTTATCATTGCTTCGAGCTTAGGGAACGGCTTCAAAATAAAAAAACAGGAAGACTGCTTGGGGATTTTTTTTCCGGCGATTTAAAAATTATTTTCTATTCGATAAAATTCGACTAATAATTGAATTTACAATAATTTAATTTTTGTTTAAAGTCGAACACAATTAGGCAACTAAGTGGAGCGGAAAAATCTTTTCAAACTCACCTATTATTAGAGAAGCGTAGCACTCCATTAGGATGATGATTCACTTTTAAACTCTTCGGTCGTCAGCGGCAGACGTAGATTTTCACAACAAATGCCTTCATTCGTAGAATGATTTACGTCCTGCCTTTCGAAAACGACTTTCGAACCCCGTTTATTCGCGTTACGTGTTTGTTAAAGCATTTAATGATTGCTTCTGTCTCGTCTGATTTTTCTGATGTTTGAAGAAAAATCGCACAAATCCATTCCGGGTTGCCACAGCTTCGTTGGCGCCGGCTTAACCTAATGGCTATTTTACGAGCGCGTCGACGATTGATGGCATCCACTTTTCATGAGCAAAGCTCTATCGGTGGCATCCGCTCATTTCGATTAAATTTGGAGTCCATAAATTTTCGGGGTGAATCTGGCGTAGCAGTATTTTAAATTTGTTGGAGATGAGTCTCTTTGAGAATATCATCTCAGATCCCACAAAGTCATCGGTTCGGTTATAAATTATCCCTTTTGTTTGCTGACTTAAAAATACCTTCTTTAGCTTTTCGGCAACGTAGAGTCTGACCTGATGTTTCGGAAGCCTAGAAAGTAATAATTTTGTAGTTACTTATGAACGAACGAGCACAAGATTTAAATATCACCTCTAACAGCTTAAAACACCTTCGAACTCTGCTTCGTGACCCTTTTATCCTCGGTAATCTCGTCGGGAACCCACTCACCCGCTGATATATTGTGCTTACGAGACGAGTGCATACCGCGGGCTTATGTAAACATGGAATGCCTGACAATAGACAGACCATCATCCTATGAATTGATTGAATAGAGAGGAATCACTGCCGTTGTGGTTGGCGGCTTGTACGACACGAGTACTGGCGTCGTACTTCATTATTCTGCTTGTTCGCGGTTGACGGTCTCGACGTCCACTTGATTGATGAAGGGAGGGGTTTGACATTGCCATGGGGAATTGAAAAGAGTGGGCTTTCATAAAGAGGATCCGATGTATGGCCAGCGATTATAACATTGCACATAAAAGTACTAACGCGATAATATCAGAAATAACCTGGAAATTAATCTTAGCCATCATAATGATCAGATCAAACAGGTGATGATGGCTTATCAAAGAGGAAAGGGGTTGATGTAAATGAAATAACTAGTAGAGATAATCTACGCATTTCGCAGTTCTAATTACATATTAATTATAACGTTAGGGCAAAACTTAAATAATGGATCAGCTGTATAAACAATTTCAAAGTCATTTTAAAAATAATTAACATACCCAGTTAACTCTTTCCAGCTCTCATTTTGCTTTGTCTCCGAGTTGCTTCTACATTTTAATTAGTTCATAATTCATAAAAAATAAAATAAATAGAATTCAAACAACCCATCATTGCATTAATACAATCATAGAAAATACGAAAATATCCTCATTCTGAGACCAGCGGACCTGCGAGTCGCGCCAATATTCGGTTCATTACTCGTCTGCCTTTATACATGCTGTTTTTCTTGCTCGGTAGAGCATGCGCGGTTCTATTACTGACAATGGCATGTTCATGCTTATTCATTTTCACAATTCGTTATCAACATATGTGAATTGTTAATTACATCTATAATTTATTAATAATTATAATTTATTTGTAATAACTATACTTAGTATCATTGTTAAATATTAAATCAGCGGTTACTTATTATGTTGTTAATTGTATAGGATTTTACCCAAATATTGTTCTAATATTGCCTGTTCGAAGTATCAAATTGTTCCATTTTGGTTGGTAAACATAACTTCAGCTTTTTGTGGGAGGGTGGGCAAAACTACTTACGAAATATTTTAAGAAAGTTTTGGTGGGCAACATCCATACTTGAGAGGTCCTTCCACTCGGGGTTTCCCCTTCTTCGATTCATGGAATTCATGAAGAATTCCTATTAAAAATTTGAGTGCTTAAATTATTGAAAATTTGATTGTACGGGCTAGACATTAAATTTTCCCTACAATAAACGTGAATCCATGACGAAGTCTGATTCCGTTAGACTCTAAATTGAGAGAATTTCCATTTTATTCACCAGATTATTTCAAGAAACAATATTAAATTTATATTATAATTGCTTTTATATTTTATAAATATTTTTTATACTTTGTAGCGTGATTTTTCATGTAATGAATTACGTTCATATCAGGATGCTTATGCTTAAATTTTTTATTTTTAAAATTTGTATTTAAGTTGCCTGACGTATTTTAAATGTATTTAATACGTTGTTGATGAATTATTAAAACACTCAAAACAAATACTAAAAAAACACTATTCACATAACATCGATTCGCTTTTAAAATTACCCGGTTATAAATAGTTCTTACGGCGATAGCGAAAGTAGTCTATAAAATAAAAATGAGATCTTGGGAGAGCGCGATATTAGCGACTTTAGTTATTTTTGGGACTTTTTTCATGATGGCAGAATCAAATTTATTTAACAGAGCTTATGAATGGCTAGATCAAAACGTATTCAGATGTCGACTGCAAGACTGCTGTAATGAATTTAATTTCAACGATGAAGGTAAATTTTGCGGTTTTTATAGAAATTATTCGTTGAACATTTTTCCAGGATTATAATGGCGATCGGATCCAGTTGTAATTAAAATTAGGTTAGATTTAACAATTTGCACAAGTTTTTACATGTTGAAATTCCAGCCTTGTATAAAGAACTCATGGAAAAGGTACATGGACAACATTTGGTAGTGAGGAGTGTGGTTTCCATCCTTGGAGGACACTTCTTTAATAAAAACCCGTCCCATGCTCTTGTTCTGAGTTTTCATGGTTGGACGGGATGTGGAAAAAACTTTGTGAGTCGGATCATAGCAAAGAATGTTTTCAAAGATGGAGTGTCATCTAATCATGTCAAGATGTTTATGCCCACTCATGATTTTCCCCATGAAAGCCAAATTGAAAAGTACAAGGTTGTTTATAAACAGTTTTTACTTGTCAATATGTTTCTATAAGTTCGTTTAGCATCTTGAATTGCAATATCGTGATCAGTTAGTACTTGTTAATTAATGCATAGTTAATTAATTATTCTGCAAAGGACACTTTGGTAGAAACAATTAGAAGTCATGTAAAAAGATGCAGCAGATCAATCTTCATCTTTGATGAAATCGACAAGATGCCTGTCGGACTCCTTGATGCCATTCGACCCTTCCTTGAGCGCCTCCACTCTCTAAATGGAGTCGATTACCGCAAATCCACATTCATCTTCCTAAGGTTCATGTTTCTTTTTCTAGGCAAAGTCTTGCAACTATGTATATCCCACGAAGTTTTTGTAAGGAGAGAACAAATTTTATTTTTATTTGTTGGTACAATTAGAGTGCATGAACAAATACGAAATTATATTTCTGATCAGAATTGCTATTCACAAAAATACATTTTGAAATAAATATTACCAAATGACAAAATCTGGCATGGAACATCCTCCTGCAGGAGCCCATTCTTGCAAGGAGTTTCATTAAATTTACATCTTCCTTTTTACAACTTGTTATTTTGCTTTTCACTAGTTTTTCCATTATTATCCTTACATAAGGATAAATAGATAATAATGCAATCAACAAGCATGAATTATGTTTGGATTAAACTATCAATATCAACAATAAAAATTAAACAATATCATGACATAAATGGTAATTTGACAAGAACAAAAATTATTTAATCAATTCAGCAACACTGGAGGAGCTGCCATAAATCGTATCACATTCAACCACTGGAAAAGTGGAAAAGATCGTGAAAGTCTCACTCTCCCAGTAATGGAGCAGGCAATATCTGACAGCGCCTATAATGAGAAAGGTATGTTATGGATTTCTTAGATGCTAATGCATCTTGTAGAGGCAAGTAGCAAGTAGAGGTCTCTTACTGGTTTTGTATGTGAATCTACTTTGGTTTCTGTGGTCAATTATTACTGATTGAAGTTGTTTTTGAATCTTTGTTGATTTCTGTGACTACCGTGAAATAGTTAGAAAAAGGAACAGGAGACCATGTGAAGAGCAAGTAGTGATTACTAAAATGAAAGAAACATGTTATTAATAGGTACTTGAACTTACACTTGTGGCAAACTTATATTTAATCCTTAATCCTTATTTTTATAATAAGCACTTGGAACTCTTTTTGCTAATATGCAACTGATTTCCATTTACTATACATATCTTAACATATGGACTTAAAAGTGAAATGCAAAATTATGCACTTGCTTCACTTCTAGTTTACTATGCACGAATTTAAATCATTGAGGGCTAAGCCACAAATTTGATCCTTGAGATTTTATAGGATTTTAAATTTTGTTTTTGGTTCTATTTTAAAAGTATTGCATTGCTGCAATATTGAATGTTTTAAATGAATAACTTATTAAACTGAGACCTCCAATTGCAAATTGTTTTGTTCTTTTCCATTTGGGAAGAGAATATGCCATGATGCAATAAACCAATACTAATCTGTCCACTTATAATTATGCAAAATAATTTTATATTTCAGAAGGAGGACTGTGGCATGCTTCCCTCATTGAACTGAATCTCATCTCAGCTTTCATTCCATTCCTTCCACTTACAAAACAACATGTAAACTTATGCATCAAAGATGAACTAACTAGGCATAAACTGATCCCTGAAGAATCTGTCATTCAGAAAATAACAGAGGAACTTCACTTCTGGCCAGAAGTACGTTTTAAGTGGTGCCATTTTTTAAGTATTCACTATTAATTATATTTGAATAGAACTTCTTGTTATAATAATTTGTTTTTTGATATCAGGATTACAAACTATTTTCAACGTCTGGCTGCAAAAGAGTCTCTCAGAAAGTGGACACCATACATTATTCCAGAAAGATGGATAAATTTGAGCTATAAGTTGATAATTATATTGAAAGATCGCACATGTCTGTAACAGTTATATCATTATGACTAAAATAAATGTAGTACATAACAAAGCTATGTTGTGCCAACTTCAAAAATTGTTTGAAAAGCTCTTTATGAAATCTCAAATACTTAATATGAGTAATCATGAAAGTTGTTATGAAATGCCATGTTGAATTTTAAAATAAAATATTTATTTCGTAAATGTTTTGATTATTATGATTTATTAAATGAGTGCTCCGTGGAGTTCAGTTTTCCAATGGAATTTATTTTGATGTGGAAATTGATGTAAATTTGAGGAACAGAATAAACAATGGAATAAGTGGAGAGTTTCATATGAAAAGTACCATTCCAATATCTTCCTAATATACCACTGTAGGGAGATATGTTCCAATGGTTCAACACGTCTAAGCTGTAGACCTTGTAATTGACACCTTGCTATAACCTTTATTGTTATGATATGGAAGACCTCTTGCATATATTTAATGTGAAGATAATGCCTGAAAAATGCTAGAATCTCCATCAAGTTCCCAAATGCATTAAAAAGAGATATAGGTGATGTTAATTAACAAGTTCAGTGTGTTTCGGGTATCCACAAAATTACCTAACAACACCAGTAACTAATACTTCACGCTGGCCAATCACAAGCGTGCGACTGTTTGCCGATCTCAATTACACGAATAGGTAAATCAATATATTATCTTACAACTAATAAATTTTCTGAAACTATAGTATTGTAACTAATTTTTAAATAACTGATCCCTTAGAGTTATACATATTGATTTGGATAACTATAAAGCCAATAATACTGATGGCATCAAGATAAACGTAATTTATGATTTATTCTAAATATCAAATCACATAAAAATATATATTAAATTATTTATCCATAGAATGTTCCATCGCTCACAACTTCCTGTCATTCTTTCTTGTTGTTCGGGCCGGTCTGCGTTCGAGTCATCTTCGTAAGTACTGAATTAAAACTTTATCGCAGGTATTTTCCAGCTTTTAGTCTTATTACTTTGTGACCCTTTAACGCATTGTTTCAGTTGATAGCAGCAAGTCCAGATTAGAATTGTATCATGCGCGCTAAGGTTGGCCATATTTTAATTTGCACTAATACGATGTTTAGCTCATTTGCCTCAATTCTGCTTTTAGTGGAGAAAGAAGCGTATGAGGAGGTTGAAGAGAAAGAGGCGAAAGATGAGGGCCAGGTATGATGATTGCAATAACTTTTTTTCAAAATTACATAACAAAAATTATGTTCCGTCTAGGTCCAAGTAGAATCCACTCTACCCGGTTGTGGAAGTCACCAAGAACTGCTTACCAGTTTGCAAATTTTCTGGAGTTATTAATAAAAGACATTTCCCAAAATCAATGTTTTAAGGCTCGCTTTCTGGCGCATAGGCTAATTATTGCGGTGAAACACGTGTTTTGAAATAGGCTCCACCGATTCTTCTATAACTGATATCTCGTTGTCATTAACAAGCGACTAATGCTCAAAAGATAGTCAAAAGAACAAATAACTCCATCATGATTTACAGACTTTATTTGAAGACATTTGGCAATTGTTCCGCGCACGGAGGTATTACAATGTTCTTCGTTGGCAGAGATTCGAGGAATTACTTGGAAGTGACCAGTCGATTACTCTTCTCCCCGTGATGTGAAGAAATTACTTTGATCTGGCTCTCATTTGCCTCCTCTTCCTCTTCAACCTCCTTACTCGCTTCTTCCTCCACTAAAAAGTTATGAGATCCAATTTATAACGATCTTTCGAGTATTTATGCTCGGCAGCTTACAATAAAATTCTTAGAGGAATTGTTTGGGAGGTCATGCCAGCAAAATCAGTTGTAAAGCTCAACGCGATGTGCAAAAAAAAAATGCACGTGTGCAGATATATCGCCGATGATATGTGAAGTATAAATAAATTCCACCCACCTTAGCACGCATGATGTTAGAACGAAATGAAAGACTAGTTCCACTTCCTCCCTAGAGTAACCCGAAAGAATTAAGGAATATTATACTAATTTAATTTTATTGCGATTGCCAATTTAAAAATTTATAAATCAAATATAAATAAATAAAATTCGTTAAAAATAAATTATTATGTTTTTTATTACTTTTTCATGTTTCAAACCCGAAAACTTTCAACACGTAACACCAAGGATTTCTAAATTTTATTTAGTTAATTTTAAGTTTATATCTATTATAATGATACTAATAAATTATAATCTGAAAGTAAATCAATCTTATATTCAGAACCAGTAACCAAGATTTGAAAACGCAGTTTAGGATTCTCAGCTTGTAAACAAATTTTCAAGCTGTTGTATCGGTCGTACCGACGAATGGCTTTGGGAGGTTTGGTATATTAAATAAAAGCACTTATGATTTTCTGACAAGAAAGTGGTCAAATATTATCAGAAAAATGTCGTCAGTGGCTAATATTCTGCGTGAGATGTAATAGTAAGCATTTTATATTAATGTTTTGGCATCAACCCATCGGCAAACTCTGCAAACCGCCTAGTGAAAGCTCTGCAGTTGTGATATTAAAAAAAGATATTTCTTTTCTACCACTTTTACTTGAACTTTGAAAATTCCTTTAAATAAAAACTTTGAAAATGCCATCAAATATAGCCGCAAAATACACTCTTGCGCAAACATGGATAACTAATCCTTTTTGGCCTTAAAACAACCACCCACAATAGTATCAAAGTCATGCTTTCGGGCATGTCCTGAAGAAACCGAACAGAGCCATAACGATTCAACCCCAGCCCAAAATTACTAAGCAATCCTCATTCATTACGATACAAATTACAAAAAACAAAGAAGTTTTGTATAGCTAGTTTATTATCAAAGTTTGTTTGATAATATCCGCTTGATCCATGAGTTCATTGAGTAATCAAATTAATCAACAAATATCTGGATTCATCTTCAGGACGAAGTAGTTGGAAATCACTTGGATCTGGCTCTCATCTGCCTCCTCTTCCTCTTCAACCTCCTTACTCGCTTCTTCCTCCACTACAAAAATAATGACAATTTAATAAGTCGTTAAAAACGATAGGTTTAGAAATCATTCTGTTTCACAATGATCGCTCGAAGCATTAACGACCGCCTCACCTTAGCACGCATGTTCACAAGTCCACGGTATACAACGAATAGAAATAGGAAGCTCGTTCGAGTATGGAAGTAGGTCACACAACAATAAAAAAGTAATGAATGTTTATATAAATATATAATTTCAAATTATTTTTGATAAAGTAAAATTTTAAAACAATAGGCGTTCAATTAAAAAATATATATATAATTTAAAGTCAATTTCAAATGCTAACAAAGACTATTTTAGTATAAGTGAAATTAATTAAGATATACAGGTCTGACATAATCTAAAATTAATAATGAAGAATTAAAATATCTAAATCTCAACATAAGGAAAAGCCACCTACTTTCACTGCGAAATTGTTACTAATTAACTTTGAATATTGCAATTTTTATGTTTTTAAATTGTGCTTCAATACGGTTTATTGGAATGGTTCAATAATGCGGCATTCTATACAAAATTCATACATTAATACTTTGCAATTTTCCTAGGCTAAAGCCTCACAGATTGCTGATTGATGTTCGAGATTAATAGGGGAGGAGCCACATTTTGTAACCATCATGCAATCAGAAAGTTCAACTTAGATTGTGGTTTATTTCAGATCCTTATGGCTAGAAAGATCTCATATGTTACTAACAGTGGCCTTCTGAATGATCTCAATCTTCCATCAAATGAATTTCTACAATAAACAAATAAGTGCGAGCTTCAGCTCCTGTGTATATCTTCGTTCAAAACACATTTTCAAATTTTGATGAGACTTCACTCAACTTTATAAAAGAACCAACAAGAAACTAATATGAATTATAGTTATCTCGCTTTACCGTGCTTCACTCTTAAGCTTTTTTTTTGCTTAAAAATTTTACTTTCTATGACAATAACATTAATGTTGTATCATTATCTTAAAATGTAGACTTTGTAATAAGCATCATTATGCAGATTAAGTTTTAGCGAAACCTAGAACTTGGAAACCGAATTACTGTGCTAAAGTTAATTTTATATTATAATTTAAAATTATCAATAAAAATTTGAGTTGCATTTCCAGGTACTTTTTAAAGGACAAGCTTTGTCTTTGACATTGTATTTCTCTTGTATATAGGTAAGGTGAGAACCATTGTGTTCAACACCGGGCATTTTAGATAATGGATCCTTCAGCACGCGGAACGTTGGGCGACCATCCGTCAAAATCTACAGACTACGAGGAAAGACAAAATTACAGGACTCCACTGTCGGCAAGATATGGATGCAAAGAAATGTCTGAGAATTTCAGCGAAGTTAAGAAGTTTTCCACATGGAGACTGCTTTGGCTTTACCTTGCAAGGGCTGAACAGGTGAGGTTGAGATAATTTGTATGGTTTTTCTTTAAACTCAAATATGTGGGGAGTGTCGCCTTATATTCAGAAAGCAAAGCATGTACATTTTTTTATATAAATAGGTAAATTAGGTTTGATTAAGTAATTATGCATATGATTTTTTTTTATCAAACAAAATTTTCAAGTTGATTGAGTCCAATCAAAATTCATAAAGCAAGTGAGTGTAATATTATTTATAATTTTTTGGAAAACTGGTCTTGTCATTCATAGGCAGATACAGATACTTGTATCTTGCTTGCTTTTTAATTTGTTAATTTTAAGAATTCTTTAATATTTGACATTCAAAAATAAATCATTTGTTAATAATTAACATCTGTAAACTGTAAAGCCATTTGATTCAATCATTTTTTTATATAGAAACTCGGCTTGGACATAACAGACGAGCAGATTGAGGAGCTAGAAAGATCGGTGAATGAAAAAATAGATTTCGAATTAGCAGCCAAGGAAGAAAAGAAAAGGAGACACGATGTCATGGCCCACGTGCACACCTTGGCTGCCACTTGTCCCAAAGCAACTCCCATCATCCACCTTGGTGCCACCTCAGCATTTGTGGGAGATAACACTGTCAGTTTTATCGTCTTTTATATATAAATATATGTATGGGCTTTCAAGCAATTTATTCACATGCAGTTTGCTTTTTTTTTAATGCAAGTTTAAAAGAAATCGTTTTTCTTCATTCAGGACCTGATTGTCATGAGGGATGCTTTCGACATCATTCTTCCGAAGGTGGTTAACGTTGCTTTTTTGCAATTTTGTTTCTTCTCTCGTTAACTCTTGACTTTCCATCGTCAATGAACATCTTGTCTCGATGGAAACAGGTTCGAGATTTTATGGATTGAAGTAAAAAGGTGATGATAATAGTAGCAAGAGTTGGCTTATTCTTTGTTTCTTGTTGCTTGAGAAGGTCTTTCTTTAAATAACCTTTTTATTAGGCATCTCCTCCTTAGCAATCATTGATTGGCTCCTTGAATTTCATTGATTGGCAGTGTAGCACTCACATTTTCAACAACCAGCAATCTGTTGATATCTTTGAAGAGCTTTCTTATAATTGCTTTTGCAGACTGCTTTGCAAATTGCTGTGTTTTGCCAACCCTTAGCATAATTCTGTGTAATCTATAAAGTAAAGTACAGAAATGATTTATTTCAGTTGGCAAGATGCATCCAACGACTTTCAAATTTCTCCGAAGAGCACAAATCATTACCATGCCTGGCTTACACTCATCTCCAGTTAGTGTCATGGATTGATGCTCCATCAAAGCACCATCTAACATCCATTAAAAGCTTTGATTTAAGTCGATTAAACATGGCCGATGGCATTATCATGCTTATAAGAGCATTACATTTACCATGTATCGTTTCAGACCTGCTCAACTGACGACGGTGGGCAAGAGGTGCTGCATCTGGATCCAGGATCTCCTGATGGACCTGAGAAACCTTCAAAGGGCAAAGGACGACCTGAGATTCCGTGGCATAAAAGGCACGACGGGAACTCAGGCCAGTTTTCTGGAGCTCTTCGACGGCAACCACGAGAAGGTGGAGCAGTTGGATGCCATGGTCACAGAAATGGCAGGATTTAAGAAGTTCGTTCTTCTGCTCTTCCTTTCTTTTGTCTTTCATCCTTTCATACTTTGAGGATTTGAAATGACTGCATCATTACTTTTATTACTATTATCATTATTATTATTACTATTATCATTATTATTATTATATTATTATTATTTTTAGGAACTTTCTCATTTGCGGACAGACGTACACGAGGAAGGTGGACGTCGATTGTTTGTCGGCCCTCGCCGGTCTCGGATCATCCATTAACAAGGTGACGACTCGAGATTCGTCGTCGGACTTTTTTTTTGTCCTTCACGTGTTTAGCTGGCTCGTATTAAGCATTGGCGTCGTATTTGCATATTAATTAAGGTAATTAATTAATCATGGGTTATGTTAAGGATTAGGATTGTATTTGCATATTAATTAAGTTAATTAATTCATCATTGATTCTTGGAGAAGCGACTTTTTTTATAATAATTTCTTTCATGCTTTCGTTTTAAGATTTGTTCCGACATCAGACTTTTGGCATCGTTTAAAGAACTCGAGGAGCCATTTGAAAAGGATCAGATTGGTAATTTGCTCTTATTTTGGTATTTCTTTAATTGAGCCGAGACTAACGAATTCAATAATCAAATGAGCTGAAGCTAATAATTATATGATTTAACACCTAAACTAATATTTAATTTATTCGTTCATGAATATATTAACGTCTAAGTTAAGCCTCTACTATTCGTCATCAGGGTCATCTGCGATGGCATATAAACGAAACCCCATGAGGAGCGAAAGGTGCTGCGGCCTCGGAAGGCACCTGATGACCCTCGTCCAAGACGCTCTGATGACTCATTCCGTGCAATGGATGGAGAGAACTCTGGATGACAGTTCGAACAGGTCTTTTGAATTGAAAGTTTACTAATTATAACTAAACAAATTAATAGACAAAATATAATTAATTTTCTTAAATAATTTAATCATTTAATGCCTTTCACGTTTTCCAGGAGAATCAGTCTCCCCGAGGCTTTCCTGACGGCCGACATCATGCTCTCCACTTTCCAAAATGTCTCCGAGGGACTCGTCGTTTATCCCAAGGTTATCGAGTGTTTTTTGCATGCATTTTACGATTAAATAGCAGTTTTTATGACAAATAGATTTAATTATAGTCAGAAACAAAATTATTTTGGCAGCCTATAGATATGAGATGTATCATACAGAAAACATAATTGTTTATTTAAGTGGTATTATTTGCCAATAGTGTAATAATGTTATTATAGTTTTGAATTTGTTAGCAAATGTTTTTTAAGCAATAATATGTTGATGATGGTGATTTTGTCTTTTCCATGATTTCATTCCAATGCTTTCATTGGCATAATGACATTTATTAACACTAATAATATTAATAACAATAATAATAATAATATTAATAATAATAATAATGTAAGACGAGGGTGCATGATTTTGTTCCAACCAATGCTGAATTGTTGTCATCGCAGGTGATCGAGAAGAGACTCAAGGAAGAACTTCCGTTCATGGCGACGGAAAACATCATCATGAACATGGTCAAGTGCGGATCCGACAGACAGGTCGCTGAAGTTCATTCGTTCGTTTTCGTTCGGTCCGTCCGTTTTATTTGCTCTTTTGTCGTTAATGTTTTTATTGTTTAAATTATTATGTCTAATTCTATGCTGGATTTTGTATCGAAATGTTTGATCTTTCAAAAAGTCTTTGCATTTTGAGATTTCACAGTTTATGTATTGTTGTGACCATAGAGCTACTCTGGATCTCTTAATCTTTTATTAAAAAAAAAAAAATAATCCTATGCACAGGAATGCTGGCTGGAATTAAATTCAATTTAATTGGTTAAATAAATAAATAAATTGAATTAAGCAGGAATGTCACGAGAAAATCAGGAGGCACTCTCAAGAGGCGGGCAAACAGGTGAAGATGTTGGGTCTCCCGAACGACCTCATGGAAAGGATTGCAGAAGATGAGTTCTTCGCACCCGTCAAGAACCAATTGGAAGACATCATGGCTCCCATCAAATTCATCGGCAGAGCACCTCAACAGGTACGTAACTCGTTTAGTTATTTGTTAGTTAAGTTTATTCTTTAATTAGATCAAGCCAAGCTTTAACTAGATCAAGCCAAGCTTTAACTAGATCATGCTAAGCTTTAACTAGGTCAGGCTAAGCTTTAATTAGATCAAGCTAAGCTTTAATTACTATCAAGCATGAAATTACAAAGTCCAGGTTTTGGTAGGAGCCTTGAACGAATGCTAATGCTTTCAACGAGTCCATGCTTTGTCTGCTTATCACTTTGTTTCGTTGTTGATGTTTGAAGGTGGACAAGTTCATGGAAGAGGAGGTGAAACCAGCACTGGCACCTTATTCTGCTGACATGAACGAACTGGTCGACCTCCACCTTTGAACGATGAAAGCTTTCTCTCGGGTTTCCTACCGGAGACGCGAACGCGGATTCTTAAACCGCGACGCGAACGTGGATTCTTACGTCACGACACGAACAGATTTAAATACAAAGCATTCTGTGTTTTTTCTTCGCATTTAACCTTTTGTAAACAGGTGTGTGTCTTGCAATGCAGTCGGGGAAGGTGAATGAGTTCATTTCGGACCGGTTTTTTTCGTCCATAAACCCTTCTTAGGTTGACATGGTGATGGTGAATGCATAATAGTTGGTCGCAGTATTTAATTAGTTTTACTATAATTTATTTATCCACGACTTCCTTTAATATCTTTTAGTAAATTGGAAACAAGAAACATTATATTTGTTCAGTTATTTCACCATTTAAAAAAAATATTCTCGAATTGTGGTGTGAATGAAAATTAAGCTGCGCAGTAAATTAGCAATTTTAATAATAGTAATAATAATAGTGATAATAATAAAAATAATAATAGTACGGGAAATACTAATGTCATTGATAAATGATGGCTGGAAGTTCGTGCGTCGACTTATTGATTTAGAAGCGACAGCCTGAGTTAGGTTGGGTCCAAATATTGATTTACGATGGTGAATCATAGGTTGCGAGCATTAACTAATATTACTAATATTATATTACATTAACGGTATAGTTTATGGCAATGTTTATAATAATAATATGACATGAGTATAATAATAATAATAATAATAATATGGGCACCGATGTTATTGTTGACGTCACGTCTTAGCTAAGTTAGTAATGTGGCCAAATTACTCAATCATTTATTTTCGTTTGGTTCATGTTATTATTATTATTATTATAAAATTATTGTTATTTGCTAATATATTACCAGTTAATTTATTTATTACTAATGGTGGCCTTCTAACCAATTCGTTCAGTGGTTCAACTGAAAATGTTGGTATCGTCGTCACCTGAACCATCACCTGTATTACGATCACCTTGATTTATGTTTAGCAACAAACAATTACTGGCCTCCCCTCTTTTTAGCATCATCTCACAGCCTCATGCAGTCACTCTGCACACGTCTCTGCAGTTAATAAATACAAATATAAATAAATAAATAAATACTTCAGGCACTCAATTATTTTTCATGTTTCCAGGGTCGCGTCTTGTAAGGTAGAGAAAGAAAATGAAGGAATAAATAATACTTTCTAAATGCAACTGACGTGAGCTATTTATTTCTCAGTTTTAAAATTACAAATTAATTATAAATTAATTAAAAATTGATTAAAAATTAATATAATACCAATTAATCGGTTCATTTGGATGAATTTAAAATTATTTAAACCCTTATTACCATTTTAAAATAGGTGAAAGTAAGTTTTGGGTTTCAAAAGAATTCATTAAATTGGTTAAAATGTTGACAAATCGATCAATTTATTCAAGTCACTTGAAATCAATGGGGGATATTAATCTGTTCATTGTTTGCTAAATCATTTAAATAAGTAAATAAATAAATAAATAAATGAATAAATAAATAAATAAATAAATAAATAAATAAATAAATAAATAAATAAATAAATAAATAAATAAATAAATAAATAAATAAATAAATAAATAAATAAATAAATAAATAAATAAATAAATAAATAAATAAATAAATAAATAAATAAATAAATAAATAAATAAATAAATAAATAAATAAATAAATAAATAAATAAATAAATAAATAAATAAATAAATGAATAAATAAATAAAAAAATAAATAAATAAATAAATAAATAAAATAAATAAATAAATAAATAAATAAATGCCCAAAATAAAGTTTATTTTAAAATGAAACTCAGGGTAATAATAACGTCACCTAGTTTGTGAAATTCCAAAGGTGTCTTTTAAAAATAATAATTTGAATAATAATTTGAACCCAACGTTCTTCTTTCCATCCCATCCTTTGTTCAAATCTTTCTCTCATCTACGATCTCCTCTTTTTTTGATGCAATTATTAAATATATTATCGAAATTTCATGAAATTATAGAATAAATATTAAACTATTCATTTATTTATGGAAATATTTTGAAATTACTTTTATTTTTTTTTAATTTTAGAAATGCAAACATGAAAATGTGGAAAGGACTCGGAATTGTTCTTGTCATTTTTCATTTTCAACTTGCATGCTCCACAATAAGTCATCAATACCAAGTTACTTGTACATTACAACTGATAACATCATCATCACCATCACTGTCGTCGTCATCATCATTATCACCACCGCCCTCTTCATCGTCTTCGTCATCCATATTGCTGGCATCGTTATCTTCTTCAACATCATCATCATCATCATCCCCGATTTCTTCTGGCGACCTTTCAGAACTGAATTACAAGAGGTTAGTTATTGAACTTTTGAACTTTGAACTTTTTAATGAAGCACTTTTTTTAAAATAAAATACTCGATCAATGTCTTTTTGCACGTGCTATGTTTTAAAAAAAATTAATTTTTAATAATAAAAAAATAATAATCGTCGTCGTCGTCGACATAATCATCATCATCACTACCATCATCATCGTCGTCGTCGTCATCACCTCGATCACGTGATGTTACGCGTGAACTTGAAAAGAAAGGACGACCTGACCATTCAATGACAGCCCATAACGACCGCCTCATTATCATAATTTATGCGCAAATAATAATAATTATTATTATTATATAATAATTTAAAAATTCATTTTTCAGTTCTTGCAAGACCAAGAACGACAGTTCTGTAGTCTCACAAGTGACTGGTGATGATGACGATGGTCTGTATTGTCTCACGTTCGTCTGCCAATGTGCCGCCGGTCAGAGGTATTATTATTTTTTCAAATTATTTTGAAAATATGGAAAAAAGAAACATAAAAACATAACAACAAGAACAACAACAGCAGCAGCAGCAACAAGAACAACAACAACAGCAACAACAACAAAAACAACAACGACAACAACAACAACAACAAGATCAGCTGCAAATGCTTTACGACCCTCATCTGAAAACAGCCTCAATTTCAACCTCTCCATTTTTAATGGTCTCAAATCATATTCCTCATCAAATCATTTTAATTCACAGTCTCGTGAGAAACAAAACACTTATCTCGAAGCTCAACGGTTATAATAAATACTATTATCATTCATAATTATAATACATATATTTTATTAAGTATGACGATATAAATTATATATAATAATCATAATAATAATAATTGTTATTATAATTATATAATAATGTTATTATATATTATAATATTATTAATAAAATAATAATAATAATAACAACAACAATAATAACAATAATAATAATAACGCTATGCGCTGGTGCTAGCTAAATGGGCCTCAATCCAATAACTTTAATGCAATTTTAATGCCGTTTTGAAATTTTGTTGAAGGAAAATAATTCATTTTTAAGCCATCTTTTCAAAGCCGCCTTCTTAAATGTTATTTAAAGACCTTTTTATGATGCTGTATTCAATCATAAGACATGAAATAGAATGTTTAAAGACATCGTGCCTTTTGTATTGTATGTCGAGTCTCGAGGTATTACAATGATGAACCTTTTTTTTACAATATGCCTGACAGTATTCACAATCCCAGGCCGAAATTCATCATACAAAGAATCACCTGATTGTGATTCGATCACTAGTGACTCCATTATTATTTATATTATATTATTCCCATTAATATTAATATTATTATTAATTAATAATAGATTGTTTCGATTAATTTATCGTTTAATTCTTAAAATCAGGTTGAGAACGATGGCCACTTGCCATGAGGTGAAAGGAAGTGAAGTGAGAATAACTTGTACCTGCTGTTCCGATGGTGATGCTGTTTGTGTGTGGACAGGTAATGCCTTATAATGTAATGTTGTAACACTTGGAATGTAATATGTAACATCTGAATTGTAACGTAATATTTATTACCTTGTAATAATAATAATAATAATAATTATGCCATAAAATTTTTAGGTTGAATTTCAAACTAAATAAGACAAATTAAAAATATTTCGGTCTCAAGTGAAAAATCACGATAAAATTTTATGCTGGGCATTTATTATCTTGAAGTTTCTCATTCAACAATTTGCGTAATTCCATTCAGAGTCTCAGACAACAACAACAACAATGACGACAACAACAACAACAGCAGCAACAGCAACAACAACAACAACAACAGCAGCAGCAACAACAACAACAACAATGGATATCAACAGAACATCAAAACTTTCTTCATTCCATATCTTTTATAGCGGTATTTTATTATTTTTATTTTTTAGTTTTTTCATGTTTTCATTTAAACCAACGTGGAATAATTTTCCAGCAATTGAATTAAACTATAATTCATTAATTTGCAATTTGTATTTTAAGCAATTAAATTGCAAATAATAGATTTTAATGTCATCAATTACAAGTAGACGATGTGTTGAAATGAATCCATTTCCATTCCCGCCATGTTTCCATTCCAGATCCACGCCAATCCAGCAACAGGGAGCCCGCGAATCAAACATTCATCGTCGTTTTCGTCATCGTCGGAGTTCTCTTCATGTCGGCCTTCATGATCGTCTTCATCTTCTTCAAGTTGAAACACGCGGAGACGAGCGATAATTCGAGGAGTAGCTACTACTCCATTGCACCTGGCTTTCCCTATTCAAAGCTCTGCCAAAAGAAGACCTGCAAAGGTCCAACGAAGGCCGATAAGTCGAAAGGTCTTAGAAACTGCGCATCTTCGAGGCCCAGGACTTCCAGTTACAACGGAGGGGAACTCGCCAAGAATCCAATAATGGAGGTCGAAGAGGAAAATGTCGAGATTTGAGAAGCAATTTATGTATTAATTTTATTCATTATTTTATATTTTTTCTGTAAATTCGAAATATTTCCTTCTCGAGGGTGAACGGAGACTGGACATATTGTCAAGCCGTGCCGTGCAGAGAATTGTACTAACATCGTAATTTAGTGAATTATATTGAAAATTAATATTTAAAGAAACTCTAGCATCATTTTATTATAACAGTTTACAAGATATTGTAACATGTTCGTAAGTACGTGTGGATGTGAAGGTATTACAACCCTTCATCTGATTGGGCGGATGTTCTGTAAATTTACAGTCTCGAATGATCGGTTTACACTTTACACTTTTGTTTTTACATTTTACTTTTTAATAGAAAAACATTTTGCTACCGTGTCTTGAAAACGTGAACTGAACTGAACTCATCGTTGACTTGTTGAGGTCACGAAGTTCTTGATTGAAGCTTTAAGCGCTAGGTTCGTGGAAATGAGTCATAATTGGAGATTAGTTGGATTTATAGCTGACTTGAAAACGAATTGTTTATTCTACGATTGTTTATTTTTCATAAAGTGAACAATTATTTTTATTTTTATTTTTCATTGAACGAGGAATACCTTGTGAATAAATAAATGATTTTATAATAACAGGTTTGTACGTATCTCTAACTAACACAACGAATATGTTGAATATATTGAACTTTTCCGGCGATTTTGGGCATTAATAATTACGATTATTAAGCCAAAATAAGCGACTTTGACGTTCTTCGATGTTAATATAATTAATAATTGTTAATAAATTCCTTTTAATGCATTAAATTTAATGACGATCAGGTTCTCAGTTAATTGCAAAATGTAAAAAAGGGAGGATTTCAAAATGAATTCGAGATGGATTCTGCAACTTCAGAGGACAATGATACTGAATGATATCATCAAGTGATATCTAAATGATATTAAGATGGTATCATTTAATGAATTATTTAAATTATTGAATTAATTCGAAATGATTTTGAATTTAAATACTAAAATTGAAATATTTCCAACAGCTACTCACCATCCAGCACCAATTCACAAATAATTCTTCAACATCCAATCGTAATAATTAATAATGGTATTAAAAGTATTAGTAATGATGTTGTTACTGTCTTGTTGTTGTTGTTGCAAGTGCATGACGATGGCAATGATAATGATGACGAGAGTCTAACAACCACGAACTTTACGGAATTTCCCCAATTCGATGAAAAGAAATATTTTAAGTATCATCGTTTATGAATCATTATAACTCACGAATATATTTGTATTTATTTATCATAATTTATTTATTATTTTGTACCTATTGATATTTATTTATCATAATTTGTTTATTATTTTGAACGTATTGATGTTTATTTGTCATACTTTATCTGTTATTTTGTACGTATATTTATTATTTTGTACGTATTGATGTTTATTTATCATAATTTCTTTTCAAATGTTTTTCGAATAACATTCTTTATCTTTATGTCTTCGGCACAAAATTCAACTATCAACCCTTTCAACGCAATCTTCTAATATTTGGAAGTTTAGGAGTTCCAGTCAAATTATGAATTAATCCTAAATTACCGTGAATATTACCATAAAAATCGATGTTCTTATGAGTTATTATAATAAAATATGAGAATATATTATATTAAAATATAATAATAATAATTATTATTATTGGGTATAATTCGAGTTGATAGTTATGATATTGTAATATTATACTACAATTATTAAATTACTAATTATAACCATAATAATATTAATTATATTACATTTATTTGTATTTACAAAGGATTTCCTTGATATATTTGCTTAACATTTAAATGAATAATGCTTTCTGAATGTTTTGTGTAGTATCCGCCCGCTTCTGCTCGTAACCAGTCTCAACAAGACTCATTTCAAAGGTGTGACATTTGTTTTGTTTTTTAGTATGGTTAAACATGTGTTAAGTACGTAGTAAAAACTAGTTTAGGATTACTTGACAGAATAAATAAATAAATAAATAAATAAATAGAATAAATGTTCATTTCAATGATTTTGAAAAATTGAGACCTATTACACTCCTGGGTGGAGTACATTGTGCCAACGAGTTGCAAGGAACTGCGTCATGGCCGTAATTAGTTAATAACCCATTAATTAGTAATTAGCCATTAACCAATCAGAAATGATCTCTTATTACTTTCATTCAACCATTTGCCGCCTCCCTTGTCAACATCTGTTCCACGAAGGCACAAAGATTGCATCGAATCTTCGGCTCAAAGTTGTTAGCCATTTTATTCCATCAACAAATTCTAAAATTAAAAACATGTAAATCCTCTCTCCTTCTTCATATCAGCATCTCAGATTGCACAATACAAACGCTCGGGCAACCGTGTACGTCATTAGGCCATTCTGATATTTTCAAGAAGGCTCGCACAATAGCTAATTGGTTTCGGTAACAATGTATTGGCTCTGGTTGAGTTGGTTCGCATAGAACTTTGATGTGAAATTAAGGAGGATAGGAAGTTATTTTATATGAAATATGGCACTTAAATCACTTTATTTTAAACATTTTAATATTTAAGATTGCGGTGTTTTTGTCTGCTTAAGGAACGTTTTACTCAAGGTGAGAAATAATCAAATTTATTTTTGGTTTATATTTATTTAAGACCAGTAAGACGGATCCAGGGGACCGAGAGGGTTAATATTTTCCATCCATTTTGCTCGGTCTTGGCTGATTCCGTGCTAATTCTGTCTCCCTCATCCAAATTTTGGCTCCAGCGCCAAAGTGTTCCATATCCGCCATGCCTGAAGACTGAAAATGGTCTTAAACTTTCCATTAACTTCACTAACTTTGTGCAATATACTCATCACTTTGAGCTTCCTAAGAAGAATTTAGCGAAACTTTATACAAGGGACCTTAATAATACTGCATAAAGACTTTAGAAAGGCTTTGGTACCGGTGCAAAAAACATAAGTTTGCCTTAACAGACCCGCCGACATAACAAATTGTGCGATAAAGCTGAATTTGGCTTCATTGATAATATCAGCGATCAGGACTCATCAATTAGTTAACTGCAGCGGCGACATAAATGAACATTAATTCACTCTTGAATTCCTAATGCAATCGATGTTTCAGACTCCACAATGAATTCCACCACTAGTTCCAGTCATATCGAAGGTTGGCTGCAAACGAGGTATTTTTTGATTGCCTTCTGCCACTTTAATCACTTTCACTTCAACCCACAGAACACCTCTCAACTCCAGACACAATAGAGCAGTCGAAATACATGTCACCTAGTCTCCTGGCTTACATCGTTTCCGGAAGTTTCCTAATGTTACTGACAATCTTCCTGCTCCTCTTCCTCCTGTTAGTACTCCACTGTAGCAAGAAGGGTACCAAGAAGAGACCCTTTGTCGACGAACATCGCATTACAGCCTGCGATAACATTTACTCTGTCGATCCAACGGCCCAGTCATCATCTCTGTCGCATGGAAACGACGACCTCGCATCGCCTTCACCGACCTCTGCGTTTGCGTTCCTAGCAACCGAAACCGCGGCCGACGCATCGAACGTAAACAATGCCTTCATTTACGACGAAGAAAATATTTATATGGAAATACCGTACGACTTCCAAAACGCGGCTTAGGAACCGATGTTTGGTAATCAAAGAGCCAAGTAACTTTGACCAATGAATAGATAATAAATTGGCTTTAAAGACCTATTTCTCCTCTGCAATGAAGGTTATAAGCCTGTGAAACAGTATTAAGATACCAACTCAAATCCTATCTGTGATAAACTCCATCGGGCCTTTCCTAGAAATCGGGAAATCCCTCAAACAAGGAATACGTGAATCATAATCACGAACGCCTATTTTGCTTTCACTAATTTTTAACGGCTAAACTTTAGAAATCACGTGACATCAAACTATAGGAAAAAAGATTTAAAAAAGTCTCCCTGCGGCTTTTAGATCCAATCCTTTGGATTCAGGGTGAGATCAACCAGTAATTCTTGCTTGAATTCAGGTTTTGGAGAATCAATGAACCATTTCTACAAGAACAACCGACAATTTCAACGTCAACGGTCCATTTGTCATTCAAGAACAATTGCTAAGCGATAATCGATGGTCGACAATTTGAACTTCTTCGGCTCACTTACGGTCATCGGAGGGAGGTGGAAGGCGCAACTTTCCACGTCATTTAAGAGATTAATTCTGCTCTTTTTTGGGTTCATCGAGTTCAGAACTTCCCGACTTCTGGTCGACAATTGCCACATTCTGAAAATAATTTCCTAATTTCCGACAAATTCATTCTAAAATGGTGGTCGATAAAACATAAACAATATACACACAATATGTATTTCACCAATTCAATGTCGTTTGCAAGACGAGCTTGGAGTTTCTTTTGCGGAATTGCAAGGCGGGCTCCGTTCGCAATACAATTAGTGGTGGTGCTGATGATGCATGCAGAAGCTAAAGAACCCTCTCGGTTCAGTCGCATTCCAAAATTGTATCTCACTATTTATTATAATTATTTATGCAGTTTGTTTGTCACGTGCTTGTGAATTAATAACTTACGGTATTAATAGTATTAACTCGTTAAATTCTTGACGAAATGGATGAATTATTCATTGATATTTTACATAGAATAGAATAAAAATTCAACCTGTCATTGTAAGTATAATTGTCTTCTTTATGTTTTTCAATAAACTGAACGTACAAAGGCACGATCGCACTGGCCACAGACTGCAATAATAAAAATCTACTTTGACCATCATCGAACTGGCGAATAGATTGAATGCAACATCATGATGATGACAGCGATGTCGATGATAATAATTGTGACTATGAGTAAGATGATGGTGATATGATCAAAGACCAAGTAATTACTGAGAGACCTCAAGAAATTGTGGAGAAGCATTCGTACTTCCAACTGCTGGAAAAGAGATTCCTCCGATTCCAACAGCTTTGCCTGAAATGATCGGAACATTTAGAAGATGTTTATATTTAGATGTATTAGAAGCAATGATAAGCATATAAATAAGAAATTAATTAATAATTTAAATAATTATTTATTAATCACAAAAATAAGATTAGAACCTTCTAGTCGACTGTCTTCGTCAGAGAGGGATTTGAACTTGACGTAGCAGTCTCTGCAGTGTTTGTCACAAACTTTCTTTAACGTTCTGTGGTAGTTCCGAAAATCCTTGCAACAGATACGATGCCAATTGAAACAATGTCAAGGAATTTAAGGACTTTAAATATAATAAACATATATTCATAATTTCTTGTAATCAATTATTAATTATGTTATTAATTAAATAATTAATAACTTATAAAACTTTACATTGATCGAACGTCTGCCCACCTCGTCATTATAAACATATGGCACCAGTAGAACCCTCCCTGAAAATGACCCTTTGACCTTCTGTGTCGACCCATCTTCTTCCTCTTCATCCCCCTCCTCGGTGTAAAGGAGATCAAGTTGCAGTGACGGAATGTTGGGATTTTTCTTAAAAGGAAAAATGATAATAAAATAAAAAAAATAAACAGGGAACGCCATAAAAATAGTAACGGCCATTTTATATTATTTCTCGGCAGAGCTGCCAACAGCTTTGCCAAAACTATTAATTAAAGTAACGAGCTGCCTTATTTCAACTTAGATTAAAGTATTGCTTTAAGTTGGCAAATAAAAAAAAAAACAGATCCTTTAAATTAGAACTGAAAAATATTTTGGTCGACAATTTTGAACTTTTCACTCCCGAGAAATAAAACTGAAAATAACGGGATAAATGGAGACGAATATGCCGACGACTCGGGTCGCGTGTCCTAATTCTTTGTTTACAACTTCCACGGATGCCTTTTCGAAAATCTCCCCCTCTTCTTGGAAGCAGAGGAGGAAGCCCTGTCGGTGATACAAGTTCGTAGCCGTTAAAAATAGGAACAAAATGCAAACAATTTGTGTGCACATTGAAACTAATCGAACTTCTGTTCGTGCATGAATTCCCAAAGGACGTTTGGAATCGCAAAGGTTTTGGAAGTTGTGATATTTAAATTTGATTAAATTAAAACATTAAATAATATTTAAATTTGAATCCAAATGAGTACAACATTTAAAATGTGTGAGAATTACTGAAAAAATGACATTGAATGACATCACAACGTCTTTAACGTTACGTCCATTTGCACAATTCCTCGTTTAATTTGTTGGTCATCATATTTTGGGCAAATTAAAAGTGCAAGAGTTTTATTAACCTTCTCAGGTGATCTTTCAACAGTAAAATGGGATTCTTCTTCTTGTTCAATGGCACCAAGAGATTTACAAAAATCAGCCTTGCCAAATCAAGAAAAAGTGCAATGTGTATCTCTTTGGACTGAATTTGAATTACAAAATGAACTTGTCGCACTTGTATTCTCAAGAACAGCAATTCCATCTTTGCTTTCATATCGTTTTCCATCTTCAAAGATGTTTAATTACTCACTTAAAAATTATGAAAATCAAAGCAATAATCAAATATCTAAAGCTGTTAAAACAATCTAATGTGTTTGCCCTTATCATAACAGCCTAATTGTAAAACCTTTTTGCATTTTATCCAAATAACTGCAAATGTCACTACATAAATCTTACTAAGTCTTACTATGCAAGTCATAACTATTCAAGATCCAATCAGTCCAAGCGTTTCAATTTATTTTCAATTTGCAAGATTAAAAATCTTATTCGCATGTTATTCTTAACAATACATATTTTAAGAATAGTTTTTGTTACTGAGAAAATCTCAAAATTAACCTTACTGAGCTTTTTAATATCTGTTATTGGGGGCCCCATGAATTGGATGTCATCTTTAGGATTCTGCATAGCTGCGAACACCTTAGCAGACAACAAAAATACAGAACGCTAAAGACATACTAGACACCTCATATTGCTCGGGAATTTATGTACGAAAAATGTGATCAGATTACTGTAAGCTTTTCCTTTTTGTATGTGATCATAGAGGCTACCCCTAATCCCAATGATATCAAAATTGTTCTAAAATAAAATTAATGAGTTAAAGGTAAGTTCACTGGAAGAAATCATTAGACATTATCACTTTTTTCTTCCAAGCTTAAGATTTTTGAAGGCTTCATGATTTCTGGCGCTTGCGCTTCCACAATATTCTCGCAAAGAGCGAAATAAATTGACATAAATCCTATTCATAGTTACACAATAATACAGCCTATTGAAACTTTCAATTCCACAGTTGTTTTACCTATAAATGAAGACGATCTACGTCTAAGTTACCGTTAACTTTTCGTTTCTTTTTTTATTTAATTAAAAATGTAAGTAAAAAATTACCACCAATTACCTAAATTACAACTACATTCCGATATATTTTGATTGAATAGTTAATTAAAATTATAACATATTATTTTAAATGCTATGTTTGATGCACTTAAAAATAATTTAAATTGTTAATTATTAATATTAAACTAAAATAAACATTTTAAGTTAATGTTTGACACATTTCTTAAACTAAGCTTTATTTTAACCAGTTCACTTTTGGCTCCTTCAGAGTGACTTCTCCGTAGCCTGTTTTTTTGGAATTGCAAACAGTCTAATAAAAATATGAATTACTGTGGATTTTTTAGGACATTTGGGGCGTCAAATTTGAAATCGCTTAACATTTTCAAGGAGTTTGGACTAAAGCACGCCGTCAGAGTTTCACCCTCGCCCGTAAATGGTTACGCACCTTTAGTAAATATGTTGCTTTTGTGAGCGTTATTTCAAGCGACGATCATTATTGGTTTGCAGAGTTGTGTTAGCTAAGCTGTTTGATTTATTTTATTAAGTGTATTTAGTCGATTTGTTATTTTATCAAAGAGTAGAGGTGATGAGTTGATCAACTGATTGGTTTGGCTTGACACATTATTTTTGTTTGCAGGATGCCAAAATGCATTATGGCAGACGACCCAAGTAAAACATTATTGGAGATCTACTAAGCCTAGGGCACCATATACCAAACCATTGTCATTTGAATATTCTGGTTAGATTTTAAACCATTCTTTAAAGATTAAATTATTTATTACATATTATTGCTTATTGTAAATTGCAGATACATGCACTCTTGTAATATTAAGAAATCTTATTTATTAGGTGATCTGGATGATCATGTGGTAAAAGTGGATCTATCTGTACCTAGACTTGGTTTTGAAGAGGAACTTAAAGAGTTAGTTTGGTGTTTCAGGGAAAACATTTTCATTAAAATTATTTTGAAGTGGCTTCTATTAATTGAATGTTAAGGTTTATTAAATGGTTGTTCATCTACTTACATAGTTAAGGTCATAAAAAGGTTAGCAGCTACATATAAGAGACATTGCGCTAATAGAATAATATCAGATGGGTGGATTGTTTGGCATTGTGGTGAAAATTAAGTAGATGAAATAAATTACAAACTTTATTATTTTTCAGTTGCGACGATATTATCAACAAATTATTCAGTCTTGAATATAGTCCCAAGGTTAGTTTGACATGCTATTATAATGTACATGAAAGTTGATGACTTTGGTTATGAACTTAGGCAGACCTTATGGAAAGGATGCTGGAAGAAGTGGTGAAGGAGATCCAAGACCATCCATTTGACACGCGATCTTTGGAAGTCCAAAGTTGGTTGAAATTCAAGTTTTTTAATGAGGGCAAAAATTCATTGATCACTTGAGAAATTTAGCTTTTCTTCTGAAAATTGACACAATTTTTTAGTCTTAAAGAATTTAGAGATTATATGCAGATGTACAATTTTTTTAGTTACCCAATGTTAATAATATTTACTAGACTAGTAGGTGATAGATTTAAGTGTCATAAAGTATAAAAAGATTAATATTAACAAACATTTTTAGCTAATTAACAATTATTAAATTTATTTATTCATTTTTGCACACGTCTGTATCTGCAGAAGCCACTGCTGGCAATGGAAGAGGCATTTTTGATGCCGATATATCAAAGGAATATTATTTCTCTCTTTGATTTTATGAATGCAATTTTATTTTTTCAGTTGCCAAAAGCACTGTTTTGATCAGGAATCAAATTAAGCACTGTGTCAGGTTCCGACATGTGAGTTTTATTGATTTTTCTATTAACTATTTCGTCAGCTTGGTCATTGTTAACCATTTGGTTTTATATATATTATTTAATATGCTACTCTTCTTCAGGAGTAGATTTTAATGTTGTAACTAGTCTCTGTAAATCACTTTATAAATGTTTAATCTGAAACATAATGTCAGAATGGATGAATGCCTTTTGCACCCACTTTTTGTCCAATATGTGGATTTTATCACCTTGGAAATACACCCAGCAATGAGATTAAAAATTTAATTCCCATTTCTAGTTGAGTTTGATATTTGCAATGAATAATGTTAGTTTCTTTAAGTTGCTTTTACCTTCTTTTGGTGATTGTTATTTGAGCCTATATTCTACCATTTTTCAAAGGATAAATACTCTATCGGAAGCCTCAGAAAACGAATAGAATTAAGAGATGAAGATTTGAAAAAGTTGAAGGACATAGACTCAGAGAAGTTTGACTGGCTGACCAAGAAGCTCAAGATATGCTACGTAGACCCTGCCGAAAGGGTAGCCAAGCTCCCAAAAAAAGCCGAGCGTAGGAAGGTAGCGAAGGATGCTGCCATGGCTCTCGTAAAGCAGAAGTCCCTGACTCTCCAAAAGAAATTAGAAGAGGAACTTGCTCGTTTTAATAAGTACAAAGAGCAGGAGCTGATCAAGATTGAGGCTGAACTCAAGGAACTGG
This sequence comes from Hirudinaria manillensis, assembly GCA_034509925.1. Taxonomy (NCBI): domain Eukaryota; kingdom Metazoa; phylum Annelida; class Clitellata; order Hirudinida; family Hirudinidae; genus Hirudinaria; species Hirudinaria manillensis. The sequence continues at coordinate 7,338,172 of CM067535.1, read as the reverse complement.
GGATAGAAAAGGTTACCGATGTTGAAACTATTTCGTCTTTTCTTCTACTTTGTTTGCGGTGATCCCTGCAACTGTTGCAAAGTTATAAATTAATAGTTTAATAAATAACCTGCAAGCATGCCCAATATATTCCTTAAGTAGCTTTTGATGCCTCAGGAGTTTTGAGCTTCTAAGATCAAAATGTCTAACGTGACTTCTAAATACAGACCCAATGAATGTATCATTCCAATAATTTTTCAGATGGATAGTCTCTCAGATACATTGATGGCTCTCGGTTGTGAAGACTTGATCCCGAAGAGGATCAGGATTCCGACCGAAGAAGAACTGACACGAGCGAGAAGATTGGAACTTCTCATGAATAAGAAAGAAGAAATGGACGACGCTATTTACAGGGCTAACGGTTTCCTCACCCCAAGAGAGATGCCAGACATGCCAAGCAGCTATTTCTTCTAAATGGATTGCAGTGCTACATTATGGTTCATACTTAAAAACATAAGACATTTGTTACATTAAGTAACAATAATTTTGAACAGAAGTTTTTCCCATCCATGGATGAACTATGAAACATAGTACCAATGTCAGAAATGTTAAATCCTAAAGTCTCTCTTTCTATTACTGCATTTTGGAATACAAATTTAGTTCTGGTAGCAAAGATATCTTTAGATTGAATTGAGCATGTCAATGTCAAGAATATTCAAAATATTTTGATTTGGCAAGCTCATTCAAAACGTTTTTGTAAGGCAATTTTAGGAATCCTAAAACATCAGTAGAACCAATATCCAAAAACTGATTAAGAATGAACACAACCTAGTAATTCTTTAGGCCTCGTTGTGTTGGAGCTTTGGCTTGCCTGATGATGTTTTAGTTATGTTTCAATAGGTCAATGAGTCATTACTCAACATGTCCAAAGGAACTAGATTCATGGTGACTTAATCCATGTACCATTCATTAATTGCAAAGTCTTTAGTGGAGCTTACAACTTGAGATAGTTAAGTACTATAATTTTTTGTGGCATGCAGCTAATACTTTGTAGTAAAAATCTTCAGCTTAATGGAAGCTTTCATTCATCAACACTTCATTTAGTAGACAAGGAGGTTACTGATTATAAAATTGTCTTTAAGAGTTAAATTTGTATTTCAAATTACCTTTGAGGATTGTAAAATATAGAAACATTTGTTGATGAATCACATGACAAAGTTAGTGCTTGGTGTTGTTGAATTAGAAGACTCAATGGAAGTTTGAGATAAGTGCGAAGAAATTTTGTAAACGTCACCTTGGTTAATATTGACACTAGGTATCTGTGAACATTTTGGCTGATTGTTTCCTGAGTGATCCTTTACACAATGGTCTGAAAGTTGTTTCTTTCTACTGAATTTATGGTCACAGAAGTGGCAACGAAAGGAATGTCCATCACTGTGAATAGATCTCAAGTGTGAGATCAAAGAACCTTTCTGAGTAAATGACTTACTGCAAAATGGACAATCGAATGGCTTTTCTCTGCTGTGGACTCTGTTGTGAATGTCCAAAGCACTCTTGTGAGAGAATTTCTTCGAACAATTCCTACAAGACCACGGTCGTGGTTCTCTTATCAGATGCTTTGGACTCTGATCGGTCTGCGGATCTCCTTGTTCAGAAAGAACTCCACCGTGGACTTTCCTCAGGTGAGAGGCAAGAGACGAGACTTTGTCGAATGTCTGCGGACAGGCCGGGCACTTATGTGCTCGGACCTCATGTTGGGTCACCTTGTGAATAGTCAAACAGCTATGTCTGGAAAACCTTTTATTGCAGAAATCGCAGGAAAATGGTTTTTCGCCCGTGTGCCACCGCATATGCATTTCCAGAGAACTCTTGTGCCTGTATTGTTTACTGCACCTGTCACACTGATAGGTATTCGAATGCTCGTGGAGTGCCATGTGCTTCTTCAGGTATGACCTTCTCATAAACACTTTTGAACAAATTTTACAGGTGAGTTGAAGTATATCCAGTGGTTGTTCCTTCCTTTCCTTGTCCATCCTCTCTCTCCTATCATGCACTTTTTTGTGCAGCATTAACTTTCTGATTTCGCAGAATCTTCTATCGCATTTTTCACAGCTGAAAGGCTTCGAACCAGTGTGAATGTTGAGATGCCGGTTCAGATGGCTTCTCTGAGAAAATGTTTTAGGACACTGGGGGCATTGGTGCTTCCTGGAGTGATTGTGGATCACAGCCACATGGACCTATAACATGAATGTTTTTTTTAGACTTTAATTGCCTTGAATGACATTTTGTTTCCATCGAATGAAGCGAGGCATTTTATATCTGGATGATGGCAAGTTCAAATTAACTAAACGAAAGTAATTAAGACAAACATATGGGAATTAAAATCAATCTAAAAAAATTCATAAATTCAATGATTTACAGGGATTCAAATTCATTCAAACTACTACTACTAACCCTTAGACTACTATTTTGAGTGAACGACTTATCACATATAGTGCACGCATAAGGCTTGAGTCCAGAATGCACCACAGAATGAGTCCTGAGGTTGGCCAAAGATTTAAAAGATTTGCCACACTGCTCGCACTTTGCACGAGCTTCCTTCTTCCGATTGTTTATTGCATCGATTCTCTTTGTTTTCTTATTGGTTTCATCTTGTTGCATTGCAACATCCACAGGCAGTCTTAAGATACAACTATCATTCTTTACTTTAGCATCTCTAACATTTCTCTTTTCATCATTTCCAATATCTGTTCAAGAACATTATTTTTTTTAATGAAATAACTAGTTTGTAATAAATTTAAACATAACTCCAAAATAACCACAGCAATGTCAAAGCAATTGCAGAAATAACCTAGAAGAGATTCAGTATTTTTTCTTGAGGTTCTCCTCATCATTTTCACAGCTTTGTCTTGTCTGTTGACTTTTCTACTAAAAAATTAATTTATCATAATGTTAAGGAACCTACATGAACATCTCAATCAATGTTGATAATATCAATTGATTGATTGCAAAATTGTGACGTGATGGAATCATTATCATAATCGCTAACAACCTATTTGATATCGACGACCTCTTTCCTTCTGCCCTGATATCACAACCATTCTGAAGAAAAGAGCTGATATCTTGAGTCGTATCAACCACATTCTTCTTGGGATTGTTATCCATGGTTACAGATTCAGACAGTTTGGCCCTGCTTCTGGTCATAATATTGGATACAGAAGAACTGTTTATAACGTTATTGGAATTGTTTAAGCAGTTCGGACGTTCTCCACACTGCTCTTTAAGTTCTGAATTGAGGTCATTGACCTTCTCCAAGGCAGGAGATGGCTGCATTAATGGAATGGACTCCTCATAACTGGTCTTATCATTACAAATACTTGTAGTTGAAAATATTTGATTACTCTGTCTTAGAGGACTTTGAGAAATTTCAATCCGTCGGTCATGATTATTGCCGCAATCGCCAGAAGCAGAAGAAATCACTGCACAAGAAATTAATACATTGCTCAGAGAATATGCTTCATCACTTCCATTTGATGTACTTGTAGACAAATTTTGAGGACTCGATGCAAGGAGATCACTCGTGGAGACTTCATTGTCAGGAGTGTGAGAAGAAAGATGTAGTCTCAACTTACTCTTTTCAATGAAGGTTTTACTGCATTTCAGACATCTAAATGAAAAGAAGTAATTTCAATAAAGTTTCAATAGTTATAAGGACATTAACAACAAAAAAGTAAACAAATCGAATCATAATTATTTCTATTTAAAATTAACTGTTAACATATGCATAGCATACGTATAACATATTAGCAGTACATATATATATACATAACATATACATTATATATACATAACATATATTAGCAGTATGTGATTAGTATCTGTTATAGTATTAGAAACATCAATAGCTTGAGATGAGCAGGCAAAGGTGGACAATCATTGTGATACATCAGTGATTTTATATAGACCTTCCTCTAGTCACTTAAGGATACTCAGTAGTACCATATCAGTAGTATTATTTTAATATTTTAATATATGAACTGGATTTCATATATTCATACATTAGGACCATTACAACCATCTTGGAATACTATCTGTTCAATCCAGCCTAGCAGAAGATGCACTTTAATATGACTATGTGGCTCAGCTATGAGAGTGAGGATAAAATATCTACTTTAGGAAGAGGAAAATAATGTAGTTCCTACAACAAACATTACATTCACGTCAAAGCTCAATGTTCAGCAAGCGATTGGCAGATGTACAAACTTATAAGGCTTCTCTTGGGAATGCCTGAGCACATGTCTTTTCAAGTGGCTCATCCTAGCAAATGTCCAGGAGCAAATAGAACACTTGTGTTTTCTCTCACCAGTGTGGACAGTGTTTATGTGGAACTTGAGAGAACTGGCCTGAGTGAAGCAACTAGAACAAACCTCGCACTTATAAGGCCTTTCGCCGCTATGAACCCTCACGTGACTGAGAAGATGATGCGAGGAGGAAAACGTTTTGTCGCATTCCGTGCACCTGAAAAGCCGAAACATTTGCGTCGAAGGAGTGACGTCGTCGGTCACGAGCAAAGATGAGATCTTTAGAGCAGAAGCGATCGGAGTCAATCCAGGCGATTGTTTTCCAGCGATTATTGGTGGCACTGATGGAAAATTTGAAGCAACTAAGTTGGTTACTGGTAAGACAGAAGTGGTGATGGGACTTTTGTTCAAGCATAGATTTTTGTGAGACCATTGGTTGACTGGTTTTCCAGTAAGGTGTGAGTTAAAAATTGTGCTCATCGAAGCAGAACCAATGCCAGAAGTTCTGGCATCCAAAGCGGAGGATACAGAAAAATTTAAGAAAGATGTCGAAGGAACTTGTTCATGTGAAATTGATGTGAATTTTTCTAATACCTCTGTGTTATTAGATACATATTTTGAGATAATTTCATCATGCTTTTGTGCTAGGTTCTTAGGCAACTTTTCTGTGGTTTGGATCGACCAACTAATGATGCTTTCACACTTGGTGTGAGAAATGTTAAAAGCTGATGGAGTTCCCAGTGGAGATTCTTGTGGAACCAACGTTTTAGGTGAATTGTTGCATTGTACCTTGGGCACATCTCCTTCTCCTATGTTTGCTGGTGAATCTTTGTTTTCTGTATGCTGTAGATTAATAAATATTGTTTTGTTGAAATACTTGAAATAAAGTTCCTTACAAAAAAAAAACTATCCTGTTGTTATGAGAAGCAACAAAATAAAGCTAAAAAGATAAACACAACAATAATTTCAAAACATTTATATGGCATTAGCATGCTATTATAGTAAATAGCTGTGAAAATAATAACAATAATTATTTTAATTAAAAGAAAATATAACTGACTAATTTAACATGTTTCTTAAGTGTGGCAGCACTGTTGAAGGAGGCCTTGCAGAAGATGCAACCAAAGATTTCATCTTTTTCTGATGCGTGTGTTTTCAAGTGATACCTGAAATAATCCAATTTATTATAAATTGATATTATCAACACTAAATATATGTTTTAATTACTTTTAAAAAAAAACATCAAAAACAAAACATCATGACATATCCAATAACATTCAAGGAGGACAACTTTTCATGGTAGGCACAAAGAAGATAAAGAGGCTTACAACTTAACAGCCCAAAACATCTCAAGTGGGAAGAAACAATCTTCTCATCAAAACTAAACCCAAGACACAGTAACACAAACAAAGCTGTTCAATGACCTGTAGTGCTCGATCCTGGCAAACGTCTTTCCACAAGACTCGCAAGCGTGCGGTCTCTCGCGAGAATGCGTCCTCTCGTGCAACTTCAGGTGGCATTTGTTCGAAAATTTCTTGTAACACGTCAAACAAGTAAAGGGCTTCTCTCCCTTGTGAATGAATCTTATGTGGGCATTCATTGAACCTTTGTGGGTGAAGCCCTATCAATTGATAATCGTTAATTAAGTAATTAACTACTATTAGAGAAGACCATTCAAGTGCACTTCTAATGATACATGAAGTTACAACATAAGCAGCAACATGAAGCCAAGGTAATCCATAAACTTTAGTGTAAATGTAACTACAAGGTCAGTTAACAATTAAGATCATAATATCTTTAAAAAAAAATTCCATTCCTATTGTGTTTGCAATAATAAAAATGAAAAAAAAAATTTAAAAGATCTATTGGGTATTAAGAGTGACCTTTAAGGAAACAGAAATAAGCCCAAAACAAAGTCTAAACTAAATTCTTATTTAAATTCTGATTCATTTTTCAAATTTACCTTGTCACAGACATGGCAAGTGAATGGCTTTGGTGCCATTCCATCATGAACAGCAATGTGAAGTATGAGTTTTGTTTTGCTTTTGAAAGTCTCGTCGCATTTGTCGCATATGAATATTTGGTCATCGTTGTTCTTCTTGCGATCAGAATCACAGGATGCCAGGTGGATTTCTTCATTGCATCCAAACATCTGTTGATTAATTGCTACAGGTGTGCACAAGGTGTCAATCGCTGAAGTTGAAATAGCATCTGCAGGTGGAGACAACTTGGACAAAACTTCACTTGTTAGGTTACATGCTCTATGGCTCAGATGATTCATATTTAATAATAATTCCTCTCTGCTAGGCTTTCCACATTTTTGTTGATGTTTCTCAAGTGCTTTCCTTTGTGCAAATTGTTTGCTACAAACATCGCATATAAACTGCTTAACATTATTGTGAACGTTTGAAAGGTGTGCATTTAAATTTCCTTTTTGTGCAAACCGACGACCGCAGACGTGACAAGAAAAAGGCTTTTCATTGGTATGTTTCCTCATGTGCACTCTTAACATGCTGAGGTCGCTGCATAACAAACAGCAACGATCACATATGTAAGGCATCTTTATGGAATAAAAACGCGCCAGTAACTGTAAGAGTCAAAAGCAAATTTAATCGTCAATAACGCCGTTACATTAATTAAGAAGGAACATAGTTCCAAGTTTTTTATGTCACTTTTATTTTGAGTGACAATTATGTTAATTCAAAAACCTTTACTAAGCACATTTTCAAGCCTAGGTTAAAAATTGTGAAAGTCAAACTAAAGTAACATTGTCCAGAAGTAATGACACAAACAAGATTCCAAAGCTACAGATATAGGTATATGTTAAAACTTTTCAGACCAGTAAATAGAGCTAACAGGGTGTTTGTATGTAAAGATAAACATTGTTCACAGATGAGTGTAAAAGTACATCTATAAGCTATCGCATAGGCTATGGTTGATAGAAAATATCAAGGCGGATGAAATCCCTTGCCAAAAATATTGAAAGCTAATGTGGCATGTTCTGAGTTACAGACGCTCAGTTAAATCTTTTTTGTGATTAAAGTAACAATTTTCCCAGTAGAATGAAAAATTTATTACAATGATTATGATACTGGCAAGGCAAAAAACAAACTAGTAAATAATTTAATTGTAAGTTGGTACTTGATACAATAAAAAAGGCCTCCCAAAACTCCTGAAAGTTCCCCCCCCCCCCGAATGACATTGAAAGAAGGCCTGTTTGAGACCCGATGGTCAATCGCAGGATTTTAATTTTTAACAGTTGGATTTACTATTTAGTTCCACAATTTTTTTTATTTAAAGACATTTTTTAATGACTTCAATTCTAAAAGTTTGAAGAAATTACTTTGAAACTGTTTAAAAATTGTTTCGATAATTTGACAATGTTTACATTCTGCTCAGGTTCTATGTGAAGTGAATTTTTGATTTATTGACTTTGGTCGGAAAGTGACAATGTTTCATAGCAAAAGATTGGAGCGCCTTTTAAAACGATGGCCGGGTGAAAAATATTTCGGGATGTATAGGTTCATGCCCGTTTTTTTTGTCCTTGGTGCTCTCCTGGAGTTTTCCATGATTAACGTTAGGGTCGGAGAAGTCAATTTTTGTGAGTTTACTTTGTTTAACTTTTGAGTGTCATGATCATGTAAACAATTGAATGCTACAATTAATTTAAACGTTTATAAAAATATCTTAAAGTAAAAAAGTAGGTGGGAGCTTGTTGTGCAGTGTTTAGTTCAGAGCCTCTGATTTTAGTTGGGGTAGGGTACACAGGTTTGGGCTTACGGAGGTATCTGGATTGAATACTGGCTCTTGTCAAGTCAGGATAGTAGGGATAAAGAAAAAATCACATCATGCCCAAATATAATTTAATGAATGAATGGTTCCACTAAATTTTGTCAACATATGTTTGACTTACTGAGATTTTCAAAGTTAAAAGAATTTTTAAAGGATATTCATAAACATGGTGAACACAGAAATTGAGGGAATCATTTAGGGATCTTTAATAATTGCTTAATATTATATTATAATATTATAAGAGCTGTTGTTTAATAATTGTTTAATGTTGATATTAGATAAGAGCTGTTGTTTTTCTAGAGTTTTTAAATGAACTTCTGATATATTTCTAATTCATAAAATTGGATTTTCTGCAGATTCCACCTACAAAAAGAATGCTATTTCAAATGCCCTTCAATCAGAAGACAACACATCATAGCATAAATAAAACTATCATTTGCTATCATTTTTTAAATGAATTTCCAGAATAAATAAATGTTTTCCTAAATTGTTTGTGTGTTCATAATGGATAAGCAAGGTTGTTACTTTTAAAAAGTACTGACTATTAATTATTTTTGTAATACTATTGTGATAATGTAATAATTTACTATTAATTATTTTTGTAATAATTATTATTATTTTTGTTACAAAAATGGCTACTCAGTACTCTTATTCATTTCAAATTTTTTGGGACACCTTAGGTTGTGCATATTTTTCTCAAATAATAATAAATTCAAACTATGAAAACTATGTTCTAATGAAAAGTAATGGATGAATAATTGTTTTTAAAAAAGGTGTTGTGTTATATATTCAAATAAATATTTACCATTTTGCTAAATACCTGAATAGCAATACTACAAAATATGTTGACCTATTTGAGTTAAATGAAAAATTGGTTCTGCTATTCAATAGAAGTAATCCCTTTATCTTGTGTCTAGCATTGAATGTTTGCAGATTAATTGGCAACCCAATAAACATCTGCTCATTTCTTTCACACCACAATTTTTCTACCTTTTGAAAAAAGCTGGTAAAAAATTAGATCTTGCAACTGGTCAGCTGAAAATATTTCTTCATCTAGTTTCTCTGCAATTTTCAATCATGGCAATTATCTGTGACCTCCAATGGTGACAAAAGGCTGCCTTTTCTGAACTTTCATTAGGCCAAATGCATATTCAAAACGAGATTTAATAAAGAGCCAACCACAAACGGGAAAATGCTCCCAAAACCTGAGAATAAATTATTTTACCAAAACCTTAGTTCTTAGTATATTTTATGCAAATCTGCCCAGAGTTTATTTAGGAAATATAAAAAATAGCGAACAATGACACCTGAGACCAGGGCAAGACCTGTCTAACTTTTCCTGGAAACCGATTTTACTTTGGTCTAACATGGACACCTAATAAAGAGTATAACCTGCCCGCCAGGACACTGTGAATCACCGGGACACTATCGTGAACTGTAGAGAAAAAGGAGTCAAAATAAATAATCGGTGCATCGCCATCTGGCGTGTTATTTCACTTATTTCTAAGGATGAAAGATTCTTTATAATAATGATGATATTGGGTTTTTTTTAGGATCCTGCATAGAGTACGGGTTAAGACATTTAACGCCTCAAACTTTTGAAAAATTCAGTGAAGGTGGCTCACACATGCAACTTGACACCAAACATGGAGAAAGTGTAAGTCACTTATTAGGGCGCCATATGCAGATCCCCAGTATTTTTAAAAGATAAAGATCAGGATTTTTTTTGTGGGCAAATGATGCTTCAAAGTAGTAGTTTGTATTTTCCAGAATACTTTGATCAATCAGACGAAATAGAATTATTTTGCACGTTTAACTTAAAATGATAAGTGGGAGCATCGACGTTTCAAGTGATCGGTTATGTGATTATGAAAGTAGCTAGCTAATAAAAATAAATACTTCTTTTTCAATCTTAAAAGCTTTAAAACAACTGATTGATTAAAAATTAAAGATGTACAATTCTGAAGGCCTGCCAGGTGACGCGAAAGATCGGCGAGTGACTTTTCGAATAAATAAAACTGGAGAGAAATAGTTGTGCATTTTTCTACTTTAATCTCCAGGGCGTACAGGTGATTGTAAAAAATATATTTAAAATCTGCCGTTAGGATATTAAATATATCTATTATGACCCTCTCGGCTAAAATTCAACCCTTCTTTGGATGAGATAAAGATGCAGTACAAGAATGAATGAAAAAAAAGTACTACTCCTTTGTTTTAGAAAGATAAAGAAGGAATTCTCATCACGAATGCGGTCTCTTTAGCCGTCCTTGACCAAAAATGAGAACAGACTGCCATCAGAACTCAGGTATTTTTGGTAGCACCGTATTTTCACACAAAAAAAAAACAAACCCTAGTTAGGATCGTTGGCCGTCATTTATGATAATAACGAAGATTAGTTACAACAAAGGAATCAATAGAATTATGAATTATTCATTTAACGTAATATCGGTAATATAAATTACAATTTTAATTGGCGAATAGAATAGACGCATATTCCTAAAATGGAAGTTAAGAGATCAACATTTTAATATTTAATGAGATGAGCGCAAGAAGAAAAGGTCAAATTCTATAAAAATCGCCGATGGACTCAATAAATTTAAATCTTTCAAGATAACTTGAATATTTGAAATGTCCTGAAATGGCGGGCAGAATATGATATTCGAGGTTGCCAAGAGGCCAAAAGAAAATGTTCAGAAGCGAGAATGTGGATAAGGTCATGAAACAGAAACATATTTCACCAATCGGAAGACATTGTCTGTCAGTGGGTTACAGAAGAGAGTAAAGGTTCTGATTGTGGACAGGTCTAATATTCAAGTAGTTGACCTTTGATTTCACAAGTAGACGTTGCAGGAGATTTCAGACAAGATTGACTGGATTTTCTTATTATCGAGGAAATACCAATTTTCTAATAATATAAATAAAAGTAACATTCGATGAAGATAATAATAATAATAATAATAATAATAATAATAATAATAATAATAATAATAATAATAATAATAATAATAATAATAATAATAATAATAATAATAACTACAATAAACATTAATATTAATAACTACTAACAAATGCAGCAACGATATTATTGATAGCGATCGGCATCTTTGTTAACGTCATTAATATCGGTAATATTAATCATCATCCTCGTTATCGCAATCATCATCATGACGATCGAAATCACCTGCCACGTGCAAGACCATCACTGGAGTTGTTACTGCTGCTGGAGTGAATACTCATCTCCACCGCCTTCCATTGGCCCTGCCTCTCCCCTGCTAACCCTCACTTTCGGTTTATTATCTCTCCTCTTTCTTTTCCAGCGTTCCTTCGCACACAACCGCTTAGACAGGCTTTTCCTCAACTCTTCGTTACCACCGCGAGGTCCCGTTATTTGGAGGAGTTTCTTGGACAATTTCACTGGAATTCATAAAGAAATCGTTTTAAGATTTTCCACTCGGATATTGTTTCCGGAATTTCTAATCGGACGATTGAGAAAGCAATAAGAAACTCGCCAGTCCAAGGTATTCAAGAGATCATTCAAAGACCAGTCAAGAAACTTTCAGGTGTTCGTTCAAAGCATCAAAACGGATCCCAAAGCAAGAGCTACAAGAAACGCTCTGACGAAAAAGAAATCAGGTGGACTTTTTGTGAGGATGACGACGATGATGTCGATGATGATGATGATGGTTGGAGTGATGATGGTGAATTTGGAAGTGGCAGTTTTGAATTTTAACTTTTAAGGCCCATTAGTAATTGGATATTATATAATTTATAAAATTATCTGAAAATAAAAACCATTTTGTAATGACGTAAATAGGTATTCCGCGCTACTATGAAATACTATATTGTATGTAGAAATGATACAATATTAGAAATACATATAATAATATTTAAATAATTGAAGAATTAAAATTTAAAGAAATTTGCAAAATTCTGGCCAAACCAATCCTCGATTCTTTTTATTCTCAAAAGTAACTGACACTTTCAAGAAATCTGTTATGACATTTGCTATTTATCTTGGTTTTCGTCCTTGTCATCGTCGCTGTCGTCGTCTTCAAAGTGGTCATTGCCATTACGACATTCTTCAGATCCGCCAGGTGACTTGAACGTGACGTCACTTAAAAGCAGTTCAGAACCACTCCTGTTGTACTTCTCCAAACAAACGGACGACAAAGAAGCACCGACTTCAGCAACTTCAACGACTGCTGACGCCAAAGTAGAAAGCAGACGTCGAGACGTCTGTAGCGACAACAACAACAACAACCATAAAAGTAACAAGAGCGGTGGAAAGATGGAGGAGGACGAAGAAGGTGATGGCATCGTGAAGAGAAAGTGAGGAGTCCTAGAAATAGTTTCATTTGTCATTTGAGAACCTTGAATATCAACGACATCAACTTCTCTATGTTCATATTTCACCAGTTTTTAATGAAACTTTAGCAGTTTTTCACTTTGTCTTATTGTCGTGATCTTTCATTAATCAAAATATTTTCAATTAATTTTTGTAATTTGTTCTCGGTCAACTTGCTCGGATTAGTCCCGAAGAAAATGTAAGCAATACCACAATGTACACTTCTAATGAATATTTGACTATAATTTGAGGACAGCATTTCTACATAGACTGACATCAATCGACATCAATCACCGATTGACATCAACCACTGCACGTTTCCAGGTCTGACGATGCAAACACCGATAGCGATGAAAGCGGTTCTTTCGAAAGCCTCAGTTCCCCTCGTCACTTCGAAGACGCAAGTGACAGAAGACTGGAAGGAGGATTTCCAAACGGAAACACATTACGAGAGAAAGTCGTCGACTTGGTCGAGAAATGCGAGCGACTCGAGCGTCAGAAGCAGGCAGCCGTCGACCTCTTGGCCGACAGAAAGCGACAAATGGAGGAAATGAAGGAGAGATACGAAGCCAAGTTGAAATCGGCCGAGACCAACGTCCAGAAACTGACGGCTGAAAACGACAGACTATTCGAAAGAATAAATCTTTCGCCAGAGGAGAGACAGGCATTGGTCAGTGGGGAGAAGGAGTTAATGGAAATGAAAAAGAGGTTATTGAATACTTTGCTTAAATTTAAATTGAATTGAATTAAATTAAATTAAATTAGGAATTTATTAGTTACTTTCTCACTTCTCCAGCAAATAGTAGTGATATCAAACCCCTTTGGAATCTTATCTAAAACCATATCGCCTATAATCTCGTCTGTCAACCAAAAGATTTTTGTGATTGCAGAACTATTCGACCTCATTATTGAGGTCCTGAAAGAAGTTTTAACGTAACTCGTCGAATAACATTGTCAAGTTATTATTATTATTATTATTATTACTTAGTTAATATTATAAGTTTTCCTAAGTTATTATTATTATAAGTTACTATTATTAATTTTTCCAATTATACTTTAACTGGTTATTCTCGGTCGTCATGTACAAACTTTGTGTTTCGACAGAATGTCAGAATTGGAGGCAAGATATGCTGAAGCAATGGATGAGAATTTGGAACTTCGCCAGGATGTGAAGGAAGCCAGACTGGAAATGGAAGAGCTTCACGATCAGTTCAGAGAAGACGAGGCTTTGGAATTCAGAGAACTTCAAAAAGAGTTGGAATCGACGGCCAAGAACTGCAGAATCCTTCAATTTAAACTGAGGAAGATGGAGAAGAGGTAACGATTTGAAAATTATTAAGCTATTAATATTAATAATTAAGAATCCTTTGAACAGACATCAGCTACTAATTCAGACAATTACGAACATTGGTTTAAATCTTCCCAAGGTGCGAACAGCTCGAATTGGACAGACGATTGGACGAAGAAAGACAACGATATCAAACGTCCGAAGCCAAGATGGAGGAACTGGGTCCAGAAGGAGTGGAAGGCCAAGCCGGACTCTTGAGAAGACGCATCTTGGAAATCGAAGATGAACTTAAGATGGCTAAAGAGGTGTCCGTGAAGCTTCACGAGCAGATGGAAATGACAGCCGAGAGGGCGGTCAATTACGAACACGAACTGGAGAGGGTTACCGCTCTGCTCATAGAAACTGAAGCGGAAAAGTTGGCTCTCAGAGCAGAGTTGGAGAATCTCAAGGATGAGGAACAGGTAGGAATTTATGGTTCTCGAAAGTGGATTGTTATCAGGTCTGTTGTTATCATTAGTGATGATGATGATGATGATGATAATAGTAATCATCAATGATAAGTGATCCGTAGTTTTAGTGAGAGTGTTAATGATGATGATGATTATGACGATGATGATGATGATGGTGGTGGCACTACAAGATATTCATAGGTTAATGATGACGGTACTTTTGGAAAAACTGTGGGTCGAACATTGTTGCGAAGCAATTATTGCGACCTTGTTTACCAAAATTTTGTCGCATTTCCAAAACTCTTTCGAAGAGAGTCGAAGATCTTTATAGATTAAATAAAAAAAAAACAACCTAGGATCAATTAAACTTTATTTTGTTGTTATTGTACAGCCACGATCTTTGACTTGTTATTGACCCAGATTTAAAAGTTACACTCATTCCGTATCTTCCTTTACTCTCTCTCTCCCCTTCTCAATTTACCCACCCATTCACTCACTTTTGCAAAAGTGGAGCTGGCGCTGTTGCTATCTGTTTTTCGCATGCAACAGCAACACGCCAGCTGCCGCGTTTGAGGAAATCGGAGCGAGCGTACAATATCATCGGTTTTTAAGGATGGTCAATGCTGGCATTGGAGTGAGGAAGTGATTGTGAGATGATTAAACCATGAAATGATGAAAGAGATGATGATGATGACGATGATCAAGTGATCAAGAAGTGTTCGGCGGAATGTGGAACTCAAAATGTGCTCATTTCTATCGGTACCAAATCCAAACTGACCCAAACAGTGACTGGAAAATGTAAACAGTTGGAAGGAGTTATGAATTCTAATTATGAGTTATAATAAAAAGTTAGAAAGAATTATGAATTCGTGAAGTTATAATATAAATTTAGAAAGAATTACAATTTTATGACTCAAAGGAACAACTGGCAATTACCTGATTGACAGTGTAAATTACTATTTTCAAATGCTATCAAGAAGTTCACCGATAGTTTAGGAAGACAGGAATGTTCGCAAATGAATGCAAGAATGATTCCATAATTTTCCAAAACTTCCCATCGTCATCATCATCATCATCTGCAGTCTTAAATATCGCTCATATTTTGTAGTTTTTATTGAATTGATTTGTTCGTTCAGCTTCAAGTTCTTTCTTAATCGATTGCAAATCCCGTTAATGGCAGTAATAATGATATGCTTCACAAGAAATAATCATTGATCACCTGTTACTAATTATTATGCATAAATTATTATAATGAATGGTATTACCCGTGTAATGTAGAAAGAAATTTGCATAATACTTAGTATAATGCAATGTGACTCATGTAAATATAAAATACAAACATAATAACATCATTACCGACTGAAAATATTATCAACAATTATGAATAATTTATGATTTATTAAAGTTATTCCAAACTTTATCATCATAATAAAATCCTACTCCAAACCTCAACATGATTTTCTTCAAAATAAATGACATGACTGACTGAAAGAATGAAATTGAAACCCCATACACACAAAAAAACCCCAACTAAATCCATTAAAATCAATTTTTGAATTCATTTTGAAGGGAGGAAAAACCTCTGCGAGTTTACATCCGCCACAATCTGGAAGCGAAAAGGTCAGTTCATCGAATCGGAGATTGTTTAATAAATCCCTTCAGCGCCCCTGTAGTTCACGCGCACCGGCGCTATATAAATGACTTATTATTATTGTTATTATTATTCGTTTAAACCCAGTTGTAATTGTTGTGTCGAACCATGGCAACCAGAAATGCGCGCTTCTTCCAAACATTGCCGCTAGATAATCGTCGATAGCATCTGCTGGAATTTCAAAGATTTAAGAATCTCGAAGCCAGCAAAACTCTCTTTCATTTATTCTACGTACATTCCATCGTTCCATTTTTTATCTTTTTTTGAAAGAGAGAGAAATTGGTGTCTGGATGTTTCACTTGCACGGCAAATTACGTTAATTAGGCTTTTCATGTTTTTGCATCCCTTGTTATGAAGTAGTTCCATGCGGATACATCATCATTATTTTTCAGTACTATTTTTACATAAAACGGAATCCTTACGCCATGAGCCAGTTGCTGTACACGATCCAAATAATATTTAAATTCTATTTAGCAGTCCAAATGATTAAATGAGTGAATATCATTATAGTAATGAATACAGTGAGTGGATATCATTGTAAAGAATTGTAAAGAAACAGTGAACTGAGTTCATGTTGAACGTAGAGTTTGCTGATGATGGTTTGTAAATATGCCGACCTTAAACTCAGAGCTGTTAGTTTGAAATATTTGACTACCCTATGCGATCCATCATTCATTTTTTACTTTCATGCCTCCACGATCAATTTTTATAACATAATCCTACTTTTTCTTTCATCATAATTATTCAGTATTTCACGAGCCTCTCAGTACAAATCATAACTTGAGACGCGAGTTTCATCAAGTCCGTTCATTTAAACTAATTTCTAAAAGTTCAAAGCAGTTTTCAGTCTGCTTAACAAAACGCACAAATGAATCATTCATTCTTTAAACATCTTCGAGCGGAAAAATTTGCCGGAACAACAACAACAACAACAAAATACAATTCTTTATTCAAGACGTTTAAAAGACAATCGATCAAATTAAAAAAAAAAAACCGGACGAAAAATGAACGCCCAACAGCTGTTACCCATCGAACTACATGTACTGCCTATTGGCATCAACCACCCTCTTTAAGCGTGGTTTGTCTCACTCGTCCAAAATTTCTCCCGACATTCTTCCAGCACATTCACAGCCCGACGATGCCGAAAACTCCTTCACCTTCGGTGGACCTTCAGCTGATCATGAGGGACTTGAGCGACAGTCTCGAGAGGGAACACGATCTCAGGGAACAACTCAAGTTCAGCGAAGAGGAAATCGTCGTCATGCGAAAGAAAATGGCCGAAATGGAAGAGGAGCTGGAAAGCGTCAATCATCAGCTGACGAAGTTGGCTTCGGCTAAGCAAGCCGCTGCTGCGCCGGCGACGGCTGGGTCGTCGGCTGAGGCAGCTGAACGAGAACAGGAGCTCAAATTGCAAATCGAACTCAGCGAATCCGAGGTACGAGATCTAGTTACGAAAGACATGGTCTTCGTTTTTTAAACTGATATCTTCAAACTGTTGAATTACATTATAATTAGATAAATATGGTTAATATAATTAACATAATCATATAATAATTAGATAAATATCTTAAGATATGTTTCAATATTAAGATGATAATCATACCAAGTTATAATGAAACATAAAATAATAAACTGAGCCTTTTCTTTGGCAAAATATTAAAATTATTATTTCATTCATATTATGTCAAAAATTTCATCAACACTCGAGTTTTGTGACTTCAGGCCAAAGTATTGAGGAGGAGATTGGACGAAATCGATTCCAGTTACGAAGTTCTTCTCAACGAGGTGAAACAAATGCGATCGAAAGTCACTTCCTTTGGAATATTCGAGTCGTCTGCAGGTAATCGATTGTTTTCATAATTTATTTATTTTATGGTTTTTATGGCATTAATTTCTAAATAATAATAATAATTATTATTATAATAAGATATCAATAATTATAATAAGATTATTACTAAATGAGGAATATATATGTATATCTTTGTAATTTTGAAATTGCCGATTCTTCACATCTACGTCCAACTGCTTACAATTGTTCAAATTTATATCTCTATTCTAATATTTATTTGTTCACTTTATGTTTAATTATTTTATCAAAGTTACATAATAATAAACATCTTTGCAAACAGACAACATGGGCGGTAGTCTCTCCTTAAGCCGTTCAAGCAGGGACACCAACTACGAAGAATCGCTAATGAACCTGACACGAGACATCGACAAACTCAAAGTGAAACTCATCGAACGCAATCAATTCGCCGACAGGTCTGCCAAAAAGCCGGCGCCTGCTCAACCGGGTTCAAGCCCGGTTGCCTGTCAAATGGTCAAAAGCAAGTCGTTGGAAGACGAAAACATTGAGCTGGGAAGCAGTATAAACGTCAGTGGAAGGATCGGAAGACTGAAGAAAATGGCCAGAGTGAGAGAAGAAGAGGAGGAGACGAGGGTTTACCTCGACGCCCGCATCCAAGCAGAAATCTTGGAACAAGAAGCGCTTTTGTTGAAGTCAAAAGTCAAAGCTCTGGAGCAAGACGTGGTGTCTTTGAAGCTTGAAAATGACAACTTACGGGCAAAAGCCAGCAACACCGGTATACAATTTTACTTGCGATTAGGTATCGCCGTTATAAATGAGTTTCGCTTTGTAAAGTATTTCATCAAAACAATGGTTTAATTAAAACTCTGGCTGCTATTATTTTCTCTTCTCAATGCTTAAACAGGAAGATACTAAAACATTATTAAATATTTTCAAGCGATCCATTCGAATGAATTTGGATCTGGAGACAATTCGGCGGGAATGGAAGCAGTTAAAAACGAAAACGTTCTGCTCAGAACCACGATTCACGATTTGGAAGAGAAACTTAGTAAATTCAACAAGGAGTTTTTAAGGATGAAGTTCAGAACAGTTGATTTCTCGAAGGATCAAACTGCTGACTGGAACGAAATCAAGCAACAGGTAAACAACGTTTTACTCTTTAAAAACATTTTAAAATGCATTTAAAATTTAATGATTTAAATCGATTGAACGAGTCGCATAAAAAGTATTTTTGTTTGTTTTTGTTTTTAAATTCCTAAAATAATTCCTACTCCAGATACTGATCTTTGAAGAAGATAACAAAAAGTCCCAGAGAAGGATTGTGGAATTGGAAGCGGATTGTTTGAATTTGAGAACAAAACTCGAGAAGTGGGAGCCAACGTCTGAGATTTCTTTGAGAAAAGAGGAATTGGACAGAAACAGTAAGGACTTCATGAAAGAAAGGATCATTGAACTCGAAGGAGAACTGAGTGAGGATTATAAATAATAAACAATATTAATAATAATAATATATAATAAATTATAAATAATAATATATAATCAGTTATACATAATAAATTAGTTTTGGTACAAGTCTATTTGGCTTTAAACTTTTGTCAGCGACATCTAGCGTTTAACCCAATCGGATTTAAAAAATTAAAATATTGAAATTAATTTACAATTGCAGATCTTAGTAATAAACCCTAGATTTAATGATAATTACATTTTAATTTCTTTAGTAAATCTAGTAAATTAAATTACAATTTATGGAATAATTACTATCTCGTGAAATGTTTGAAGAAAGCGTTAGGAAGATAGTACTGCAAAGAGAAGAAGAAATCGAACAACTGGAGAACGAGATTTCAGAAGGACGAGAGGACATGGGAAGGTTGATGGACGCCTTCAAGAGAAGAGAAGACCTTCTGTCAGAGGAGCTGGAAGATTTGAAGAAGAAGAATTCCGTTGTTTCTGATCTCCTGAAGATGGTCACTGAAAGGGCTGAATCCACTCAGAAGGAATTGGAAGAGTGAGTTTTGTAGCTCCTATTGCTGAAGAGTTATCAATTGGTTAAATAAAATACATTATCGACAAAAGTTACAGTCAATCCAATGGCATTGTTGCGTGCAGTTTGAAAACATTTTCGATATAATATATTAAATACAATATTCAATATAAAATCGTTACGTCAGGTTACGAGAAGCGAGGGTATCAGACACTCCACTAGCAGCAGGAAGCATCCAGAAAACAGGCGAACAATCGGATCTCGATGCACTCAGGGTAATCACTTGCTCCTGTAATTATTTGTAATTCTTTGTAATTATTCATAATTATTTGTAATTACGCGATGCAATTGACTTTTTTTCCAGCTGGAATTCGGTTAGTTTATGCTTACGAGGTGCAAGTTGTTGTGTTGTTGTTGCTGTTGTTGTTGCTATTGTTGTTGATGTTGTATTTTCAAATGTTTGTTCTTGTTGTTGATGTTGTATTTTCAAATGTTTCCTTATCAAATGGCTTTTATTAAATCAATTTATCATGTCATTAACATACAATTAACAGACAATACTATTGCCAATAATAGTTAATTATTACTGGTTAATAATAATAATAATAATAATAATAAATAACTGCTGGATAATAATAATAATAATAATAATAATAATAATAATAATAATAATAATAATAATAATAATAATAATATATTACGTACTCTCCTAAAACACCGACATCCGATAACAATCCTTCGATTCATAAAACCATTTCTAGCATCGGCTCCAACCTAATTTCAAGATTTTGTGCGTTGTACGAAGTTTTTTTTTTTGGTGAAAGAATCACATAAATAAAATAAATAAAATAAATAAATAGAAAATAATCTTAAAATCCGACTAAATATAAATCCTATCGAATCGGACAACGCCATATTAAAGTCGAATTAAAAGTAAAATGAATATAAAACATTTTTCTTTTTTATTTCTTTTTTATTATTTTTTTTATTTCTTTGTTCAGAAACAAATTCAAATCCTGAAGAAAATGTTGAGCGACGAGAAACGAAAGTCAGAAGCTGCAGAAGTTCGAATGAAATTCGTCGACGAAACTTCAATGAAAGACGACAAGAAACTCAAACAACACGAGGAGGGAATCACGCAACAAGAGGCAAACAATTTTGCTTTTTATTTTTTATCTTTTATTTTTTATTTTTTATCTTTATCGTGCTTAGAGCCAACTACTGTCTGGATGTTGATGATGATGATGGCGATGATGATGATGACGATGCTGATGATGGTGATGATAACGATGATGGCGATGATGGCGATAACGATGGCGATGATGAGTTGTTAAGTAGGAATTGTATGGGTTTTATTTATTCGACTTGCTCGTTGCATAGTAGTGGCTGAGTCACAACTTGAAACAGTGGGTGAGAGATGATCAAAATATTTCATCACCCATAACGTTCGTGAATCATGCAAATGTGATAATGTTACTATGTGCGTGCGACATAACAACGTCTTGACGATTTCACACAACAACTTTGCAACAACTTCACAACAACTTCTCAACAATCTTTCAACAACTTGACAACAACTCCCTAACAGTTGACGTTGTGCCAGAAGCAATTGAAAGCATCGAACGATCAAATCTGCACTTTGAAAGAGAGACTGAACACCTTGAAGGAAACCCACGAGAATCTCAAAGATGACCTTCTTAGGGTCACCAAAGAGGTGCTGATTAACATTAACTGTTAATTTAACCGTGATTATTTTACTGAATAATTGCAATTTTTAATTGAATATAAATTGAATTAAATGAAATGCTTGTAAAAATAATTTTAATTTCGATACGATCGTGCTTTTGCTAAAGACACCATTGAACAGATGGCAATGAATGTTCTTCTGCAGCTCGAGAAGACAAGAGAACAGAATGAAGGAGAAACCAATCGTGACTCAAAGAGTGACTCGTCACCAACAACAGCAACAACAACCTCGCAAAGCACAACAACAACTCCAGCCTCCTCCGCAACAACAGCAACAACGACAACAACAACAGCTCAGCTGCCAGTCGCACCTCCGCGTTCGAAGGAACCTGCCTCGTGGAGGTGGGAAAAGCAGGAGATGGAAAGACAACTGAAGGAACTCAGAAAGAAATTGGACGACAGTTATACGGAGATGAAGAAGTACCAGGTCAGGTGGAAAGCTGCAGGCGAGGACATTGAAAGGGTGAGTCGGTTGGTCGTGGTAACCGCCATTTGTACAATGTTATTATTATTATTATTATTTTGTTTGTTTGTATATCTATTTATTTTATTTCATTCATATATTTATTCATTTCTTTATTATTTTTTCTATCTTTATTCATTTATCATTAATTACGAGGTAAATACGTTTTACTTAATCAACCAAGTATCGGAATAAAAAAAATAATTAACATTTAATATCATCAATTTAAACAATTTAATTCACAGGAGTCTCAAATAAAAGCTGAATTGGGAAGAAAGATTGACAAGTTGAAGGAGGAAAACAAAAACCTCAAATCGAAAATTGAAGAGGTTCAGTTTTAAATACATGTATTTGATTTTGTGTGTGTGTGTGTGATCAAAGATGTCGCCAGTCGAATATTTCTATTTTATAAAACATATTTATGTGTGATCAAAGATGTCGCCAGTCGAATATTTCTATTTTATAAAACATATTTATGTGTGATCAAAGATGTCGCCAGTCGAATATTTCTATTTTATAAAATATTAAAAATAAAACACATTTATTAAATTAAATTGATTGAATTAATAATTGTATTAAGATATAATTTCACAAAAATATTAAAAATAAACCTTTGTGATAAAATAAATTAAATTGATTGAGTTAACGATTGTATCAAGATATAATTTCATAAAAAAAATATTAAAAAAATAAAACATACTTATAAAATAAATTGAAATCAATTGAATCAACAATTGTATCGATTACTAACTGTCAAGTTGTCTCAATTCAATCCTCCCAGCACTGCGAATCCGCCAAGAAACAGGAGAAACATTGGGAAAGGGAACTGAACATGTCCACCAAGGAACGAGAAGATGCTGAGAAGGAAGTCAAACAATTGACTGAATTAATTTCATCCAAAGACGACATCATCCAACAGAAGAACAAACTTATTGCCGAAAAGGTTCGTGCCTTTTCCCGATCGATAAAACATTAATAATTGATAGTAATCCGTAAAATTTTATTATTGATAATTATTGTTCTAATATTAATTAAATATATAATAATAATAATAATAGACCCGTTATAATAGATAAAATATTATTAATAATTGATAACATATTATTAATAATCGATGACATGCGAACATATGTTTCCACTTTGCCGCCTTTCTCAGGGTTTGAAACATTCCATTATTCCACTCCATTATCGCTACCCTCAACTCTTGATTCCACCATCATCATAGTCGTCATCATCATCATCATCATAGGCATCTCCATAATCATCATCATCATCACGACTATCATCATCGTCGTCATCGTCATCACCATCTTCATCATCATCATCACCATCGTCATTGACTCTTAGGAACGATCGGGTAAAGAAAGAGACAAGGCATTGAGGGAGAGCACCGAGGCTACGATTGTGGCCGAAGTGTCGCTGAGGAACACTCAGAGCGAACTTCTTTCCACCAAGGACCAACTGACTTCTCTGGAGATGGAAGCGTCCAACTTGAAGCAACAACTCCTCGAGAAGGAACAACAACTCAAACAACTCGACGAACAGCTGAGAAGAAGGGACGACAGACTGAAAGAAAAGGATGATTTCCTCCAGCAAATCAATCGCAAGCTGACAGAGAAAGGAAATCAAGTATGATTTTTTTTCTACCACTGATTCAGTGTTAGAAATTACAAAGAACAAGAAATTAAATCAAAACAGACGATTAGATGCAAAACAATAATAATAATAATAATTTTGCTTGGATCGTTTACCTTTATTTATTTTTTTTTACAAATTATGAATTAAATGTTCACAATAGACGAATTTCCACACCCAGGTGAGCGACATGGACAAAACGATTCGACAAATCATCAGAAAGCTCCAAGCAAGGGACTGCGACCTTGGTATGACAAACGCCGAGTTGAGAAGAATTCAGACCGAACTTCGAACAGCCCAGGAAAAATATCAGGAAGCAAAAGCAGCCTTGGACGTCTGGGAAACGAAAGCGAAACTGGAAGGAGACAAATCGGGGAAAACCTCCTCGACGTCGACTAAAAGCGATGCAGAATGTAAACAATTAGAAGACAAATTAAAGCAATTGGCTGCCGAGAAAAGGAAAGTGGAAGGAAATCTAGCAGAGTTAAAAGATATTTTTAAAACGTTCAAAGAAGAAGTCGAAAAGAAGACGTCGGATATGGAAGAGAAAGTGAAACTGGCCGAGGAAAAAGCCCATGCATCGAACCTGCTCCTTACGGCAGCCAACGAAAAATTACAGTCCATTAATAGTAACGGAAGTACTAACTTCACACCGAGTGATGCTTACAAGCAGATGATGAAAGAAAAGGAAACTTTGATTTCAGAGAAATTCAAACTCAACGAGGAACTGAACAAGACCAAAAGACAAATGGAAAGTCTAAAACACGAGTTGATTCAATTGGATTCCCATCAGGGAATCACTTTTGCCGCTTCTAGTTCCGAATCTGTTGTTGGAATGACAGGTTCCCCCACTTCCATAAAAGTGAGTTTCTCTTATCTGTAACTATTCATAATTAAATTTAAAATTATCGTATGCGCTTTGTATATTTAATTGTAAATTTAAATTTCATTAAATTGCTTTCAGAAGCAGCAAAGACCAGAATCTCTTTCGCTTTCGTTACCTCAAAACTCCACGATCAACAACGCAGCTCCCGAGAAAGAAGATTCATCACAATCGGCCTTCAAGACCAACGTTTCCCCTGAAGCTGCAGAGGTTATAACCGCCCTCAGAGCCAAACTCGTCCAACTGGAGTTACATTGGAGAGCCGAGAAAGCCACGCTGGAAGAATATTACGATACGCAGGTCCAGCAAATGAGGGAAATAAGCAAACAGCTGCAAACCAGCAACCAACTTCTTAGAAAAGAATGCGATTCTCAGTTGCTCGTCCTGCAGAACTCTCGCAGGGCTCTGTCCGACTTGAGGCATCGCTTCGATATGGCCACCATCGCTTGGAACGAAGAGAAAGATGCTTTGAAGTGCAAAGCCGACAGGGTATGAAAATAGGACTTTTTCCATTGTTTTCCAAGTCAATTTAAGAATTTATAATTCAAATCAGCATTTTATTGGCATTTCCCATCGAATTAAACTATCCATTATGTTTGGATTCAAGAGAAGACAAACGTTGAAATAATATGTTCATAACTCTCTGGATATTTATTAAAGCTACTTAATTTGGACACAATTTAGTATAATTCTTCTTTATTCCTACATTATGTTTACATAATTATTCGTGTAATTATTTATGCAGTAATTATTTGTGCAATTATTTATATAATTATCCGATATTTTTGCAATATTTACATTTAAAAAAGGTTAATTTTCTAAGGTCGAAGAGCTGAAAGAGAAGATGAAGATGTTGGACAAAACAGTGGCAGAAACGTCTTCAAAGTTGGCCACGACGGAAGCTAAGAAATCCGAAGTTGAAAATAAATTTTCCATCGAATCCGCCACGTGGATCATCGAGAAGGAAGCTCTCGAAGAGAAAATCAAAGCGGTTCGTATTAAAATTAATTATTTCAAAAATAACCGATTTAATGTTTACATTACATGTGTTTACATCAATATAATAATATTATTAATTCCTTTTATGTATAAATCAATCAATCAATCAATAAATCAATAAATCAATCGATCAATCAATCCATCGATCGATCGATCGATCAATCAATCAATCAATCAATCAATCAATCAATCAATCAATCAAACAATCAATCAATCAATCAATCAATCAATCAATCAATCAATCAATCAATCAATCAATCAATCAATCAATCAATCAATCAATTAATCAATCAATCAATCAATCAATCATTCAATCAATCACCCAATCAATTAATCAATAAACAAACAAATAAATAATTAATTTTTTTTAATGTAAAAACTATTGAACCGTAATCCATTTCAGCTCCAAACTTCGATAGCAGCCCACAACACGAGCTCAGAATCATCTTCTTCCGCTGGCACAGCACCCACGAAGTCCACTCCTTTCACCAGGGTTTCAGAGTTTAAAGCCAGGTGGTTGTCAAGAGATTTGTTGTTTCAACTTGTCTTTGTTTCTTGTAATCTTGTGGTACATGTACACATGTACTTGTGCGTCTTTGTTTGTACTTTTGTGTACTTGTGTGGATTTAATTCGATTATTTATTTCAATTATTGATTCATTAGAATTGTTTTTATTATGTTTTATGCATTTGTAGGTATTCCCCTACTAATTATAATATAGGTGACTATTAATAGCATTGATAACGATAGCTATTAATAGCGACCAATCGGACGTTTGTTTAGGTTCGAAAAGTTCAGTAGGATGGGCAAAAAGTACGAGGATCCCGACAAGAACGTGAAGAGAAGTTCAGATGGAGTTCAAAGTTCAACTGGAAACAGTTTGAGGATCCTGGAAGACCTCGTTAAAGGCCTTCAAAGTCAAATTACGCAACTGGAGAACAGGAGGTGTGTGTCAGTGTGTGTGCGTGCGTGTGTGCGTGCGTGTGTGTGTACTCGTGTGACTTTAATTTTTGGTTATTTATTTCAATTATCGATTCATTTGAATTATTTATTTTTAATTCTTTTTAAAAGAATGAGCGATGAGAACGCTTGGATGAACAAGTGGGACGGTCTCAACAGGAACTACGAAGATGATCTTCAAGATCTCAGGAGAAAGTTGGCTTCCGTGAGTCCAAACCTTTAATTCCTCCCGATTATTATTATTATTATTAATTATGCATATTAATAATTTATTAATTAAATATCAATATACAGTGCTATTACAATTACCATTGTCATTTGACATTATAAAACCATTATGATCAATCACACGTGATTAATGGCTAACTAATTACATATTCAATACCGACGGCCTAATCAGCCAATCATATCCTTTTGAATAACTAATTATTATTAATTATTATTCAACGACCTCATACAGTTCGAGAAGAAAGACAAGGAGTATTCGAGGCAGCAGAGAATCCTATCCGAGCTTCAGTTTCGCTTCGTAGACGATGCCTGTCAGTGGCAGAAGCAAAGGTCGCAACTGGAACAACAACTCGAGTCGACGAGGAAGGAGTTCAACGGACACAAAGAGTCGCTTGCCAGGCTCGTGGCCGAGGTATACTTAATGAGGGATGAGTTTAAACTGTTCAATTATTTAATTATAATAATTCAGCTGGAGATTTGGCTGAATTGATCGTAATTGTGGATAATAGCAATCAATTTTATTTTACTATTTTACAGATAATTAAAGACATTATTAATAAATTATTAAAAGTAATTTTTTAGATATTTAAATTAATTTAGATTTTTTGTTAATAAACAGATAAAGAAGTTAAAAGTGCTGACCTCAAACTATGTCCCTTTGACCTCCGATGGCCAATCAGCTATAGACGTCAAAACTAGGTCACGAAGTTTAACACCTAGCGCCGAAAAGTTGAGGATTTTGGCTCTTAGCGGCAAGGATAAGAGTTCAACAGATGTACTCAACCTAACGGGTGTCACGTGTGACGATGTGAGTGATAAACTTATTATTATCTTAATTATCACAATATTATCTTTAATCGCTTAATATTATCATTTAATGCTATTTAATTTATTGTCAAAGAAATAATCTTAACAGCAAATTGCAGTTGAAATACAATCTTCTGAATCTGCAAAAATATTTAATAATTTATTTGTTTTCATTTCAGCTCGTCATTCAAGAGATATTTCAGGTTAAATGGCATACAATCTTATTGTTTATTGTTTACTTGTTATTGTTTATTTTTGTTTTAAATGTGTCTTTAAAATGAATTCAAGCCAATTTTAGACTTCGTACGAGTGACTCGTTGCCTAAGCCTAACCCATCAAGATACATTTTTCAGATATAAATATATAATCAAATATATATCTATATATATCTATGTATAGCAAATAAACAAGTAACATAGAAATTAAATTAATAAATCAAATTTAAACAAAGCTCTAAGCAGGTTTTCCAAATCTCCGGTGCAATCTTCTGATGCATGGAGGTGGAACTATAAGCAAACGCCAAGTCAATTATAATTGAATAAATAAGTTAAACTAATTATAATAAATAGAAATTAAGTTAATTATAATTAAATTTAAAAAATTATTTATTAATAAATTAAAATAAAAAATAAATAATTGTAATTAAATTGAAATTAAGTTGATTATAATTAAATTTAAAAGTTAAATCGATTAATATTAAACTTTGCCTTGTTAGGCAGTTGCTGAAGCCTCGCGATTGGCCGAGGACATGAACCGCCCCGGTGTGACGTCACCACATTTGAGTGCATTCAATGGCAGCCACACGACCATGACGTTCGGGGGACGTAGGAACCTCGGCTTGTCAGGATCTTTCAAAAGGTGAAATCAATCAATCAATCATTGCAATCACTGTGATTAATCAATCATGGCAATCATTCAATCACTGTAATTAATCAATCATTCATTCAATCAATCACTGTAATTAATCAATCATGACAATCATTCAATCATTGTAATTAATCAATCATTACAATCACTGTAATCAATCATTCGTGCAATCACTGTAACTATTCAATCATCCCAATGCATCGCCATAACATACATGTATAAACAATTCACCGACGATATTGTATCATGCATTATAAACAATGCATTATAAACAATGCATTGTAAACCAACAACGCTCTTGGACAGATCGAGTTCAACAGCAGAAGTGACTTCGTATTCGAACGTGAGGAAGACTGATACATTGAAGAAATCTTCCTCCCACGATGACGACTCAGACACCTCTGCTGGTGTCATCATCTCAGTCAGCGAATCCAAGGTCAGGAAACCATTAGTAATGGTTGACTTATTTTCGGTAATTTATTTATTTATTAGTTAATCATTTTTAAATGGTTAATTTAAAATAGCGCAATTGAATTAATTTTTTAGAAATTAAGTCTTATTCGAGCAAAAACTTTTGTCGTATTTCGAACAGAGCAACAGAAACTCCATGTATACCTCAGGCACTCAGAGCGCCTACGCCTCTAGGGATCACTCCCCCGACTCAAAGTTTCTCCCGACGCTCACCTTACCCAGGAATCAGACCAACAGGGTTTACAGAAATTCTTCCAGTACCGTCACATCATCGGCATCCAATTACCCCAAAGCCCCTCCGAGTATGATCATCACGCCCTCCCAAACCCCGCACAGGGAGCAATCTGTCGAACGAGGACTCAAGGCAGACGTCGACGTCAACGTCGTCTACCGGAAACTGGAAGCCATCTTGGCTTCCGAAGATTCGGACAAAAATTTCAACCGACGAGTAGCAGTGGTGTCGGGCGCTGACGACCACTACCGACGAAGCACCAACGATCGAAATCTGTTCGGCGAGAGCGACGGAAGCGACCTAAGCTTCGTACCTCCGGCCGATTCTCTCGTCGGTAGCGCCCTGTCTCAGTCGACAGCCCCTGCAAGCGACAGGTTTTCATTCTCCACTCGTACTTTGCCCACGTCGACGGCAAAACTTCTGGCTTCTTGCTCTTCGTCGTCCACCGCCTCGACCATCGACAGCGTTTCGGCATCCGTTGCCACGACGACGGCCAGGCAAGCCCGCGGTGAAGCGAAACAAACGTCCGGAAACAAGCAGAGGTCTCTCAGCGTTTCCCCGCGAACTGCGAGGCGTCAGTTTTACGAAAACTACGATAGAGTAACGAAGCCTCAACAAGTATTGCAGTCCCATCAATTTCAGCTTCAACAACAGCAGCAGCAGCAACAACAACAACCGAAGAAGTACATCTTCTCGGACTACACTGCTGAACACAAAGAGCCTGGAGACATTCTGGGAATCGAATCCGGTTTCACTCCGATATCAAAGTCCGTCGTTACCACGGCGTCTTCTTACGACATCAACTCACCGACCACGACGTCCACAGCGACGATTTCATCCAAACCTCAGACGCCATCTTCGTCGTCTTCTGTGAACAAAAAGTTCTTGAAGATGTTTTCAACCAGGGACCTGGCGAGCACCGACCAGGAGTCCGGTGTCAAGACCGGCTTTTTCCAGTCCGTCAAAGAAAGGCGGAAATTATTTGGAGGAAAAAAGGCGAGCAGCGTCGACAGTCCCATAGGTGTGTCCATAGCGAGGATAGGTGTCAACATTCTCAGCGAACCGGCCGCTCCCTCCAATTTTCAGCCTCCCGATCTTCCAGGCATAAACTTTCCTCCGTCTCAGTCCACGGCATCCACGTCTGTCTCAACGCCGTTGACTGCACCGCCTTCGGTTTCCATGCCGGCAGTCAAAGGTAAGTTCTTGTGGGATTGGTTTAAAAATTAACTTCAACGAATCAGTTCCAATTATTAATAATAATAATAATTAAACAAAGTCTTAAAATGGAGCCCAATTTTATGGCCTCGTGGTCTTTTAATTAATTCTATTCGCATTCTCTGGAATTAAGAGATTTCGAAATAATTTCAGGAGAAAAAAGAAAATAATCTTCCAGTCCTTGACGCTGCTTTCTCGACGTTGACTTGGTTTCCGAAGTCGTTCTGTTTTCAAAATCATTTTCGATGTGTGTTGTCATGGAAAATGTCTCTGTTTTTTTTTTTTTATCAACCGGGAGCCTTTCAACAGCGCCTTGAAAATTCGTTTGAAAATTCTCCAAGTTGTTGAAGTGGTCAATTGTAAAAGAAATTGTATCTCCTTAGAGTTTGTTTGGTTCTAAGATGGCATTGTTGTTGTTGTTTTTGTCACATTTTGTCTCATAATTGAGGATCTTTGTGCTTGGAGTAGCAGCGATTTGTTTTAACGACGAGAAAATTGTAATTTCATACGTACGTTTACAATCTATAACTTCGTGTCTCAGGTTTCACTCGTTCGCTGACTGATTATTTTCCGCTTCTAAATCCCTCGTCACACGGTTGTGTACAGCTGTCATCCACACGTTATGAACTATATCTTAATATTAACAATATTTCGCTAATAATGCATTTAAATAATAATTTGTTAAGTATTGAATAGTTATTTGTTTAACAGATCAATTTGAGCGTTATCGATTGCCTCGGATAGACGGTTCCATTTGATAAGATGAGGGTGATGATGGTTGGTGTTACTAATGAAATTGTTTCTTGATAATTTTATATTATTAATTATGTTATTTCTGTGTATTCATTGATGTCCTTACTATTATTACGGTAATTATTAATTTATACATTTGGTCGTCTGACAAAATTGTGCAATGAATTATTTTTGCAAAATCTGTTCAAAGTTGCTTTGGTGAAGTAGATGACAATCTTACAGTCGTTACAGATGGAAAATTACTGTAGACGCAACCTAGCCAAAAATTTATGAAGCACGTGAAAGAGTAGTTAATAATTGGTGATTAGAATACGTTACTTTTAATAATTTAAAAAAGTCTTTAAATGTTATTCTTTAAGCCTTTAAAGAAGCAATGATATGATTTATCAAATCCAGGGTTCTCAGCCTTCAGAGTGCATAAATTAAAAATTTTAATAAATCACATACAAAAATACTACATTCACTTTTATTTGTTTAACCTTCAGTGTAATTTAGGTAACAAACCATTAATGTATATATCCGGTTAGTTGCGAATAATGGACATTAATGGATAAACTCGAGGAAAAATCAACACTGTGCAAAGTGGCCATCGAAACTTACAGATAAAAAGAAACTATAAAAGAAAATTCTTATTGTTATAAGATACAAAAAATGGATAACATTATTTTTTAAATATAATTTTAAACGATAACGCCTAACAGTAGTTATGCTTACATTTTATATTTTCGGGCGATATTGTAACATAAACATTTAATAAATTGTTGGAGACATATAGAAATGAGTGGCAAACAGCAGAAATTAAAGGAATCGAAGCGATTAAAGGCAGGCGAAGAAGAAATAAAAGAGAAGAGTCGAGATAAGGGTCAGAAGATAAAAGATGGAGAATCAACAGAAAAAGTAGAAGTTAAGTCGAAATGCAAAGACAAATCTCAAAAGAGGAAACATGATGAAAGTGGTGAAGAGGTTAATTGCAAAATGGAATAAGTGAATAACGATTTCATAAATTGCTAGGGAATAAGGGATTTGAAATGAAATGCAATAGTTTTAAGTAAATTTTAAGAAAATAGTTTCAAGAACATTTTAAGACTTGTTTGCATCAGATTGTTATTTATCAGGTAACTCATTCTGCTAATGATTGGGAGCATGCAGATCTTGGAGATGATGATCGAAAAAACAAGTTTCTCAGACTTATGGGTGCAAACAAAGTAGGTCCCAGATGTAAATAAATGTTTTTGTCTCTTGTTATGTAATACAAGAAAGTTAAGTAATACATGTGGCATTTTGATTTCAAGCCGAAGAACAAACATTTGAATGATTTTCATAAGCAAATTTATAAGAAATGTAATGAAATCTTAAATGAAGAACAATAAATCATTGTTGGTGCCATTTGTAAAACGATCCACACAGAGATATAATATGTGACTAATCTGGATAGCTTCACTTCAAAAACATTTTCTAATTTATTTACATTTCTTATTTTTAGAAGGAACACAAAGGCAAAATACTTATTGGAGAAAAGAATGCTGCTCATGGTAGATCAAGTATGAATCAATTTAGTAAATTATAAAATTTAAATGATCAAATATGAGTCGGCTTATGTTCAAACGTGTCGTATTAGTGCAATTTTAGAATTTCATCAGCTCATAAGTTGCCGAAAGCATTTAATGATGCTAGTGCACCGATTTAACGAGAACCTTTAATTTCAGACGTCCGCTACTTAATTAAATTATAATCTTTTATTTTTTTTATTATTATTATTTTTTATTTTTTTATTATTATTATTTTTTATTTATTTTTATTTTAACTTTACATAAGAGGCTAAATATTTAATATAAATATTAAACCAGAACAGGAAACACAGAAAGTTACGGAGGACCTGGAAGAACAATATAAACAAGGACTCGAAATGAAACTTTCCGGTCAGGCCAGACGACACGTGGGATTGGGTTTCCACGGAGAAGATGCAGACGAAACGGTCGTCAAAGCTGCTTCCGAAAAGGATGATAAATCTCCAAAAGATGACGATTCCCCAAAATCTGACGGCGAATCGCTCGTGTCTAGCAAACCGAAAGCAGAAAAGAAGTTTGGACTCTTCGTCAAAGCCAGCAAATAGCACGAAAACGATTAAAAATGAACCAATTTTACTTATTTTGTTCACTTTTACTAATAAAGACTTGAATCAGCTGTCCAGCAATTAGACCCTGCTATGTTTTAACAATGAGCTGCATATGATTGGACAACCATCTCAAGATGGATCCAAAATGCTGGGGACATATTTCTTTGAGCTGAAGTCACACTATTATCCTTCCATTTTCCAAACAAAATTGCCACAAATTAAACTATTTAGGAAATAATACATCTCAAAATCTTCAATTCTTTTTCCGAAATAACTATCAAATAACTCAATGCCCAACTCTACCACACACCAGTAATACCTTAAGATCTATGATTAGGCCATAAAACAGGTCTGACCATTGATGGATAAATAAATATTGATGGCAAATTATAAAAAAGACCCCTTTTGAAAAAGCTATTATCGGAGAGAATGTCTCAAAGAAAAGCAAAATCGAGCCAAATTTTTCCATATTTTAAATAAATCTTATTAAAGAATTTTTTTGCAGCCTCTCATCTTTAATACGTTCATTAGTTCGACTGGCATCCCAATTATCACTGGTAACAAACAAAATGCAGGGGATCATCTGTGTGCCGTAACAGTGTCCCAAGTGCCCCCAGGTATCATGATATCAAATGATAGATTGCACCCACTGATTACAAAACTGTATCACTACCTAATACAAAACAGAATCGCTTATCAGTGCTTCAAAGCATTTTCTAAATTCAACCAAAACTTCATCTTTATTTTTCATAGAAAACTTTTGGGATTGATTTGAATGATAAGAGCGTTCTAAAAGTAGGAAATTCCAAAAAACGTCTTAAACAAAACACGAGACATCGATCGGGGGAAATCCAAACTAATAATCAATCAACAACGTCCAATACGAATATGAATATGATGAGACTTGTAATGTCATAAACCTTTCACTAAATTAAAATTTCATGAGTGACATTGGCATGCTACCACCACCAGTGGTAGTAGTATTAATTTTAAAAGAATTATAAGCAAGCAAATGCTTATCTTGCCAATTTCAAGACATTAATTCATCTGCTTACAATAGACTACTATTACCACACATATATGCTGTTGCATTCATTCGCAGACAGGAGACTTTATTATAGCTATTTCTTATAACTAGTGGACATGCTAAACAGTCAAACCTTAAGCATCGACCTATGTTTAGATACTAATCATCATCATCCTCGTAGTAGCCATCTCTGGGTGGTCCACCATTCCTGCCTCTCATCATGTTACCAGAGGAAGAAGGGGTTGCCATCATGGAGGTCGAGCAAGCAGACATGCTTCCTCCCAAACCATCGTCTTCTTCGTCGTCGTCAGACTGGTGTGGAGTCGGCGATCCAGAAGGACCCTGACTCTGAAAGTGCACGGATCCAGAGCTCTGAAAAAGGCAGTAACATTATTATTTAAGCTTCTTTACTTAGAAGGATTATTATCAGCAATATTATTAATTGTGATTTTTAAAACTGTAAATCAACATTGTAGAGCATTACATTACAGTGCGTTGCATGGCAATTCAAAAACAAGTGACAAAATTGTGATATAGAATCGGCAAAGGCAAATCACATCTGCCCATCCAACCTGCTGGCTGCTTTCCTCCGTCCCCATTCCAGAAGCTCCGCCCCTTTCGAGTCTTTCCCTGGCGTTCGTGAAGACCGATTGGAGGACGATTGAATCCTCGTAGATGAGTGAACCTTCCACATTGTACGTCTGAGCGTTCTTGCAGAGGAGGAGGACATCTCTTTCCAGTTCGTCGACGCTTCTGTAGCCTCCAGACGATATTCTTTGCTGTGATAATCATCGAAGCAAGATTTGGCGGTGAGAGAATGATTGACGTTTCAAAGTTTTGTGCGCAAAAAATTTTGACGTTTTTCAAACTTGTCTTGTGTCAAAAGTTGCAACCAAATTCATGTTGTCATGCAAGCCGATTCAATTCATTAATTTGTTATTATTTGATGGCACAATTTAATGGCCCCACTTAATAAACAAATCATTATCATCACCTTTATCCTTCTGAAATCCATTGGCTTTTTAATGACTTCGTAGTAATCCGGAAGTTCCCTCTTGGAAGGGAGAACCATGAAGGGTTCACTGAGAACCCTCTTGTCACTGGGGTTAATGAGTACAAAGCACATTACTAATATGTCAAGGCAAAAGCTATCATTGGTAGAGATCAAAATGAAGAATATTTATTCAAATACAGGTGGCCCCTCACCTGTCAGCGTATCCGATAACGACGTCGATTAACTTCTTCATCATTTTCAGAGCGACCGGAGAAGCACCGCCCTGGGGCGTCCTGTCGCTGGCCGAAGGTCGTCCCCTTCTCTTCACATTCGACCTCTTTGCATCTCGAGCCCTGGCATCCTCTTCGTCATCGTCCCCGTCTTCACCCCTCCTTCTCTTTTTGCCGGTGCTCCTCGGACCGCTGCCGGATCTGCTGGCAGCTCGCCTCTCGTCTTCGACTTCCTCTGCCTCTTCCAATGCCTTGGTTAATTTTATATGGTGTTATGAGAATTATATTCATGGAACAAAAAAGAAAATGACATAATTCAAGCCAACCCTTAGCCATTGTCTCTCGGTGAGCGTGTCTGAGTAATCCACCTCCTTTCTTTGTCTCTTGGCGCCCGGAAGGATTTTCTCTTCGTCGACGTAAGCCATCCTCTCGAATTCTTTGTCTTCTCTGACCAGCCAATGGGGAAGTTCGTTTTCCTGCATGAGTCTCGGCTTCCTCTTCGGGTCCCTCGCCTCGTTGCGTCTCCGATCCAAATCCATTTGCTGGAAAAGTTCGAATTCGTTCTCGGTCCTGGCCAGCATCTGATTGATCGTTTCGTCGTCGGGAACCTCGTTCTCCTCCTGTTTTTGGGTTTCAAATAAGATTTCCTTCGCGTCAGTTCACAGTGAGTGCACACCGATTGCATTTGACAAATATCAAACATCTTTGATGGCAAATGCTATTGATACATGCAGAGTTTGAACGAGCTCGTGCAAATTCTTAAATGTCAATATTAAATATATTAACTAAATAATGCATAAATTGATAACAAACTTCTTCCTCCTCATTTTCCTGTTGAAGAATTGCCTGCAAGAACTGTTGCCTTTCTTGTCCCGTCGACTTCTGATCGAACATTCCGGCCTGGATCACCTTCTCGTCGACGTTCAACTTGTACCTCGCGGCAGCCAGGATCCTCTCCTCCACGGAGTTGACGGTCATCAGTCTGAGAACCCTCACCTCGTTCTTCTGACCGATCCTGTGCGCACGATCCTGGGCTTGTAAGTCCTGAATTAAGATGACAAGAGAATGAAAACCGAATAATTTATGGCTATTTGTACAAACTACTGATCGGCTTCAAAGCTCAATAAAGAAGACGTAACATTGATAATGAATAAGGAGTACATAAAATGAGAATCGATCTGAATACCTGATGGGGATTCCAGTCGGAGTCGAATATGATGACAGTGTCCGCAGTTTGAAGATTCAGACCGAGTCCACCTGCTCTGGTGCTGAGAATGAAGAGAAAGACGTCCGAATCGGGATTGTTGAATATGGTCAGCAACTGCCCTCTGTCCTCGCTCTTGGTCGCACCATCGAGTCTCAGATATTTATATCCTTCGATTGTGAGGAATTAAATCGCATTTAATAAATCCAAGGAAGGAACGATGCAGTGCAGGAATTAATTAGAAATACCAACCCCTGTAAAGGAGATAGTCCTCCATAATTGTCATGAGAGAAGTCATCTGACAGAACAAGAGACACTTGTGACCAGTGGCCTTCAGCTTAGGAAGCATCCTATCCAGGAGTTCGAACTTTCCGGATGCCCTGAAGAGGTCGGCACTGTCGACAAGAAAATAAACATTCGATATTAACTAATAATTCAAATATTTCATAGTAATCGTGACAAATAAAAATGGAGGAATGAAAGGTCACTCACTCTGCACTGACTCCGTGCTGCTTGACGAAGGCCTCCTCGATCTGCTGGAAGATGAAGGGATGGTTGCAGATCTTCCGGAGTTGCATGATGGTGTTCATGAGAATCTTGCTTCCACCCTTGCCCTATAAAAATGAAAAGCAATTAATATTCAAACACCTGATCAGCGCAGGTTGCAAACGTACGGCAATCAAACACAAATGTTTCCATTTTTGCAAAAATAAGAACAAAGACTCACGCTCTGCTTGCCCTTTTCTGAGCCATCAGTGAGTAGTACTCCCTTGGTCTGCATATGTCTGTACAGGAGTCGTTGGAGGGCAGACATGTCACACTTGATCACATACTCTACCTGCGAGTTCAACAACATGTCTGACATGAGTCATTGATTACTTTAACCATTCGTTAAACCATCCGACAATGACACGAGTCATCATCGATTACGTTCAAATGTTTCGCTTATAACCTTGTCTGGCAGTTGCGATTCCACCTCCTTTTTAAGTCTCCTAAGAAGGAAGGGCCTGAGAACTTTGTGCAGACGTCTGATGATCAGCAGAGTTTCTTCTTTGTTCAACTCCACCTGGTGCATTAACATTAAGAACCGACATTAGTCAAAGCATTGTTCAATGCATGTAGTCTAATATTTGAATGTACATATATACATAAGAAGAATTGCAAACAAAACTGGCAAAGCAAAGATAATAAATCTTTCTGAGTCACCAAATGTACACATCAATAGACAATAATGCAAATAACTTTAGCTGACGATAGGATATAGTAGTTGATAAAGTAAGATGAGAAATAAACATTGATAATCACCTTCTCTCCAGTCATAGCAAAAGGAGCATTGAACCATTGCTCGAAGTTTGCACAGGAATTGAAAATGCTTGGCAATAAGAAGTTGAGCAGAGCCCACAATTCAGGCAACTTATTCTGAAATTAAATTAAATTAATATAAATAATATTAATTGCAAATCTCAGAAAGACTGGCTTCGTTCGTTCGTGACTCGTGATTACCTGGAGCGGTGTACCGGTCAGCAAGAGTCTGTGCTGGGCATGGTAGTGAGTGTTTAAGGTTTGAGTTAATTTGCAATGATGGTTCTTCATCCTATGACCTTCATCTATTATTAAATATCTCCATTGGATCTGAAGCAAATTATTAATTTATGTTAATTAATGACTATAGTTAATTAATGATTTATAGGTAATTAGTTATTACTTAATTAATTCTGTTAATTGTTGACAAGAGAAAGGTCCAAATCACCTTGCAAAGGATCGGTCTGTCCTTGATGACATATTCGTAAGTGGTGAGGAGGACGTTGAACTTCCCGCTCTTGAGTAGCGGGTGGCAGTTGCGCCTCATGTTGGGCGATCCTTTGTATGCCAATTTGATGACAGAAGGAGCCCATTTATCAAACTCCATCATCCAATTAGAAATAGTTCTGTTAAAAAAGAAACAGAGTTTAAACTCCTTAAAGAACTACTGAAATAAACTCTTTTAGGGGAAATCATAGGTAACACGTTATAAAAGCAAGAGATTGGTTCATTTTAAGGTCTGCGAGTTGCTTAAACAATTTTTCCTCTTCTGCAAAAACACACAAACAAACCGAGAGACATTGAGATCTAATTAAGAAATCAACTCACGACAGTGGCACGATGATGAGATACGGTCCGTTCACTTTCTTCTTCTCCATGAGGTGAGAAATCAAAGCTATCGTCTGGATGGTCTTTCCGAGACCCATCTCGTCTGCCAGGATCCCGTTGAGACTGTTGTTGTACAACGATACCATCCACTCCAATCCCTTCATCTGTCGATGACATATAATTAAATAAGTTACGGGTGAGTAGGTCATTCAGGCATATTGCAAGGGATAGCAAAGATCTAGAAAATGCCATTCTTGATCTTTTAGTTCGATCGTATCTTTAAAAACCAACATGAATATATTGTGCAGGCAATGATATTTTCTTATAAATAACCTGATAAGCTTTCAATTGTCCTCCAACCAAGATGGACGGCTGTTCGCCGATGGCCTCCTTGCTACTGTGTGCGATGTTGTAATAAGTCTGCTGCGAAGCTTTGTATTCATCGTCCTCGTTTGAAACCGCTTTTCTGAAGTTAGAAGTCGTTAGAGAATTATTATTATTATTATTTCATGAGCTACTTAATATTAATGAGGAACACCCACTTCACGGCCACTTGTATTTGTTTTTCTCTGGCTTCGTCGTCTTCTAGTTTGTCGTCTTCTGAGTCAGACTGGTTATAAATATTAAACTAGTAAGGAACAAAAACTTTGCATTAGTCAATTGTTAATAGTCATGAACATGATTAATATAATTATATGATTAATATTAATATAATAATTACAGCAAGCAGTCGATCAGACCAACGATAGCCATGAGACATGTCAACGATGGGAATTATCAGTTAGACTGCTGCCACAAGATTAAAACACAAGATTAACTGATTAACTTACATTATCATCGCTATCATCCGAATTATCCTTAGGAACCACTTGGAATCTGAAACAAAAATTTTGCACATGCGTTTTATAACGATAATAAAATTAATAATAATAATGATTCGGTCCATCGCCACAAACTTAAACATTATGTTAATTCATATTAAGGTCGTCCAAAGCTAACCCTGGATTGGCCTCAAGCCACGACTCCAGTTGACCGGCCAACGGTGCCTCGTCTCCTGAGAAGATTTTACCGGTAGCCAACTCCACCACGTCCACTCTCAGGTCGCTCGAAGGATTTGAATTGTCGTCTCCCGACCGACCACCGCCCTGCATGGAGACGAGGTCCGCCTTCTTGACCTCGGACGCGTTTTGAGGGAAGGCGGCGGCTGCTGCCATCTTGGCCTGCTTCTGCTTGCGTTTCAGGGCCTTCTGCTTGCGCTTGGCCTCGATCTTGTGCTGGGTGACGAGACGAACCATGTTGGAGACATACTCATCAGTCTGCGAGAGGAGATAAGCCAGTCTCTTGTCCTTCTTCTGGTCAATGAGTTTCCTATAGCCCTCCTCGTCTTCGGCCTAAGAGTATCGACGTACGTCGCGAGATCGGTGTCGAGAACTTGAATTTTAATTGATCTTTAATTTTTCCAAAGCTCACCATAAGTCTTCTCATTCTTTCTTTTTCGATTCTCTCTTGCTCCTTCTTTTGTTCCCTTTCCGTATTCATGTGATACATCATGATGGCTTTGTTCAACTTTACCACCTTAGCAGAAACATTCCTGTGGTACTCCTTGAATTCTCTGGCATGTTGGAGGACAGCATTGAGATATTCCTAAAAAAGCAAGTCTGTCTCAATCCCAGAGAATGTGCAATGACTGTTAACTGATAAATGATCTAATTACAGACATGTAAAGTTCATGGCAATTAATATTAATATTGCTGGATAATTATGGATTACGTTAATTATAAGCATCCACTATCTTTCTAAAGTACCTGATGCTTCTGCCTCCTCTTCCTCTCCTGCTCGATCTTCTGCTGTTTCTCCAACTTCTCCGTGATCCTGGCTTCCCTCAGAGACTGATGCTTCTGTCTCTTGTAGGCGTTCAGATTCAGGGCAGTTTGAAGAGTCGAATCGCGTCTCATGCATGTCACGACGTCCTTTCTCAGCTGCAACCAACATTTTAAATTTTGTTCTCAATAAAAAAAGTTGAAATACTAAATA
This sequence comes from Hirudinaria manillensis, assembly GCA_034509925.1. Taxonomy (NCBI): domain Eukaryota; kingdom Metazoa; phylum Annelida; class Clitellata; order Hirudinida; family Hirudinidae; genus Hirudinaria; species Hirudinaria manillensis. The sequence goes on along the minus strand of CM067535.1, from coordinate 7,297,585 downwards.
ATTAATAATATATTTATAAGATAATATTTTGAGTCACTGAATAATAATTACACACTGTCATTTTCTAGCAATGCCAAAGCTTCCCAAAAAATAATAATCATTCATTCACTCAAAAAAAAACCGTGAAGACAACAAACCTGTTTCTGAAAATTCAGCAGTCTCAAAGCTCTCAATTCGATCAAAGCTTTGACCTTGAGATCGTCTGACATCACGACCGGGAGATTTTCTAGCTCCTCGATTCTGTATGCTATGCGGTTTGCAATTCTAATAACAGGAAATCACAAGCATGGTTTGTAGTCTCAGAAGAATAATTGTTCAAATCCTCAAATCCAGGTAGCTTAATCCAGTAAGACGAACCAACCTATTTTCCCTTTCTTGCATCAAAACAAGAGGATCGAGTCCTGCCGGTTTAGCTACTGGAGCGATTTTGTTGTTCCTTTGTTGAAGGGCGACTGCTCCCTGAACCGACGGCATCTGTTGAGACTGACCGACGTCTCTCTGACCGTCAAACTCCGGTCCTCCCTCTTGAGATGGCACGGGCATCTGCTGGTTGGAAGGTTGGAGAGGCGGCATTCCGGGTTGCCCAGGAGTTCCTTGTTGGTTCATCATAGACCCTGGATGCACAGGAGGGAAAGGAAGTCTTGGATCTAAAAAACACATTAAACCATCAAAATAAAAGAAAATTAAACAATCATTTAACCTAGTTCATTAGGGGTAGCAAAATAGCTTTAAGATAATTTATGAAATTATCGCATTCTAAGTCATATTTAATCAAATACTTTGAAATTTAGTGAGCAAAACATCATAGTCTTTAAAGCTCTAGAATTTTAATAATTCAAGATTAAACACAAGGTTGATTAGTACATCAGGACACAAAAACCAAACCTCCCAGTGGACCAGACATGGGATTTCTTTTGGCCTCCAAGGCCATTCTCACATTGTCAGGTAGAGGCTGATTCCTAGAGATGCATTTATAAGCCATTATCTGCAGCCTGAGGAGATGCAACTGTTGTGGCGTCATGACCACACCAGGGGCAGGTTGCTGCTGCGGATGATGCCTCATAGCATCTGGCATGGGTGGACCTCCGACCATCATTCCAGGTCCCATCTGCATTCCTGGGCCCATCACGGGAGGCATCTGCATTCCACTATTCATCTGTTGTGCTGAGTTAATGGGTCCACCAGGACCCATCTGAATACCCATAGGCATCCCGGGTTGTCCCATCTGCATCCCTGGTGGCTGACCCATCTGCATTCCTGGCTGACCCATTTGCATGCCCGACTGGGGCAAAGGTACCCCAGGTTGGGGCAAGGGCATGCCAGGCTGATTCATCGGCATCCCTTGAGGCTGATTCATTTGACCTGGTCCTGACTGTCCCATTCCAGGCTGCCCCATCTGAACAGGTTGCTGACTGCTGGGCTGTTGCTGACCCATTTGGACCCCCGGGCCTGGCATTTGAACGGGGGGTATCCCTTGACTTATAGACTGTTGTTGGGAAGGTGCTGCAACTTGTCCTTGATTCATCTGCGGCATACCTTGGGTGTTTTGCGCACCGGTAATGCCTTGATTCATAGATGTTCCAATTTGTTGTGAATTCATTTGATGTCCCTGGCCAATGGTATGGCCTAGCGGGCCCATGTTAACAGACTGCTGCGCCAGCTGTACGAATTAAAGATGGACCAAATAATAAATACTTCCTAAAAAGTTAGTTGGATGACTCAAAACGTCTATTTACAACGAACAACTTCCTAACAACTCAAAATAATCCTTTGTTTACGGTATGCGAATACGAATGAACGCCGACAACGTCCATTATCAACGGTGCAAGCTCTTGAGCATGCGCAAACAAACTGCAACATTAGTCGTAGCGCATAAATTTAAAAATTTAAAGTATGTAAATAATTGTAAATTTATGACACAAAATGTATATACTAATCTGCAATTTACTTTCAGATTAAATAATGATAAGAAGGAATTTGTGTCTTTTATTAACTTACAATTTATAATAATTAAAAGTTATTTTTAAAAAAGTTAGCATAAAATTTATAAATTATGATTTAATAAACGAATATCCACGAAGAAAAAATTTGTCATGTCATGACATCTATTTAAATTTCAAAGAAATAACAATATCAAATTTAACCCAAAAAATAAAAATTTGACCTCTGAAGTAGAGACTATAATGAGTAATAATGAGTTTAAAAGTAGATGTTATGATTCAAAAAGGAAAGTTTATTGCAACAAGCGAAAAATTTCTTTAATTCTTTGTAAACATAAAAGCTTGATAGTGCAGGCTATCAGAAAATAGACACGTAAAAGTAATTTATTTTAGAAAATAGTTGGAACGCTTAATTTCAGATAAATTTTATTGTATCAAAAATTTTGCGATCGCAAAATAAAAATAAGAAAGAATGACAAAATTATAAAATTACTCAAGGGTTCGGCTAAAGGAGAGTAAATTTAAAATCTAAGCTTAACTCTTTAAGAAAAAAATAGAAGTTTTACATTTATTGATTTTATACCCATATCTGTAGATGATCAATAGATCTAGAAATCATTCAATAAGCAAAAGAATTGTTAAGTAGACAGACATTTATTCATGATTTGCTGGATTTATCGTCGCCTCAACTCAGCATTGAGCCCCTGAATTGACAAAGAATTGTATCAGATTTTGTTCACGAAAGATCGTTTGATACATGCACAAGCAATTAAATTCAATTAACGGATTCAATTAACGTTTCTTTTTATTGTATTGATGGAACCATTTCTATTCCAATTTCATTAGATTCCATTAGCGGATCGAGAGGGGCAAAGGTCATGCCATGTAATGGAAGAAGCCATTTTTTTAATGTCTGGTGACCGAAGTGAAGGCAAATTTAATCTTTGAATACAATAAATTCACTCACATAAATGAACATTCAATTTCACCGGACCAGACCAAACCCGCAAAACCTTTCTTCCTCGTCCAAGTTTTGGCCCCTACGTCAAAGCTTTGCAGATCCGCCACTGTCAAATTATTCTATCCCGGTTGCGACACGGATTAACCTTATGTCTCATCGTACGAAAACAGCTCCCATCCATCAACGTGTAAAGAAACCTTCATTTTCGAGCCAGGAACACATGGATATTGCGAGAGTCAATCATTCGTTTTAGTTCTCAGTTTTCTCTGTAAAAACAAAAATACAGAAAAATACGAAGACGATCTGATATAAATCTCCAAATTTATAAAGAAATTAGAATCATCGCGACACGCATCACCAGAATATGGAATAAAAGGTCACAGATGGATTTCACAAATTTAACAAACGAAGATTTGATAAAATTTCCAATTTAAGCATTTGCGGATATATTTCCTTTTAATTCTGAACGATTTATACGAACAACTGGATTCAATGAACGGTTCTGAGCAGCTTCGGGGGCAACAACAACAATAGGATGGGAACTTCTCGGTTATCCTAAGTTCACTTTCCCACTTCATCGAATTTCCTCCATTGTTTCGGCCCTTTTTTAAACATTACCTATTTGCATATTCATACATTTACAAATTATTATATATTCAAACAAAGTTTACATGATATTTATTGTACATATATAATTTATAATTTTGGACTTTTATATTCCTCTTTCAAATTGCAGGTGACTGAACATGGCTGAAGCTAAGTGATCAGTGGAGTTGTCAGATTCCTTGGAACACGGTTTAACAATTCGAAGAGAATAATTATCAAATTCGGTGCTAATAAATTAATAATAGATTAATTATATGAGCGGATAAATTGCAGTCGGTACGAACAGTGACTTAATGGAAGTGATGGATGCCTCTGAAGGTGCTTATAAAGCAATTCCAGACACTAGAAGACCTTCTCTCTTGTTCAACTCTTGTTAATGGGATTAAATGCTTTCATCGACTTCAGACGAGGACTTTTCAATGTTTTTAAATTAAAATTTAATTATCAATTTAATCGATCTTAATTGCGTTGAAATTGTTTGATTAAATTACCATGGCTGGGTACATTAATAATTCAGTGGCTCCTCATTCATTGACTTTCATCGTCTTTTATCTCATGCTGATTTGGCACGATGCTACAGGTATGTTATCTTTGAAATTAAACAATTGATATTGATAATGATGATGATGATGATGATGGTGATGATGACGATGGTATAATGCAGTGACAGATATTCACTGATGGTCATGCAGGTATTATCAAAAAAAATAAAAATAAAAATAATAATATTATTAATATTAATTTTAAGACATTAAACGACACGAAAATCGTGAAATTGTAAAATTATTAATAGTTATTAATAATACAAAAAAAAAAGATAAATAAGCTATTCGTTATTATTTCAATAAGACCTTATTGCCCGGAGCAATAGCATCGTAATCGATGCAATAAATTCGCAATAAAAACACGAAGTGACGACAATAAATGGCGACAGGGGGCGTCGGTCAGTTCAGCGGAGTTCAAAGGAGTTTGGTGTTCGTCGAGGGGCAAAGAAACCTCACCATCAGCTGTCCATTCACCGGGGACTCAGACACCAGGTCGGTATCGAGACTTTCAGTGCGGTTGATTGAACGATTGAAAATTGATTGAATGATTGAAAATTGATTGTGGGTGATTGAATGATTGAAAATTGAGTGCGGTTGATTGAACGATTGAAAATTGATTGTGGGTGATTGAATGATTGAAAATTGAGTGCGGTTGATTGAACGGTTGAAAATTGATTGTGGGCGATTGAATGATTGAAGGTTGTTTATGGGCGAGTGAATGATTGAAGGTTATTGAAGATATATAAGTGGAAATATGTAAATAAAAAAATTATAAATATAAATGATAAATGAAAGTTGTTGTAGATGAATGAATAATTGAAAATTATTGTGGATGTGGAGGATTATCATCGGTCACATGACAAGGTGATTAGGAAGGCGATGTCCCGGCGGGGTTCGAATAAGTGCTGCGATGGATAGTGCCGGAAGTCTTAGCCACGTGACCGCATGGGAGCAATTGAGAGTAAAGTTGATGGATGGAAAGATGAAAGTTTCCTTGGAAAGAATGACTGGGAATTCCCTCCTTGAAAGCAAACTCTTGCTCTGAGAGTTTATTATTTTTATTTAAAAAAAAATAAAAACAAAATATTTTCGTTTTTTTTTTAAATAATAATAATAATAATAATAATAATAATAATAATAATAATAATAATAATAATAATAATAATAATAATAATAATAATAATTCATGTCACTTCACTCGTGTCTCACTCTGTGGCTACTGATGCGTAACTTATGATTACTTTGACGGTGATTACAATGACATTGATACTGATATTGATGGTGACGATGACCATGCAATTGATAACAGCTTCGATGATGATGATGATGATGATGATGATGATGATGATGGTATTGAAGAGGGGGCGGATTTGGACTCTACTGAGTGAGAGGAAAATCTTGAGAGGGTGCCCTTAGGGCCACACATTTTGGAGTTGATGACGTCACGTATTTGCAGTCACGTTTTTAAATTAATTATATATAATAATAATAATAATAATAGTTACGTAGTTGAAGTAATAGTAAAATATTTAATTACAAGATTCCGTCAAATTAGTCATTGGAAGAATCGAATCGTTATTTTAACATGTTTTTATAAACCCTAACCCTAGCCATAATCCTAAGCCTAAGCCTAAACCTAGCCATAAACCTAACCCTAAACCTAACCCTAACCCTAACCCAAGCCCTAACCCTAATAATAATATCGACATTAAATTGATAATCGAGTGATTGTTAATAAAATAAATATTTTCTCTCTCTCCTTGAATTTCAAAGCAGATGAAAGAAGATTAAAAGTCCAAAAAGCTGAAACTTTCTTTGTTCGATGACGTGTATCGGGTGTTGAATTTAAAAATAAAACATATTTAATTTCTTTAATTTCAATATTTTAATTTCAATAATTTAACGGTTTATTTTTATTTTTGTTTTTGAAATTTCAAATCCTCGAATGCCTTCGACACTTCGAAGGTGAGAAAAATGTGGAAATTTAAAAATGCAGGAATTCAAAATTGCCATCCCTACCACGGCTTAGAGGGTGGTTAGCGCCCCATCACGAACTGCTCTAAATCCACTGCTGTGAAGACAATAAAATATGGTGGAGGAATGCCATGATGACGACGACGATGATGATGATGATGATGACGACGATGACGACGACGTCGTGGCGGTTTAGAAGCAAACAAAGAAACAAAATTGCAATAAAAAGGAAACATTTTACAACACTTTCATGAGCCATTTATAATGGATTCGTTATTCCTTCTTCTACACAAATAGTTTCCCTTATTCATCGCCATCATCATCATCGTCATCGTCATCGTCATCATCGTCATCGTCATCGTCATCATCATCATCGTCATCATTATCATCACTTAACACGTTTCGACATCAAGAACGCTCACATTTTCATCATCGTCACTACGCTCGTTAACTTTCTTGGTTTGTTTGATTTTTTAAGAACAATTCGTAAATTCGCATTTACAGCATTTCAATATCTGAAACTTAACTGGGAATTTCAAGTAAAGTATTTTATTCTGCAGAATTATTTATTACACGAAATGCCAACAATTAAATTATACAAACCGTCCGTTCTTTTAAAGCAAACTTGTCAAATGATTTTTGGACGGATTTGGAAAGGTTTGGACGGTCAAACATTGGAATTAAAATTGGACTGCAGTCATTTTAAAATTGAAATATTGAAAATAAACATCACATTTATGGATTATATACCATAAATAATGAAAGTAAATATTACATTTAAGGTTTAAATATCTTAAATAATGAAAATAAACATTATATTTAAGGATTATATATTTTAAATAATGAAAATAAACATTTAATTAAATTTAAGTATTACACATCTCCCCAATTTCCAAAGCGTGAAACATTTATTTCGATCTTTTTATTTTATAAATTACGAGTCCTGTTCAGTCCAGCCCGTTGAATCATTCTTCCAATGCGGACATTCTAATTAATTTTTCGTATTTTCTTCGCCATGCTGACGATAGCTATGCTCCGTCTGCTTTGTCGTCATCATCGTCATCATCATCACCATCATCGTCGTCATCATCGTCGTCGTCATCGTCGTCGTCATCATCGCCGAAATTATGGACGCGTGGAAGGAATATTTTTGAAGTGTTTATGGTAATCCTATACTCGGTGTAACATTTTTGGTACCATTAACCGACATCTTCATCGTTATAACCGTGTTTATCATCGCCAAGCGTTCCCATGGTAACGTTCTTATTATAATTTTTATTATTATTTCCTCAACAACAACAACACTAACTACTACGAAGAGTCATTTCAAGCGCGCTGCTACGACTCAGGCAATCCTTGAAAATTTGATAATCGACTGATTGTTAATAAATTTCATTGAAAAGTTTTGAATTCACCGCCACTTTGTTCATCGTTATCAGCTTCATTTTGGACATGTGCCTCCATCATCATGATCATCATCACCACCACCACCACCATCGTCGTCATCATCATCATGATCATCATCACCACCACCACCATCGTCGTCATCATCGTCATGATTGTCATCGTCGTCATCATCGTAACAGGAAAGAAATGAGAATGAATCGTTCTTTAAAAGCGGAAGCTCTTGTTCCTCACGGCATTTTTCCTGTCAAGGTCAATGGATGGATGGATGGATGGATGGATGGATGGATGGATGGATGGATGGATGGATGGATGGATGGATGGATGGATGGATGGATGGATGGATGGATGGATGGATGGATGGATGGATGGATGGATGGATGGATGGATGGATGGATGGATGGATGGATGGATGGATGGAAGGGGGTGGATGGATGGATGGATGGATGGAAGGGGGTGGATGGATGGATGGATGGATGGATGGATGGATGGATGGATGGATGGATGGATGGATGGATGGATGGATGGATGGATGGATGGATGGATGGATGGATGGATTGATTGATGGATGGATGGATGGATTGATGGATGGATGGATGGATGGATGGATGGATGGATGGATGGATGGATGGATGGATGGATGGATGGATGGATGGATGGATGGATGGATGGATGGATGGATGGATGGATGGATGGATGGATGGATGGATGGATGGATGGATGGATGGATGGATGGATGGATGGATGGATGGATGGATGGATGGATGGATGGATGGATGGATGGATGGACGGATGGACGGACGGACGGACGGACGGACGGATAGATGGATGGAGTTGCGGACGAATGAATGAACGATGTAATGATGGATGAAAGGGCAAAAACTGGCGGACGTCAAAATGTCCGTCAAAGTATTAGCCCAGTCAGGTCGGGTTTGAAACGCACGTCGTGATCATCAGAATTACCTGGAAAAAGAACGGACTCGTTTTGGCCACGGAGGAGGAAAATCGACGAATGAACGTCAGGAAGAGCGATGGAAGTCTCGAGATAATCCAACCAACGCTCGGAGACCAGGGCATCTACTGGTGCGATGCAATCAACCGTAACGGCGTCGCTTCGATGCCCGAGGTTGACGTCACAAGTGCAGGTGGGTTCAAACCTCTGGAGACGTGCGATTTGCGCCCGACAGTTTCTATTACTCGATTACAATGTACTTGGATGAGGCCATGATGACGATGACAACGATGATGGTGATAATGATGGCTATGATGACGGCGATGATGACGATGGTGATGACGACGACGATGATGATGATGACAACGACGATGGTGATAATGAAGATGATGATGATGATGATTTACGCAAAGGTTTGTTGATAAGCGATGGAGAATCTCCATCCGTAGGAAGTGTAGGAACACTGACAGATATTGACGACGTGAGAGTTGTGTGTATATTGAAATGGACAACCGATGATTGAAGGGGAGCAATCACGGAGCTATTTATAAATTCTTCAATCGAGTTCATCGAGTGCTGTCAATGCCTTCAGTTCTCCATCGCTTCGTCGCCTCCAATCCATCCCAGCAAACATTCCACGACGTCACGGTCGGACGGTCGTTCCGCATGACTTGCCAGGCACCTGTTAGCCACCCTCCGTGCAGCACCTATTGGGCGGTCATCGACCACGTGACTGGGAGACTCAGGAACTTGGAACTGAGCGAAAGAGTGCAAACGGATTTCGACGGTGAGTTGAAGATGCTTATAATGATTGATCGTTCGATCAACGATTACTAAGATGATGATGTCTATGACGATGACGACGATGATGATGGTTATGAGGATTACGATGATGATCATGGTGATGGTAATGATGATGACGATGACGATGTTGGAGATGTCGATTGAGAGTGAAGATAAGAATGAAGGAAGGGATGGTGGTGGTAGTGGTTGTTGTTGTTGTTGTTGTTTTAGCGCCCACTAAGAGATGACGATAAAAGTGTTGGATTTCAGTGGTGCATAGATGGAAGAATATTAAAGTCATGGTGCTGATGCCAGTGGTGGAATGATGATGATGACGACGACGATGACGATAATGATGATGACGACGATGACGATAATGATGATGACGATGATGATGATGATGACGTCCATGATGCTGTAGTATACGGCCACGGATGAATAGATGAAAAGAACCATAAGCAATAGTGCACTATGCAACGATGTCGATGTTATCTTCTTACAGATAGAAAACAAAACAAAAAATAAATAAATTATTGAAATGTTTTTCAAAAAAAAAAGTATCGAAAAAAACAAAATTAGCAAAATATAAAATGACTTAAAATACTTTTTGTTCTGGACGTTCGTGAACATTTCCATGAGGAACGTGCCAGAAAAGGATTTCTGATGGAAAGAATGATTGGAGAGTTGGATGGATGAATGAATGAATGAATGAACGTTCTTGAGTCTACCGTCCAGATTTAAATGTTCTAATTGTGATCGACTTAATAGACGATTAAGATGACGACGACGACGACGACGATGGAATGATGGTGATGATGATAATGATAGCATAAACAATGATAAACACAACAATGAGGCGCACATGTTTTGTTTTTATTTTGTTGCTTGTCTCAGTACAAATTTGATAGAAATTGCTCAACTGACGATGATTTTCTAAACCACTTTTCATCGTCTTCCTCTTCATCGTCATAGTCCTCCTCCTCCTCCTCCTCCTCCTCCTCCTCCTCAGTATGCATCGTTTATATAAAACGTTTCTATACATCTTTTGTATAAAAAAGTATACTTATACATCTTTCATATACGTCGGCCACATACATAGTTTGCATACATCTTTTGCATACAAAGAATACTATACATCATTCATATATATATATCAATCACATACATAGTAAGGCATACATCTTTTGCATACAAAGTATACCATACATCTTTCATATATATATATATATATAGTTTGTATACATCGTTTACGTTATTGCAGTCATCCTTTCGAGGTTCCCTTCAAATTGATGAAGGTGATGAAGTGGTAATGTAAATATTATTTTTATAGAGAAATGATTATTTCATAATATAAAATAATATTGTTATTACTATAAAATATTAATTTATTTTCATAAACTAATAATAATAATGATAATAATAATAATAATAATAATAATAATAATAATAATAATAATAATAATAATAATAATAATAATAATAATAATATAAAACATTAGCGTAGAATAACAAGTCAAGGATTGATGTTAGTGATATTAGTTAATTGTTGCCATGAATCATCAGGGGTCATTCAGTGCATGGAAGCCATTAGCGTGGAAACGTCTGTTTTGAGATCTCTTTTATAAACTCTACTCACAGAAAGAGCATCATCATCATCATCATAATGAATATCATCATCATCATCATCATCATCATTACGAGTATCATCATCAATATCATCATCATTTATGTTATATACATTAACGTATAATATATTATCCTATAAACAATATACAAAGTAAAGATACAAAGCATAAAACATAACATAAACATACGATTCGTGAAATGTAACGTTCATTGTCATTCGACGTAATGCTTAACATTTAAATTACAACATGTAAATAATAAAATGGTGAAATTATAAATACTATGTCACGTGGTGCAAAGTTCATTTTCAACAACAACAACAACAACAACAACAAACCAAAGACATGGAATCGATTTCAAATCCAAAAACATAAAGCAACACGTGCATGGCCTTGAAGAGTTTATAATCCACATGAAACGTCATGAAAAGGCGATGACGACGACTATGACGATGATGATGATGATGATGGTGACGACGACAGTGACGATGACGACGATGATGATGATGACTCGTATTGTTCGCTATCTATTGGTTAATTAGTTATATAGGATCTAATGGAGCGTCTCTTTCAAATTGACTTCTTGAAGGATGAAAATGTTGGAACAAAATTACTTTTTCTAATTAAAACAAAAATATTCAAAGTCTCCAGGTATCCGTGGTTTTCCAGACATGGAATTGAATTCATAATTTTGTATTTCGCGATGGAATGAATTCATCCGATGTCATCCAAGTATGTCATCCGTTAGATTTTCAAATCCTGTGAATTGTGACCTGATATCGCGTACGACCTTGCATTCGTCGATGCGTGACATTCTGGAAAGAATGGGGTCAAGCTGAGGTTAAAATTGAGGTCAAACCAAGGTGTGACGTAAACAAAGCACTCCCCCGAAATTGTACTTTGCATTTCTCTCGCTTTTGAGTAATTTATCCTTTTTTAAATTTTATAAATTTTAAGATGAGGTCGGGTTCGAAATTTGATTAAAATTCACCAGTAAAACGAATTTAATAAATAATGACTTTTTTTGGTTTAAATTAGAATTAATCGATGAATTAAGATTAAATCGCGGAAACAGTTTTCGATAAATTGGCAAATTGATTGCCATTAATTTTCCATTCGACAGGTGGCCTCTACTTCTCCCACGTGGAAGCAGACGACGATTTGAAAGGTCAAGGTTACGTCTGCGTGGCCAGCAACAAAATCCTGGGGAAGTTCGTACAGGGAGATTACAGGAGGATTGTTGTTCACAATCAGATCGAAGGTTTCATTTTTATTTTATTTAATTTCTATAATTTAGCAATAATTTATTCGATCATTTATTTATTTATTTGTTTATTTGTTTGTTTATTTATTATAAAATAAATTTATTATATTTATTTATTTAGTTATTTATTTATTTATTTATTTATTTATTATAAAGTAAATTATTTACTCGCTTCAATCGATCGATTGATTCAATCCATCCGATGATGTTCTGATATCGAAAACCAATCCTAAAACTACCAGCAATCACTTCCAGCACCAAAATGTCTCCCTGCCTCCCTCATGTGGTCAACTCCAAACTCGGACGTGGCTTTGCTGGGTTCAACTAAAAGGCTCAAGTGCATATTTTCCGGCAGGTACTTATTGTTATTATTATTATTATTATTATTATTAATCTAAAAAATTCTGCAAAAATAAAAGAAAATGTAACAATTTTTTTGTTTTTGTTTTGTTTTTTATAGACCTACACCTTTGGTCACGTGGTCGCGAGAGGACGGAAGACCTTTAAATTTGAACTCGGGTGGCGGGAGATTCTCATTGGTCGAAGGTACTCGAGGGGCGGAGTTAATCATCAACAACGTGACCCTGGAAGACGAGGGTACTTTCGTGTGCAGCGCATGGAACCCCGTGATGGAACAACAACACGGCGACGACGACGACGACGACGTGGGTGGTTGCTCCGACGAGGTCAAAGTTCACCTCTCCCTGAGAATCGAATGTTAGTCTATAACAAGTAGCATTTACAATAAAATCGAGTTTAAATTATAGCTTCAATTTTTTGGAAACCGCAATTTTGAATCATAAATGTTTTCATGATATAAGAACATATTAA